>OX101789.1:7554219-7558043 GCA_944452715.1 Ophion slaviceki
CTTGGTCAGAACCCCCCCCCCCCCCTATTCCGTTACGGAACGGGTGCTTTGTCGTCAATAATTGCGATTTTTTTCATAGACACAACTAATTATGAAAGGATCGGGTTTATACTCATTTTATGAAGTATATATTCATCTAGTTTTATACCAATTTGTATTGAAAAATCCTGAAAATTAACCGAGATCCCTGTTGCAAAGAACCGATACAAACCAATAAAAACAGAAATACTATCGAAAAATGATGTGTTTTTGTCCTCGGAAACGCTTATGAATTCCGACAGGATTGACGATTTTTTAAAATATATGATTCTATCGGGTTTTGTACGTATCTACGGTGCCCGTAGATTATCTATAGAATCCGAAAACGGTTCCGCGTAGTTCAATTTGCAAGTGCAGTTACCTTTTTAATTTCAATCGTAATTAATCTGCACCAGCAGATTACTTTAAAATGTCCATTACTTTTTAACGGAACGAACTTGTACTCACAAGTGGAATTCTATTGGTACTAATCGGCAGAACCCAATTGCATAGTTCGTGTAGGAAGGTATATGTTACAATCGAAATTTGACAGCAATCAATTTGTGTGTGACTTTTCAGATCAAAAACTTACCTTTAGCTGTAAGAGAATGTATACGTATTCGCAATTTTTTTTTGTCTGAACCTACTCGACTTTTCAGATCGAAAACTTACCTTTCGCTGTATGGGAATGTGTTCGTCTTTGGAAATTATTTCTTATCTGCACCTATTTGCATGTACTTGTATTATAAAAGACTCGTCCTCAGAACGAGGCACGGTTTTCTATCAGTAAATACGGGTCTGGTATTTATCCGTTTGGATCGAATTTTTCTGATACAGGTAACCAAGGGTGGTAATACATTCAATCGTTTGCTATATGGATTCTCGAATCCAACAATAATCCTTTGTTGTATGAAAATGTATGTGTATCTGCAAATTATTTTTTATCCGCACCTATCGGAATGTACTAATATTGTAAATGTTTCACCCTCAAGAGGAGGCGTCGGTGTTCATCAGTAAATACGGGCCAATCATTTGACTGTGTAAATCGGTGTTTTCCTATGCAGATAACTCAGAGTGAGGATTCATTAAATCGGTTGCTATATGGACTTTCAATATAATGATTATCTTTTGTGTTATGAGAACATATTGGAATTAGCCAATTACTTTGTATTTGCATTCATCGGTATGTACCCATATTATAAAATATTTCGGATCTTTTCGAAGGGGATGAGGTAATCTTGGCGAGGGCCCGACGCAATGCAGGGAATGCCCGGTCACATTCCTGCGCGGGAGGCCGTAAAAGCGAGGAAAACGGGCTCGTTTAATACGGAATTATATATAGGAATGAGTAGGAATACAAAAAACGTACAAACTGCCATTCTTTGAGAAAATTATCAAAAAAGTCCTATTGGATATGAAATCAAAATTAAAATAAAATCCAATAAAATATTGGATATAAATGGAAGTATATAATATCACGCCGTCTCTGTCGCGCTGCTCTCATTGCTGCTGCCGCTACTGGCGGTGCTGCTGTCGCTGGTATTATTTTTTAAATTTGTTTTGTCTGCAACATACATAAGAACATTAGTTGAGCGCGAGGGTGGTCCCCCATAGCGTGCACTTTACGTATCACGTAGTTTACCGAATCGCTGCGCAGATTACGCAATACGAAAAGTACGCGTAATTGGGCTTCTCTTGGGTGGGATGCATTTATGATTAGAAAATCACTTAATTTGCTTACTTGTAGTCTTAACGTTTTTTTGAGAAGATGGGTTGAGATCAGAATTTTTTGGCGAATGCAAATAAGATAATCGCCGAGTACTTTATCAAGTATACTTCCCCTGTTGCAAAGGTCCGATAGGATCCTATAGCCAACGATACAAATCCGATACATTGCTGTTTGGTCTATTGGCAGCACAGATAGCGGATTCTCGTAATTTATCTGGACTCATTGGAAAGTTTGCATATACGGTATTTATTTGGATGCACCGATATGGAATGTATCAGATTCTATTGTTTTTATGAGCAAGATGGAATTTATAGGGAATTACGTATGTGCGATCTACTGGATCAAAACTGCATTTTACACTGATTAACAAGTTGCGTGCATTTATCAGTAGCTACGGATTTAATTTGAATATTTTTCTAATTGTATGTCCACAAGTTATAAATTTATAAGTTTCAAATGGACTTGACCGTTTGGAAGCAAATGTGCATAAAAACGGGAAAGTCCACGATTTGTTGCTATCGGATCTCGAATGCAAAAACTGATACGTATGAAACTGTACTTATTTCGCCTTATGAGAAATGACAGATATATTAGGACCAAGTTTTGGATGGGATAGAATTTGTGATTCCATGGACAAAAACGCAACATTTTCCGATAAAAATGTACGTTTTCAATATGAATGAATCAGATATTTCAGATGAGTCACTTCATCAGCAGTAATTGGTATTGACTGATTAACATTTAATGGGGATATACAGATTCAATGATCTTATTGGTAAATATGGGTTTAACCTGTATATGTTTTAATCAGAGTTTCCAAACTTATCCAGGGTGACGAGAGAATATTTAAGATAGGGTTCTATATGGATTATCTAACGCAAAACTGACCTTTAAGTCTATGGGAATGCATATGTTAATGCAGATTACAATGTATCTGAGCATCTCGGCATTTATTCGTACAGTCAAAGAATCAGCTGAATAATGAAGCTTGGGTGTTTGTATGAAAATATGAGTCAAACTTATATCCGTTCGAAACAGTTTCCTGCATGTGTTTCAACTTGGCGTTTTCCAACCTATGCAGATATCCAATAAAAAATGGTAAGTACAAAACTACAAAATGGTAAGTACAAAACTAGTCTATTTGCGCATGTATGTATTTATTTGTATTGTAAAAGATTCAGCCTCAGAATCGGGTCTGCTTTACGTGAAATAGCCTCTTTGTTACACAAAACACAGAAAGCGTTTATGGTTTTCATTATTTTGTTCACATTTTTTGCATTTTTAAAAATGTTAGAAAAAATAGAAACAGACGGCAGTTCACACTAGTACGTGGGTATACTTCCGAAAAGCCAATACCTTTTGTCTATCTAAAATTTTGCACAGATTTTTATTGCTACATTTCACGCTCAAGTTTTTTACCGTAACATTTCTTTTCTACTGAATATCCAGTGCATGTTAGGAAATGCCATAAAAAATCAGACTAAACTAATCCAAAGAGTAATACAAAAACTTTTAAAAAATCACAATACTGCCTCTACAGAACTGAGTGTTACATTGTTTCTCTCCCTCTCCCTGCTTTAGTGCTTGAGAAGACTTGTCCCAGGGCGCCAAATAAATGTCGCGTTCTTTCTCTCTCCCCCCCCCTCTCCCACCCACTCTTTCGATAGAATCCGATAGGTGTAGAGACAGAGACATCAAATTTCGATAGAGATGTCTCGGAATGAATGGGATTCGACCGGTTTCTGTCGGTCTTTTTCAACACATCGTGTGCTTCGATCTGTCCATATCTGCATGGCTTTATCTGTAGTTAACAAGGGGGTTCCGTCAGACGACAATCGAGTTTAGCGATGTGCTTTTACAGGATGTTAGGTAGGTACTGATGTTCCTTGAAACAGACCAGCTTTCAACTCGGCCTTAATTTCGAGGTCAGCCGCCCTAACTACCGCGCGGAGGACTCGAGTTCGAGTCCCCTCAAAGGTACTTTTTTTTCGATTTTGTATACGGTCGTTAATTTTGTTAACCTTTTTTATGCTACGTACATTTTGCAAAATGTGTTTGCTTGGGTTAAATTATTTTT
>OX101789.1:8158243-8577844 GCA_944452715.1 Ophion slaviceki
CATTCGACGTTGATAAATACACCTGTTTCAACCGTTTGTTTTTTTATCGAATCGAGACGAATCCAATATGTAAAACGGTCCATTCGAATTCTGTTTTGTGTTTGATTATCGCAATAACCTTCAGACTTTTCGGACTCGTTCCCAGTGGGTTATTTTTTGAAATGTTTCACTCTTGGCACGAAAATAGCCGTTGAGGGGTACTACTGCTGCTGTGGACTATGAACGTGAACGAATTCGATGCTCGCATGCTCGAAAAACACTTGCATGCATACTCGGATTCGTTTCCCGATATAAAAGTCGTCGATTCGAACCGAAATTCACATGAGATTCGACGTTGACAAATACGCCTGTTTCATCCGTTTTTTTTTATCGAATCGAGACGAATACACTACGAAAAACGGTCCATTCAAATTGTGTTTTGTGTTTCATTATTGAAAGAACCTTGAGACTTTTCGGATTCGTTCCCAGTGGGTGATTTTTAAAAAATGTATCACCCTCGGCACGAAAATAGCCATTGAGGACTACTACTGCTGCTGTGGACTATGAAAGTGAACGAATCCGATGCTCGGCGCGGCGTTCACAGTTTGTAGGGATTATACCACAACATAAACACTTGCATTCAGACTCGGATTCGTTTCCCGATTTAAAAGTCATCGATTCGAACGAAAATTCTCATGAGATTCGACGTTGATAAATTCGCCTGTTTCAACCGTTTGTTTTTTATCGAATCGAGACAAATACAATATGTAAAACGGTCCATTCAAATTCTGTTTTGTGTTTCGTTATCGAAATAACCTTGACACTGTTCGTATTCGTTCCCAGAAGATGATTTTTAAAAATGTTTCACCCTCGGCACGAAAATAGCCGTTGAGGACTACTATTGCTGCTGTGGACTATGATCCTGAACGAATCCGATGCTCGGCGCGGCGTTCTCAGTTTGTCGGGATTATTCCACAACAGAAACACGTGCATGCAGACTCGGATTCGTTTCCCGATTTAAAAGTCGTCGATTCGGACGAAAATTCACATGACATTCAACGTTGATAAATACGCCTGTTTCAACCGTTTGTTTTTGATCGAATCGAGACGAATCCAACATGTAAAACGGTCCATTCAAATTCTGTTTTGTGTTTCATTATCGAAATAACCTTTAGACTTTTCGGACTCGTTCCCAGTGGGTGGTTTTTTTAAATGTTTCACTCTCGCCACGAAAATAGCCGTTGAGGACTGCTACTGCTGCCGTGGACTATGAACGAGAACGAATCCGATGCTCGCCGCGACGTTCTCAGTTTGTAGTCATTATTCAACAACAGAACCACTTGCATGCAGACTCGGATCCGGTTCCTGATTTGAAAGTCGTCGATTCGACGAGAAATTCACATGAGATTTAACGCCTGTTTCAACCGTTTTTTTATCGGATCGAGATGCATCATCAACCTCAAAAGGTTCTCATTGTTTGGATTCGTTTCCTATGCATGATTCTAAGATTTTACCTCCCTCGATATCGAGAATATCGTTTCAGAACTACTATTGCTGCAGTGGACTATGAAAAGAAATGAAACCAATGTCTTGCTGAATGTTTTCTGATTGTAGAGATTGTTCCACAACGAGACCACTTGCATTCGCACTTGTATTTATTCCCAACTGTAAAAAATATTGATCCAAACGGAGATTTCCATGAGATCCGACTTTAATTTTTCTTTAAGTTTGATAAATACGCATACAATAATTTTTTTCCAGTGTCGAGACGAATCCAATATGCAAGACCATTCGTTCAAATAATGTTT
Source organism: Ophion slaviceki (assembly GCA_944452715.1). Lineage (NCBI taxonomy): Eukaryota > Metazoa > Arthropoda > Insecta > Hymenoptera > Ichneumonidae > Ophion > Ophion slaviceki. The sequence goes on from OX101789.1 coordinate 8,160,031, forward strand.
CACGTCTGTTTATGGGAATCATATTTACAGTGGTCGGCTCAAAGCTCAAAAGAGCGCTTCCGAACAGCTACCATTGCACTCGGCTACGTAACGAAATGAAGCCAATGTTTTGCGCAATGATCTATGATTGCAGAGGGTATTCCATTTAACTTCCGAGTCTTTTTCAATTCCTTTTTTCCCATTATCCGTTAGTAGCCAACTTTTTTCTGTGTATTTTTTCTGCATTTTTAATTTGCGTTGCGATCAGCAAAACCCTTCCCTCCTATTTTGTCGAGTAATTATTTTCAACTCTCTGAAACATTTAAAGCTGAGCAATGCGCACTCTACATTTCTAGATGCGTTTTTTTTTAAATTGTTCACGAAGGTTTAATCGGCGGTGGCAGTTCATCAAATATATCGCCGGGACCGAGCGTTACATCATATGACTTATTTATCCCATTCGAATTATCCGAGAACCTAAAATCTACGTATGTTTGGATAAAAATATTGTTTTAATAAAAGAACTGGACGTTACAGCATAATTCATTGCACATGTGACAAACGCCGATCACTCGTTGCTTCATCATTTGATAGAGAAGGACAGCAAACTTCGGTTCGAACAAAAGAACTTTCGCGTTCGCGATACGAAATTCCGTCTGAACTCTGCCACTTTTTCAAATGTTTAGAATCGGTGCCTTGATAACCCGACACTGAGGCGTCGCCCAACGCGCATGTAACGGCGATTCTGATTGGCCTAGAATTCCAGAATTCTATTGCTTTCCATTTAAAAGCTATTGCGAATTAAAAAATTCGGCTAAGTAGCTTCGTTCCGAACATCGTCCAGCATCGGTAGTTGCCGGATGCACGACCTGAACTGAATCACCCTGTGTATATATATATATATATATATATATATATATATATATATATATATATATATACATACACGGTGGCCGGAACATTGACGTCTAAAAATAAAATTTAGGTCCCTTGTATCGTGGGGTATCCGAATAACCCCCATGTATGTCGCGCGACTTTTCATAGTTTTCGAGTTATGAATTTTTTACTGCATTTTTGAGAATTTTCGACCTGACCAATTGAAAAAAAATCTTTAAAAAAAGTAGAAGACTATCGAGATTTTTTTTTGCAACTGAATCTTAATGAGTAGTACTTTTATGCATAAAATAATCAGCTTCGTAACTGTGATGAAAGTTATGAAAATGTTGGTCTAAAGTGAAAAATTTACGTTCGGTAAATTATGACTTAAATTTTCAACTTTAAATTAAAAATCTAAACAGGTGACTTCATGGTTCCTAATTAGGCCCTAAAAATGCGCCAGACTGTCAGCTTTCATAATCATTAAAAAGAGTAGTACTTGATAGGGCTACTTTGGCTACAATTGACCTTCAATGACAGCGAGGTGGAAAATTCTTATAATTAGCCATCTGATTAAAAAAAAAATTTGCCCATTTTATCATTCCTAAGGCTATTTAGTCTGTTAACTAACCAAAAATGACTGCAGGAAAAGCTAAGATTGAAACATTTGGAGGTTTATTTTTTTTAGTTTAATTTAAGTTTAATGAATTTTGCGCGATCCATTCTCATGGATCAGGTAAAAGCTCGTTTACGCGATCCGTTCTCGTTACAAGAACGGATGGCGCAAAATTCATTAAACTTGAGTTGAACTAAAAAAAATAAACCTCTAAATGTTTAAATCTTAGCTTTCCTGCAGTCATTTTTGGTTAGTTAACAAACTAAATAACCTTAGGAATGATAAAATGGGGAATTTTTTAAAATCAGATGGCTAATTTTAAGAATTTTCCACCTCGCTGTCTTTGAAGGTCAATTGTAGCCAAAGTAGCCCTATCAAGTACTGCTTTTTTTTAATGATTATGAAAGCTGAGAGTCTGGCGCATTCTTGAGGCCTAATTAGGAACCATGAAGTCACCTGTTTAGATGTTTAATTTAAAGTTGAAAATTTAAGTCATAATTTACCGAACATAAATTTTTCACTTCAGACCAACATTTTAATAACTTTCATCACAGTTACGAAGCTGATTATTTTATGCATAAAAGTACTACTCATGAAGATTCAGTTGCAAAAAAAATCTCGACAGTCTTCTACTTTTTTTTGATTTTTTTTTAATTCGTCAGGTCGAAAATTCTCGAAAATTCATAACTCGAAGACTATGAAAAGTCGCGGGACATACATGGGGGTTATTCGGATACCCCAGGATACAAGGGACCTAAATTTTATTTTTGGACGTCAATGTTCCGCCCACCCTGTATATTTGTGTGTGTGTGTGTGTGTGTGTGTGTGTGTGTGTGTGTGTGTGTGTGTGTGTGTGTGTGTGTGTGTGTGTGTGTGTGTGTGTGTGTGTGTGTGTGTGTGTGTGTGTGTGTGTGTGTGTGTGTGTTTTAAACACCTGAAAAAAGTCGAATGCCTTTTAACATATTTTTTTAAAAATAAAATCGACCATTTTTAATTGACGAACGGCTGCAACGCGTTTTTGAGCGTCTAAGTCTCGCAGCTGTTTGAGAAGGAGAAATTGCGTTGGGTTGCTCATTGTTGCTCACGGCGGTGACAGCGAGCTACCATGTATCTTTCGTTCGGATAATTGAGCTTCCGGATAAACTAAGTCATCGTTCGGATAATTGAGGGTTCGGATAATCGATGTTCTACTCTACACACTTATCCAACCTTAAAAAAAATCGCTGCAGGACCAACTGCATATTGTTTTTATGACCCCAAAGTATTTTTGAAGCCAAAAGAAAACGATTTTTCCAAATTCCTAGAATGGTGTTATCCCTGAAAGAAAAGAAATTGATTTTTTGATCATTGTAAATGTATATCCTCTCTTAAATACTTTAAAAGAATCTCGTACGTGTTAGCGAAAATCGGCAGAAAATTATGAAGCAACTCGTCCACTTCTTTGCTGTTCGCTATTATGGACCATCGCTCGTTTGGATATCTGAGATCAAAACTTTCGAAGTTTGTATCTTCGATATCTGGCTTTTTGCTATAGATGGTATTACCAATATTAGATACTCACGTCTTTCTAATTCGGAGATGTGAATGTTCTAGATTGTTTAAATCTGTGTTTGTATGACTCAAACTCCAAACAAACCCAAACAAACTCAATAGGAAAAAGAAAAAGTTCCGGAAAAAAATAATATCAAGTTTTTTTTACGAAAATCTCATTTCTTTTCATCTTTAACTTTTCTCCGAATATCTCCGCAGCCGTTCACTCATAGGTCATAGGAAAAGGAGAAATTTCCAGGAAAAAAAATAAGAAATCGGAAAACCAGGAACGTTACTAACGGGACCATCTCATCGCTTGTAGAATATGTGCACTTTCTGGTACTTACAATTCGCGGCCGGATGGATGATTGGCTTGTTTTTGGGGATAATGCTTTATCGCTTGATGAAAGTATGAGAATTAATATAATAATACGAATATAAATATATTTCCGTTTACTTTTATGAATTATAATTTATTTGGCATAAGGACGGGTGCGAGTAAAGCGTAAACAATTTTATATAAGATAAATAAGTTGTAATTTAGATATATTATTATGTTTAAATTAACGTATAAACTAAAAAAATAAGCGACCAGAGTGCGCAATACATTTTTTTGTATACATTAATAACGCAGAGAATCAAGAACTAAATAAGCATTGAAATCATCTAAAAGCCTCGCGTGTGACGTTGGGTGAGGTCACGCGCGAGTCGTGCTCAGATTGCTTTTTCCCTCGAAGCCTTCATTTCAGCTTGGCCGCACATGAACGTGCTCAGCGTCCATGCGTTGGTGTAGCAGCCGAAGGCGCGGTCGGGACGCTTCGCCTTGCTCGGCTCTTTCCGAAGATGTCCGAGCATCGCTCGCTCACGGACACGCGCTACTACGATTGCGCGATGGGCGCGTAAGAGACTAGAGAGGGGGTAACTTTACGCGCGGTCTGGCTGCACTGCGTCCGAGCTCTGAGTACGGACGGCGCGGCTTCGATGCCCGTAGCAACATTTTTTTTTGTTAAACATATATGAATTAAATATAAAAAATAATGCCTGGACAGGCGAGAATAGATAAAGCGAGAGTAAGTTAGAAATTTTCTGAATATAAAATGAAGAAAAAAAAGTTGATTCACCGGGGTTTGAACCCGGATCTTCAGCATCGTAATCCGTCACGCTACCAACTCGGCTATGACGCTCATTGCAGATGGAGAAACATTTATGATACACTCTGTTCCATAATGTTTACGGTTGAAAAAAAATGCCGAAACGATCGCGGCAAAGGCTCAAGATTTCTTTTTGAACCTTTCACGGTCATTTCGGCGTTTTATTTTTCAACGCGGTTCGTCGTTAATTTTTTTAACCCGCATTTTCCGCATAAACGGGCAACCGAGAGAAAACAATGATCTCGATACATGTTTTTCACTTTGAAATTCATTTAATGCATATTCCAAATCGCAGTACGGCCACACATATATGTCGAGCTCGATCGGACGGAAAACCTCGCTCCGTTCGCCTGTCGAGCGAGCGAGGGGCAGAGACTTTTCCCCCACCGAGCTACCCATTCGTGTTCACGCTGACTGCGATACCGACTTGAGTGGTGATCACGGACTCGCGCGGCTACAAGGGAATCTGCAACCTCGACAGAGGCGATGATCACGAAATCATACTCCCGAACTCGCCCCGCGATTTAGCGCCATTTACGAGGCACGCCGAAAAGGGCCGCGTTGTGCATCTCCCCACTAATCTCTGCTTTTACACCTCGTCAAGATCGAGTGTAGAAAGTCTAGGGTTAGTGGCACGAAAGTGTAGCTACACTCGTAACGCGAACAGGGGCGCGTGACGTCATTTCCGTTAAAGCGAACGCGAAAGTGTACACTCCCTAAAAAAGTGTAGAAAGTGTAGCTAGCGCGAACAAACCTTGTCAGTGAGTGTATACAGAGGTGAGTACGGCATAACCTAAAATATTTAAGGTAATCACAAACAAATTCTTATTTATTACGAAAAACAATCAATAATAAAGGTTCAAAGTAACAAACTATTATAATTATCAATCTCTATCGATCAAGGTGATTAAAAAATTGACATGACCTACAATGTATAAGGCAATCACAAACAAGTTCTCATTTATTATGAAAAACAATCAATAATGAAGGTTCAAAATAACAAAGTATTATAATTGTCAATATCTATTGATCACGGTGAGTAAAAAATTGACAAGATATAATGACAAGTATTTATTATAAATTGGCAGTATCACAATACGTTCCAATCTACTATCAACGCAAACAGAAGCTAACATGGAACAGGAGCAAAAAATTAAGTCAGCAGTGCTGTTCCGAGATTCAGAAGGCGGCTTAGTCGTTGATGCCGACAACAACGTGCGCATTTGTGAAGGTTTTGGATTTCTACATTCGTATCACTAACACTCCATTCTATGTAAAACTGGTATCAATACATCCATTCTGAGCGCAATTACAAGTACAAGTTAATAATTTCAATAACACCGTCCATTGTAATCAGTTTACGAGATCAACAAACTTGAGGTTACACGGTATATCTCTTTAACGGTTAGATGAGACTCCGTAATCTCATGTGTTGTTTGAGGTTAAGGTGTGGTCCACTAGGTCGCCGCCATGTTTCTTGTACACTATCGCGTTCGCGCTACAGTTGCTTACCCGCGAGGAAATAAACTGCACTCCCTAGACACTGTCCTAGTTCCGTTTACACTGGCGAGTGTAGAGTGCAGCTAGTGCGAACAAACCTAGTGGTTATAAATACCAGAGATTAGTAGGGAGATGCACAACGCTCCCCTTTTCGGCGTGTCTTGTAAATTGCGCTAAATCGCGGCGGCGAGTTCGGGAGTATGATTTCGTGATCATCGCCTCTGTCGAGGTTGCAGATTCCCTTGTAGCCGCGCGAGTCCGTGATCACCGCTCAAGTCGGTATCGCAGTCAGCGTGAACACGAATGGGTAGCTCGGTGGGGGAAAAGTCTCTGCCCCTCGCTCGCTCGACAGGCGAACGGAGCGAGGTTTTCCGTCCGATCGAGCTCGACATATATGTGTGGCCGTACTGCGATTTGGAATATGCATTAAATGAATTTCAAAGTGAAAAACATGTATCGGGATCATTGTTTGCTCTCGGTTGCCCGTTTATGCCGAAAATGCGGCTTAAAAAAATTAACGACGAACCGCGGTGAAAAATGAAACGCCGAAACGATAGTGGAACCCTGATGGAAATCCGCTTATTGGAATTCGACAAATAATGTTGAAATCTGTTAAAAAATGTCAGAAACTGTGAAAATGAATAGATTCTAACATAATTTGATGGAATCGTACATATTTTGATAGATTCTGTCGGAAATAATCTATGAAAATCGGACAGAACCTCACATATTATGTTAACTTTACGGAATGTCATAAAATCACAGAATTCGATACTTTCTGTCATCTTTTTGTCAGAAAATGTCATCTTTTAACAAAAAATGATAAAATTAATTTTCCATTTTTTGACATATTGTTGCGTCGAAAAGAATGACAGAAAATGACAAAAAAGGATAGAAAACGATAATTTTTATCATAATTTGTTGTCACATTTTTGTTGAATTCTGACAGATTTCAGCTGTCATTAAATCACAGAGTTTGATACTTTCTGTCATCTTTATGTCGGAAAATGTCATCTTTTAACAAAAAATGATAAATAAGTTTTCCATTTTTTGACATATTGTTGCATCGAAAAAAATGACAGAAAATGTCAAAAAATGATAGAAAACGATAATTTTTATCATAATTTGTTGTCACATTTTTGTTGAATTCTGACAGATTTCAGCTGTCATTAAATTACAGAATTTGATACTTTCTGTCATCTTTATGTCGGAAAATGTCATCTTTTAACAAAAAATGATAAATCAGTTTTCCATTTTTTGACATATTGTTGCATCGAAAAAAATGACAGAAAATGTCAAAAAATGATAGAAAACGATAATTTTTATCATAATTTGTTGTCACATTTTTATTGAATTTTGACAGATTTCAGCTGTCATTAAATCACAGAATTTGATACTTTCTGTCATCATTGTGTCGGAAAATGTCATCTTTTAACAAAAAATGATAAATCAGTTTTCCATTTTTTGACATATTGTTGCATCGAAAAAAATGACAAAAAATGCAAGAAAACGATAATTTTTATCATAATTTGTTGTTACATTTTTCGTGAATTCTGACAGATTTCAGCTGTTAGTGAAAAGGAGCTTTATTGTGAATAAATTCAGAAATAGCATAAACTACATTTGTATGGAATATTTATTTTATTCAATATTTATTCTAATTGTCGATTGTACATCCCTGTGGTATAGTCGCTATATATTTTTTTTCGTCGATGTACATTAAAACACACGGACTTTTTATATCTTTAGGTTCACACACAATCAATTTTTCAGTACATTTACATTCCTGGAGATGGTTTATTTCAACTTGCAAATCGCTCAAGGAGGAATTCTTTTTTATCACCAAATAAAAGTATTATTGAATATAAAGTCCCAAATTTCTTTCTTTCAGCATTTCCATTAAAATTTAGAAAATTATATGTAAATTCCATCAAATATTGACGAATTCTGACAATTTATTATCAGAATCGATAATTAAATGTCAAAATTCATCAGAATATATCATATATTTATAATGCAAAATGTCTAAAGTTAACAAGTTCGGTCATTATATGACAAAAAATAAAAAAGAATGATATAATTTGACAGATTCGGTCATAATATTTCATGAATGTTAAAGAATTCCATTTCATTCCATTAAATAATGACATTTAATGACGAAAATCTCACAAAAAATAAGAAAGAATGATATAATTTGACATATTCGGTCATAATATTTTATAAATGTTGAAGAATTCCATTATATTCCATAAAAAAATGACATTTAATGACGAAAATCTCACATAAAATGGAAAACTCTTACGACATTATATGACATATTATGTAAGATTCTGACAGAAATTACTGAATTATAACATTACTTTTCTGATAAAATATGACAGATTCTGTAAAGCATGTTCCAATTTCCGATCAGAAATCATGAACTTTTCACAGAAAATGTCAAATCTCGAAATAATGTGACAGATTCTGTCGTATAAATGACATATTCTGACATTATTTCTCATTGAAAGTTGACGGAATATTATCAAATCTGACATTTTTTGTTAAAATCTGACGAATTCCAATAAGCGGATTTCCATCAGGGAAGGTTCAAAAAGAAATCTTGAGCCTTTGGCGCGATCGTTTCGACATTTTTTTTCAACAGTAAACATTATGGATAAGGTTGTATCATAAATGTTTCTCTATCTGCAATGAGCGTTGTGGCTGAGTTGGCAGCGTGGCGGATTAATGATGCTTACGGTCCGGGTTCAATCCCCGGTGAATCAACTTTTTTTTTCCTCATTTTATATTCAGAAAATTTCGAACTTACTCTCGCTTTAGCTATTCTCGCCTGTTCAAGCATTATGTATGATATTTAATTCGTATATGCTTAATAAAAAAAAACAAGACATTGCAACCGGGGATCAGTGCAGCCAGATCGCGCGTAAAAGTTACCCCCTCTCTAGTCTCTTACGCGCCCATCACACAATCATAGTAGCGCGTGTCCGTGAGCGAGCGACGCTTGGACATCTTCGGAATGAGCCGAGCACGGTCAAAGTTTCCCGACCGCGCCTTCGGCAGCTACAGCAACACATGGACGCTGAGCACATTCATGTGCGGCCAAGCCGAAACGAAGGCTTCGAGGGAAAAAGCAATCTGAGCACGACTCGCGCGTGACGTTACCCGACGTCACGCGCGAGGCTTTTAGATGATTTCAATGCTTATTTAGCTTTGATTCTCTGCATTATTAATGTATACAAAAAAAATGTATCGCACTCCGATCGCTTATTCTTTTAGTTTATACGTTAATTTAAATATAATTATAAATCTAAATTACAACTTATTTATCTTATATGAAATTGTTTACGCTTTACTCACACCCGTCCTTATGCCAAATAAATTATAATTCATAAAAGTAAGCGGAAATATATTTATATTCGTATTATTATATTAATTCTCATACTTTCATCAAGCGATAAACATTATCCCCAAAAACAAGCCAATCATCTACCCGGCCACGAATCGTAAGTACCAGAAAGTGCACATATTCTACAAGCGATGAGATGGTCCCGTGGATAGCGTTCCTGGCTTCGGTCAGCAGGGGCCCGTGGTGCAAATTTTTCTCCAAATTTTTCATAATTTCTCATATTTTAGTCATATTTGAGATTTTCGGAGAAAAAATGATTTGAAACAGATTCAAGTTCTGGTCTATTTCCCAAAAACATATTTTTTTCACTGAAAATTGATGATTCCTCATTTTTTTCCCGGAAATTTCTCTTTTTCCTATGACCTGAGTGAACGGCTGCGGAGATATTCGGAGAAAAGTTAAAGATGAAAAGAAATGAGATTTTCGTAAAAAAAACTGATTGTTGTTTTTTTTTCCGGAACTTTTTCTTTGTCCTATTGAGTGAACGGCTGCGGAGATATTCGGAGAAAAGTTATAGATGAAAAAAATGAGATTTTCGTAAAAAAAACTTGTTACATTTTTTTATCCATTATAATTCTGAGAAATAATGAATATCCGAAATTTTTGCAAACATTATTTTCCTTAAGGGGTAACACCACTGTAACGTCCTGCCACGAAGCGTTTTAGACAAATAATACTTGGGGTAATTATTAAGCATACATTGAAGTATATTGCAAACAAATTTATGGGAAAATATTACAAAATGGCGACACTGCAGCAAATTCCTCCGAGGCATGTTGAACTTAAGGTGCCCTGTGGTACGCAGTATAACTTGTGCCAATTTTAATCTGGATAAAATAATTTTTTAAAAATTAAATCTAGATTAGTGTAGCTAGTGAACCACGTAGGGGATTTTAGAAATATTGATTTTTGAGTAATTGCTGAGTATTTGACTAAAAATGATCAATTTTTTTAAAGACAGTTATTGGTCAATAAATATTGTTTTAATTAACTTATCGAAAATCCCCTACGTGGTTCAGTAGCTACACTCGTGTAGACTTAATAAAACAAAATTCTTTTTTTTAGATAAAAAAAGGCACAGTTAAACTGCGTGCCACAGAGGTTCGACATGCTTGGGAAGAATTGCTGCAGTGTCGCCATTTTGTAATATTTTCGGATGAAGAATTTATAGCAATATACTTAAATATATGCTCAACAAATACCGCAAGTATTATTTGTTTATCACATTTTCTTCCGCCAAAAAAAAATATCAAAAAATACGCTTCCTGTAAGGCCGTTACAGTGGTGTGACCCCTTAAAGTCTTCATATAATTTCCGAGATTTTCCCGTGATTGTAATTAAAATGATGAAATATTCGGAAAAATTCGGAGAAACTCGGATGTTTTCATAAAAATAATTGTCCGCAAAACTCCGAATTCTTCATGTTTGTTCCAACTCATAGAAAAATTCGGGAAAAATCGGAGTTTTTCGGAAAAAAATTTGCACTAGGGGCGCGGGATCGTTTCCTGTGCTCAGTGCTTTTTTAACATCATTATTACCATTAATTCTTATTTGATTAGTTATTTTTATTAGTTATCATTATCATTTTAATTAGTCATCTTTTAGTGTCGAAAAATGTATCGCGCACTCTGACCGCTTATTTTATTAGTATATATGTTAATTTAAATATAATAATAAATCTAAATTACAACTTATTTTACTTCTGGAATTTTTTTTTGCGCTTTACTCACACCCGTCTCTATGCCAAATAAATTGTAATTAATGAAAGTAAGCGGAAATATATTCGTATTATTATATTCATTCTCATATACTTTCATCAAGCGATAAAGCGAATCATAAGTATCAGAAAGTGCACATATTTAGAAGCGATGAGATGGTCCCGTTGGTAGCGTTCCTTGCTTCGGTCCACAGGGGCGCGGGATCGTTCCCCGCGCTGAGTGCTTTTTTTTAAATTATTATTACTATTAAATTCTATTTGATTAGTTATTGAATGAATATAATAATACGAATATTGTTGACGATTACTAAAGATACAGGGCTAAACGGATGAGAGAAAACGCAAGACACGGTGTTGAACGAAGAACACGTTTATTCCCTTCAACGTAGAACAAAACAACTAACTCGTGAATCTTTATTTATATGAACGGTTCCTATGGAACCGGGACAAAAGCAGTGAGGGATGATCGGATACAAGTTGGCTGTGTTCAGTGCCTACTCGTTTGGAATTGCGGGTTGGACTAGATCGTTTTCTTTTTACACTTCCCCTCGACTCGCAGTTCCGAGCTTCGTCCGATCATTCCTAACAGCAACAAACATTTGAAGTGCTTCACTCTCGGAAGGGCCTTTGTGAGGATATCCGCTGTCATTTCCCCGGTGGCAATGTGTTGTAGGTCGATCTCTCCGCTCTTGAGGATTTCACGGACGTAGTGATGCCGAATATCTATATGTTTCGTTCGGTTATGGAATACAGGGTTGTCCGCTATCCTAGATGCTCCCATATTGTCGTTGTACAGTGTAATGTCTTTAAGATCGTCGAATCCGAGTTCTGTCAGAAACCTACGGAGAAAGATTGCCTCCTTCGTGGCTTCGGTTAGGGCCATATATTCAGACTCGGTCGATGAGAGTGCAACCGTTCGTTGTTTTCTGGAGTTCCAGGTAATTGCTCCATTGGCTAGCATGAATGCGTATCCGGTAAAAGACTTTCTGTCGATTGGACAGTTGCCCCAATCGGCATCAACGTATCCCTTCACGGGTTCCTTCACTGGCTTGTAGACTATACAGTAGTCAATGGTGTATTTCAAGTACCTGAGGACTCTCTTTGCACTAGCCCAGTGAGATTTGTCGAAGCACGTTAAGAATTGGCTCAAATAGCTGACCGTATGAGCGATGTCAGGTCTCGTGGCCACGGCCAAGTACATTAGGCTTCCGATCAGCTCGCGGTACGGCAGTTTTTTATCTTCGGGGTCGATGGGATCCCGACGTTCTTGGAGTTTAGTTCCGGCGTTCATCGGGGTGGTTATTGGGTTGCATTTTGACATCCCGAAGTTCTCTAATAGATCCTCGATATACCCCCTTTGGCAGATTGTTGTACTCTCGCCTTTGCGTTGGAATTCGATGCCGACACAGCATTTAACGTCTCCGAGATCTTTCATGTCGAAGAAATTCTCTAGGTGATAGTTGATTTTGTCGATCGAATCGCTTTTGCGAGCGGCTACTAGAATATCGTCGACATACACGGCTATTATTGTCGAGTCTTCCCCTCGACCGATACGGTATACGCAAGGGTCCGCGTTTGTAGGCTCGGCCCCTAGTTCTTTGAGTCTTCCGTCGAGCTGTTTGTACCAGGCTCTGCCAGCTTGGCGAAGACCATACAGTGCCCTTTTAAGATGAAATACCTTGTCCCCGGACTTGATGTCCTCTAGCATTTGGGTGGCCTTTCTGTGGATTGTATCGTTGGATTCGGCTTTAATTGTTTCCTCTAGGGCTTCCTCGAAGTACTCGGGGATCCTCATGAAAACGTCCTCTTCGAGAATCCCGTTAAGATAGGCCGTTGATACGTCGTACTGACGGATTTTCATTTTGTATTGTGTGGCGAGAGCGGCAACAAGTCTGATCGAGCTTAGGCGTGCTACCGGAGCAAAAGATTCATAGAAATCAATCCCAGGTTTCTGTGAAAACCCCTGAGCTACTATTCGCGCCTTCCTCTTCTGGAGAGATTTGTCCGGGTTATATTTGTTCCGCAGGACGAATCGACCTCCCACGGTCGACTTGCATGTCGACTTATCTACGACCGTCCATGTGTCGTTTTTTATGATTGAGCGTACTTCATCGGCCATCGCGGTGATCCACTCCGTTTTCGTGTCTCCGGACATCGCGCATTTTACGGGGATTTCGGCTGTGCATGCTACTTCAGGTTCGTCTCTTGCTGATTCGCCTTCGTTGAACTCGTTAGCATTGTGATCAACTTCCTCTCTTTGCGCGTTGACTTCCGCTCGTTGTGGAACCTCGGTGATTCTCGGTGTTGCTGTTTGAAATAATTTTCGTGGCCTTCCCCTATGTCCGGAGCGCACGATGCGTGGTCTTCCCCTCCCACGTCTTGGAGTTTCGCCTAGTTGACGGTGATCCTCGTCTGTCTCTGACTCCGATACTGAGGGTTGTGGATCTTCGATCGTAGTTTCGTCTCGAGAAATCTTTCCTGTTCCGTTTTCTTGAACTACCGTGTTCGTGGGTCCGATATCTTGGCGATCTCTCTTGATTTCTGTCCATGATTGTTCTGAAAACTTTACGTCTCGAGAAACTTCTATTTTCTGCTCGGAAGGTATCCAGATTCTATATCCCTTTGATTGCTCGGCGTAACCGATGAAGATTCCTTCGCGTGCACGAGGTTCGAACTTACCTTTTTGGTAATTCGTATTTAGGAAGAAAACTTTGCGTCCGAATTCTCGTAGGTGAGTCACGTTTGGTTTCGTTCCATGCCACGCCTGAAATGGCGTCTTTGTGGCGAGGCTTCTAGTTGGGCAGCGATTCCGGATGTAGTTCGATGTCGACACGGCGTCTGCCCAGAACGATCCCGGGAGGTTCGATTGAATCAGGAGACATCTGGCCATTTCCACCAATGTTCGATTTTTTCGCTCGGCTAATCCGTTCTGTTCTGGATTCCTTGGTATGGTGGATCTCCGCTGAATTCCGTGAGAGCGTAGGAAGTTGTCGAATTCGTTGTTCATATATTCGCGCCCGTTGTCGCTTTGCAAGCATTTTACCCTGTGCCCGGTAAGATTTTCCACCATCGCCTTGTAATCTCGGGATGCCTGGAATACTTCGCTCTTTCTGTGGAGGAATCGTACCTCGCACCATCGAGTAGCTTCATCGATGAATGTAACGAAGAAGAGCGACTTTCCTTTGGATTCTATTCTCATAGGTCCACATACGTCTGTATGAACTATTTCCAAAGGTACGGTCCTCTTGATGTGGTTTTTCGGGAACGGGGTGCGTGTCATTTTTCCTTGTGCGCAGATGTCGCAATTGATGCTTCCCGATAATCCTACTTTCTCGAGTCCTATGACCATCCCTTGGCTTTTTGCTTTCAGCATATCGGGAACGTTTAGGTGGCCTAATCGACGATGCCATAGCTCTACAGGATTTATTCCCTCATTTGGTTTCTCGGTTGGGGCGAAGTTTGCGTCGCATTCTTCTCCTTTCGTGTCTTGGACGTAGTAGAGACCTCCTGTCCGATTGGCTGTGAAAATTTCGTGGCCGGAGTCGTTTACGACTGAAGCACGATCTTTGTCAAAAATGACTCTGAATCCGCGGTCGGTAATTTTTCCTACCGATAGCAGATTCGACCGAAGATCGGGGACGAATAATGTATCCTCTAGTTTGATGTCCTTCTGCAGGCCTTCATTGTCGGTTAGAATTGATACGGTTCCTTTTCCGTCGATATTCGTCGACGTGTTGCTTGCGAGATTTAATATTCCGTGAACCGGCCTCCTCATGTCGACGAATTTATGTTGATCGTGACATAGATGCGAAGTACACCCGCTATCGAGGCACCACCGATTACCGTGTGGTTCGTCGGTACGGAAGGCTTTGCTTTCGCACGTCGCTGCAAATAGTGTTACGTCGTCGGTGTACTTCGCGTGGTGTCTGGTACTTCCATGAGATCTCCTGCATTCGGAAGCCTTGTGCCCGATTTTGTTACAGTTGAAGCACCGAATTTTGAAGGATGAACCTTTATCGTTGTCCTTACCTTTATCTTCTATATTCGTCTGGACGTTTCTGTTATCGTGGAATCCCTTCTTAAATTTCTTTCGGACGAACATGGCGTTTTGAATTTCTGTTCGGTCCTTTCCGCGCGCGTCGTATTCCTCAATTATTTTTATTTTCAGCGTTTCCGGGGACGGAAGATCGTCTCGGGATTCAATCGCGCATTGAAAAGTTTCGAAGGCCGATGGAAGGCTGTAGAGTAGTAAAATTGCGAGCAAATCGTCATTGATGCTCACCTCCATAGCTTCTAGCTTATCGACGACGTCGAAAAATGCTTTTATGTGTTCACGGACGTCGTCGCCGTCTTGCATTCGCCTCAGAACGAGTCGTTTTAATAGCGTTGCTTTTCTCGCTGGCCCTCTCGATTCGTATATTTTCTCCAGCTTTGACCACAATTCGTGGGACGTTGAGCAATTTTTTACTTGTTTGAGCTCGGAGGGGCTTATCCCTAACAGAATCTCCGACATTGCTTTTCCGTCGTTCCTCCGCCATTTAGCATCGGCTTCAAGTGACGCGGGGTTGTTCGCCACGATGGCTGGCCTTTCTGTTTCACCAATTACGTATCCCCACCAATCACATTTGGTTAACAGAGCGCGCATGTGTATCTTCCAGGTATCAAAGTTGGCGCCCGTTAGGGTTTCTATTTTTGTGATCCCCGATGCAGCGCTCATTTTTTACCGGTCTTGCCTTCGCGACACGTGATTTTTAATTGTGATTTGTCGTCGCACTTCTCAGTATGTTTTGTGTAGCCGATCTAACGCGCTACCTGGGCCCATAACCTGTTGACGATTACTAAAGATACAGGGCTAAACGGATGAGAGAAAACGCAAGACACGGTGTTGAACGAAGAACACGTTTATTCCCTTCAACGTAGAACAAAACAACTAACTCGTGAATCTTTATTTATATGAACTCATATACTTTCATCAAGCGATAAAGCGAATCATAAGTATCAGAAAGTGCACATATTTAGAAGCGATGAGATGGTCCCGTTGGTAGCGTTCCTTGCTTCGGTCCACAGGGGCGCGGGATCGTTCCCCGCGCTGAGTGCTTTTTTTTTAATTATTATTACTATTAAATTCTATTTGATTAGTTATTGAATGAATATAATAATACGAATATAAATATATTTCCGCTCATATACTTTCATCAAGCGATAAAGCATTATCATAATGCTTTATCGCTTGATGACAGTATATGAGAATGAATATAATAATACGAATATAAATAAATTTCCGCTTACTTTTATGAATTACAATTTATTTGGCATAGGGACGGGTGCGAGTAATGCGCAAACAGTTTTTTAGAAGATAAATAAGTTGTAATTTAGGTTTATTATTATATTTAAATTAACGTACAAACTAATGAAATAAGCGGTCAGAGTGCGCGATAAATTTTTCGACACTAAAAGATAACTAATAAAAATTATGATGACAACTAATAAAAATAACTCATCAAATAAGAATTAATAGTAATAATAATTTTTAAAAAAGCTCTGAGCGCGGGGAACGATGCCGCGCCCCTAGTGCAATTTTTTTCCGAAAAACTTCGATTTTTTCCGAATTTTTCTATGAATTGGAACAAATATGAAGAATTCGGGCAATTATTTTTACGCAAACATCCGAGTTTCTCCGAATTTCTCTGAATATTTTATCATTTTAATTACGATCACGGGAAAATCTCGGAAATTATATGAAGACTGTAAGAGGTAACACCACTGTAACGGCCGTACAGGAAGCGTTTTCTAAATATTTTTTTTTGGCGGAAGAAAATGTGATAAATAAATAATGCTTTGGGTATTTATTAAGCATATCCTTAAGTATAATGCTAAACATTTTTATCCGAAAATATTACAAAATGGCGACACTGCAGCAATTCTTTCGAAGCATGTCGAACCTCTGCGGCACGCAGTATAACTGTGCCAATTTTAATCTAAAACAAAGAATTTTGTTTTATTAAGTCTAAATGAACATTTTTTGTCAAATACACGGCAATTACTCAAAAATCAATATTTCTAAAATCCCCTACGTGGTTCACTAGCTACACTCATCTAGATTCAATGAAAAAAATTATTTTGTCCAGATTAAAATTGGCACAAGTTATACTACGTGCCGCAGAGCACCTTAAGTTCAACATGCCTCGGAAGAATTTGCTGCAGTGTCGCCATTTTGTAATATTTTCCCGTACATTTTTTTTGCAATATACTTCAATATACGAGATGTTGAGGAATCGGCTTCGATTCGGCCCGTGAGATTTCCAAGGTCGTGGTGGAAAGAAAGAAGGAGTTTTTTTCACTCGTTTACGTTTCGATCCTTGGTTCGGATCCTCTTCAGAAACTTTATTTGTTCTACAAATTTCGCGATACAAATTATATTAATAGAAATTACAGATTTTTTTTATAAAATAATAATTGTATTTATTGTTATAAATAAGTCTTAGATGTGTTTTAATGATTTGTGTAAATTTTGTGTTGTGTTGTGTTGTTTGTGTTGCGAAACGTAAACGAGTGAAAAAACTCCTTCTTTCTTTCCACCACGACCTTGGAAATCTCACGGGCCGAATCGAAGCCGATTCCTCAACATCTCGTATTATCAACACGGCCGCACACCACTCATACTCATACTGCAATATAGGCTTAATAATTACCCCAAGTATTATTTGTCTAAAACGCTTCGTGGCAGGCCGTTACAGTGGTGTTACCCCTCAAGGAAAATAATGTTTGCAAAAATTTCGGATATTCATTATTTCTCAGAATTATAAGGGATAAAAAAATGTAACAAGTTTTTTTTCGAAAATCTCATTTTTTTCATCTATAACTTTTCTCCGAATATCTCCGCAGCCGTTCACTCAATAGGAAAAAGAAAAAGTTCCGAAAAAAATAAGAACAAATTTTTTTACGAAAATCTCTTTTTTTTCATCTTTAAATTCTCTCCGAATATCTTCGCAGCCGTTCACTCAGGTAATAGGAAAAAGGAAAATTTCCGGAAAAAAATAATAATAATCAGTTTTTTTTTACGAAAATCTCATTTCTTTTCATCTTTAACTTCTCTCCGAATATCTCCGCAGCCGTTCACTCAGGTCATAGGAAAAAGAGAAATTTCCGGGAAAAAAATGAGAAATCATCAATTTTCAGTGAAAAAAATGTTTTTGGGAAATAGACCAGAACTTGAATCTGTTTCAAATCATTTTTTCTCCGAAAATCTCAAATATGACTAAAATATGAGAAATTATGAAAAATTTGGAGAAAAATTTGCACCACGGGCCCCTGCGGACCGAAGCCAGGAACGCTATCCACGGGACCATCTCGTCACTTGTAGAATATGTGCACTTTCTGGTACTTACGATTCGCGGCCGGGTGGATGATTGGCTTGTTTTTGGGGATAATGTTTATCGCTTGATGAAAGTATGAGAATTAATATAATAATACGAATATAAATATATTTCCGCTTACTTTTATGAATTATAATTTATTTGGCATAAGGACGGGTGTGAGTACAGCGTAAAGAATTTCATATAAGATAAATAAGTTGTAATTTAGATTTATTATTATATTTAAATTAACGTATAAACTAAAAAAATAAGCGATGAGAGTGCGCGATACATTTTTTTGCATACATTAATAACGCAGAGAATTAAAGCTAAATAAGCATTGAAATCACCTAAAAGCCTCGCGCGTGACGTCGGGTGACGTCACGCGTGAGTCGTGCTCAGATTGCTTTTTCCCTCGTAGCCTTCGTTTCGGCTTGGCCGCACATGAACGTGCTCAGCGTCCATGTATTGGTGTAGCTGCCGAAGGCGCGGTCGGGAAACTTCGACCGTGCTCGGCTCTTTCCGAAGATGTCCGAGCGTCGCTCGCTCACGGACACGCGCTACCATGATTGTGTGATGGGCGCGCAAGAGACTAGAGAGGGGGTAACTTTTACGCGTGATCCTGCTGCACTGGACGCGGGTTCGATCCCCGGTAGCAATGTCTTGTTTTTTTTTATTAAGCGTATACGAATTAAATATCATAAATAATGCCTAAATAGCCGAGAATAGCTAAAGCGAGAGTAAGTTCGAAATTTTCTGAATATAAAATGAAGAAACCATTGGTTTACCGGGGATTGAACCCGGACCGTAAGCATCGTTAATCCGTTACGCTGCCAACTCAGCCACGACGCTAATTGCGGATAGAGAAACATTTATGATACACCCTTATCCATAATGTTTACTGTTGAAAAAAAATGCCGAAACGATCGCGGCAGAGGCTCAAGATTTCTTTTTGAACCTTCCACGGTCGTTTCGGCGTTTTATTTTTCAACGCAGTTCGTCGTTAATTTTTTTAACCCGCATTTTCGGCACAAACGGGCAACCGAGAGAAAATAATGATCTCGATACATGTTTTTCACTTTGAAATTCATTTAATGCATATTCCAATCCGCAGTACGGCCACACATATATCTCGAGCTCGATCGGACGGAAAACCTCGCTCCGTTCGCCTGTCGAGCGAGCGCGATTTGCGAGGGGCAGAGACTTTTCCCCCTCCGAGCTATCCATTCGTGTTCATGCTGACTGCGATGCCGACTTGAGCGGTGATCACGGACTCGCGCGGCTACAAGGGAATCTGCAACCTCGACAGAGGCGATTCGATGATCACGAAATCATACTCCCGAACTCGCCGCCGCGATTTAGCGCCATTTACGAGGCACGCCGAAAAGGGGAGCGTTGTGCATCTCCCTACTAATCTCTGATAAATACGGTTACAAATTTGGTTACGAGTGGTTGCTTTTCGGCAGGGTTGTAATTCGAATTTTAAACCAACTTTCTAACCATCTTTCTAACTTGAGCAAATCACGGGTAGTGGTCAAAAACAAGGTTAGAAAGTCGGCCGAATTTTGTCCGAATACAACGGTTCGTTTTTCGGTTATAAAACCGGTATGAATGAACGGTTAGGCAAACGGCCAGGGCATTTATTAATTTGGAAATCGTAAACACTAATCCCCTTTGAAGTAGTCTCCTTGGCAATCCACACACTTCTTCCAGCGCTCCTGCCATTGTTGGAAACACTTCTGGAACGCAGTTTATGGAATGATGAGCAACCGTTTCGTCGCATTCCGCATGATGTCTTCTATTGACTCAAATCGGGTCCCTTTTAGCGGCATTTTCAGCTTGGGAATCAGCCAAAAGTCACACAGAACCATATCGGGTGAGTCGGGAGCCTTAGGAACCGCAGGAATGTTGTGTTTGGCGAGGAAAACTTGAATCTGACCTGATCTGGTCGTTTGCGCTGCACAGCATCACAAAGGCGACGAAGGACCTCCTGGTAGTACTTCTTTGTGATGATTTGGCCTTGTGGGGCTTTTGGCGAAATTTGGTGCAATATTGCTGCTCAAGTTTTTCTGTCATTTTACAAACACTGAAATCCGACGAACGTTCACTGTACGTTTTCACTGGTTGGCCGACTGCCAGCAGCAGACCCTTTCTGCGAGCGGGAAACAATTCACAGCTGCGCATGAATGTCCCGTTTACATCTACATTAGAGGAAGTTTCCTGCGCTTCATTGGTTTACGCGGGAAAAAATAAGGTTTGATATTTTTTTAACACGCCACGTATATGTATATATTGTGTTTTAAATACAATGTTCCGTTTTTTGTTCCATACATATCTGGTATCAAAATGCAGTTTTTCTTCGCTTCATATATTGTGCACAGACACAAGAAGATCTAAATGCCCAGTACAACAATTAACAATAGAAAATGTAATGTGAAAAACATAAAGAATAATGCAAGGTCGCAGTGCCTCCTCGGTGTATGTACATATTTACGGCACGTTTTACCATATGTATACTGTATTATTGCAACGATTCGTGGAAAATATGTAATTTATGACATTTTTTGGTATTCCGCAGAATGTTTATAAGATTATTTCGTTTTTGAAGTTTCTCGTCAGCTCTTTGTGCGGTAGAACGATCGAATTCAAGAGGATCTTCCCTGAGGCCAAATTGACGCTGGTACCTGTGTGCGAATGAGACATTTATTAATAAAATTGCATTAACGTCGCAATTAGAGGTGAATCAATTTTCACGCATTTAAGCGAAAGCCGCGTGCATAAGGATCCATGGGACTCAAATCCTACCATGGCGACACAAATTTAACTTTTTTGTTCTACACCTGTATGCAAAATTTGGGATCGATTCACTAATTCTGGTGATGAATTGTAAAACGTTTTACTTGTAGTCGTTTTTCATGCGTTCTTGTGGGGCAGCGCTTTACTCTCATCTATGATGAGAAAAAGCATAATGAAAAAGTGGTCTAGAATGTTTTAGGGCCTTCTGTGTAGGTATTTCATGTATAAAAGAAAACTTTTTGGAAAATTACATAATCGTTCACTACACAAATTCAGTTGCGTTCATTGTAACGTATTTAAGTTCAGTTTACTTTTTTGTTTAATTCTCTTCTATATATCCTTACCAAATTGATAATGCTATAAACAGTTAAGGGGCTAAAAAAATCCGGCGGTGTAGAGTATTCACGTGGATGGGAGAGACCGAAGGAATGGGAGGTGGGTAGGGGCGATGTGGCCGTGTCTCGGGGTACTAAAATTTGTGCAGGTAAAATTTAGCAGCGGCCCACTATACCAAATAAATGCAGATTTTCCGTGGACCGGTTAGTTACTCGTACAGTACAGATTGACATGTAAAGGGTATTTAACACGAAGAAAATAAAACGAACCCAAATGTTCAGAGATCATGCTGGACACCATGGTATCGATACAGAAAAACTATCAAACCGCTTTATGAAGATCTGCCCCGAGATTACTTCTCAGAGCTTTGTGTAGGTGGCTTTACACAAAATAATGACAAAAGCTCGACGCAAACATTTGGAGCTTTGTACCAGAAGCAAAAAATAATGCTATTGTCATAATTGAAATGGCAAGCAACTTGGTTTTCAATATATTAAATGACGTTTATCAAAGCGTTCTGGTAATAATGAGATTGACGATTGCATCCAATGTCTCTGCAAAGAGCCGCAAAATCGATGCACCGTGTATAGAAACGTCTGACAAGTATGCACTGGAAGCATCGAAAGAAGGGCGACGATTTCCTCGGGTAGCCCAAAAAGTAGCTTAAGATATCACGCCGAAACAGCAGATTGAAGGTATAATTCTTTAATTTATTTCATTTCAAAATAGAACTCTACACGCCAAGACACCTTCTTGCAACTTAATTGTTTAAATGACGCTTGTGATGAAACAATACGTTTTAGAAAAAAAACGTCTCAAATAGTAAAGGTTCCTATATCAATTTACAATAAAAAAAAGGTCGGGTTTATTTGTTTGTTATATCTATAAGTAATGGAAACATCTAAAACGAAAGTTTATCTTGTCTGTCACGAGTCGTTCCATCTCCGTTTTTCATTAAAATTGTCGCTGCTTACAACTCCATTGTTAACAGAGTTGCAAAAATTGAAAAAGACGTTTTTTATTGTACATTCATAAAGGAACATTTTTCATTAAAAACTTTTTTTCTCTATACTATATTGCTCTGTCATAATTAATTTTCAAACAAATAATTCGCTTAGAAAAAAAAGAAAAACCCTATTAAAAATAAATAACTTTAATTTTCTTATTCCCCATACTGGGAAACATAAAAAATAAGCAAGGTATTAAACAGACCTCAAATTTTACGGAAAATGTAGACTGTACTAGTGTTTTTTCTTTCGAGTTTTTGTCGAATCTATTTCGATATGGTGTGAGTTTTATCTCTAAACCTGTTCGTCCGATTTTCTTCAAATTCGGACAGGGCATCGTTTTATAACTATTTCTATCGTACGACCGAATGATTTTTTGATAAGTCTAGCCATTTGTTATTAACAAATGATTGAAGTAATTTTCTTTTGTCGGGTCGAATTTCGTTTTCTAAACTCGCAATTTTCGTAATTTTGAAAATTTCAAAAAACCATTTATCTCTGCGTACGTTTTATTGTTATAATAAAAGTACACTTTTTTATTTTCCATTTCAGATTAACTTGTCAGAACCCCAACTGGCTAGAACACCCAATTGGCCGTGCAGCAACGGCGACACATTGCTTAAATAATAATCACTTAATTGTTTATCAATATTTTTCCAACAAAAAACTCAAACTTAGCAAGACTACCTATTAATTCTGCGTAAAATCCCTGTCTTGTGATCCGAATTCTCTCATCAGAAAAAAATCTCCAAAATCTACTTATTTTTTGGCCTTGAGCTTATGCAAACCCGTTAAGTAGAGAACGAATAAATGGTAAATGCGCAAGACTCGCAAGAAACATGTAGAATGAAACACAGTGGGCGTGAAAAACGATTACCCTCAAAGCAAGCGAGATCAACTTGTTAGAGATGCCAGCTCGGTGGCGGCCACATTTTCACGTGTAAAATGTACAATAAACCCTTCGCAAAAAATGCCATTTAAATGAGGGGCTAGATTCGCTATCGATTGGGCTTGACGGGCGGAGCCGAGGAGAAAGCTAGTCTAGGACAAATATTGGGGAATTTCAGCTCTTCTCTACTTATACTTGGGATTGCATTACTCGTGCATTTTCATAGCGGAAAAACGTATAACTGTAAGTCGTATGCGATATTGGATAAAGTGCTGAAATTGTAAGTTTCACGCGCGGTCGGTGAATAGCTACGTGAGACAGTACGTGGATGGGGCACCGCCTGGCCACGCACTGGGTTACACACTTGGACTGCCGAGCGGAAAGCAGTTTAACAAAGATTCAGATGGTTACAGAACTGAAACTCGGTGAAAATGTATTTGCCTGTATCGGTACAGATGTCCGAGTTTTCCTGTGCCCCCGTGATAATTCAATAATGTACTGCATTCGAAAAGAGTGGCTATGAGAAACACTTTGGGACATTTCTAAGGAACTGGAAATAGTGAACTAATATTTGCAGGGTAAAAGTTATAGCAATCACAAACTTCCGAAATTGTATACGAAGAAACATTAGAAATGTAATGGGTACGTGTGTGTGTGTGTGTGTGTGTGTGTGTGTGTGTGTGTGTGTGTGTATGTGTGTGTGTGTGTTTGCGTTTGCGTGCGTGCGTGTGTGTGTGTGTGTGTGTGTGTGTGTGTGTGTGTGTGTGTGTGCGTGTGTGCGTGCGCGAGTGCTTACGTACATACGTACGTGTGTATGTAGGTCGGTATGTATATTGTAACGGTTCACTTTCCGAGCCAAGTTCCTGTAACCCGAAACCCGAAACCCGAAATCGCCGGCCATCCGGCAGGGTAGGAAAGACGTCGCAAGATACGAGAGGCAGGCTCGCACGCACCACGCTAAGAGGGCCTCGCGTGATATCAGTCGCGCCCCCGTGGAACGTGGAACATAACACCTCCTGCCATCCCCCGAACGAGTCCGTCACTTTCCATAAATCACCAACGTCAAATAGTCAAATTATCCGAATATTTTCCGAAGAATCGCCCCACCATCTGGGCGACCACCAATTAGCGGTCTCTGACCCGAGTGGCCAGAGAGCGCCAGGAAAGGGAACATCTGATAGCCACCCGAGGGTACTTAAGTGGCAACACGGGCGACGGAGAGCACTCATCGCAAATGGTAACACGCGTTTTGACCCGACGACAAAATATCTTCGACAAAATATCCGCGACAAAATATCCTCATGACAAAATATCCGCAAGACAAAATATCTGCCGATATTATATACAGTTTAAAGTGTACAGCCATGCCGTTGAAAATTATTCCATGTCAAGTGTACAGTCATGCCGTTGAAATTTATTCTATGTCAAGTGTACAGTCATACCGTTGAAATTTATTCTATCACAAAAAAGAGGAAAATTATTAATATGTGACGGATATGTTTGGGTTTGTTTGGTTTGGTTTGTTTGTTTGGGTTTGTTTGTTTTAGTTTGTTTGTTTGGGTGCAATGAAGAAATTCGTATTATGCCCCCACCCCACTATCTCACACACCCCACAAAGCTGTCTTGCGCGCGACCCCGTTGATGTGGTGGACGAGATTTAGGATTTTGTCTCGCGGATGTT
The DNA here is from genome assembly GCA_944452715.1 of Ophion slaviceki. Taxonomy (NCBI): domain Eukaryota; kingdom Metazoa; phylum Arthropoda; class Insecta; order Hymenoptera; family Ichneumonidae; genus Ophion; species Ophion slaviceki. The sequence goes on from OX101789.1 coordinate 8,184,870, forward strand.
TTGTCATGAGAATATTTTGTCTTTCGGATATTTTGTCCTCGGATATTTTGTCGCGGATATTTTGTCGTCGGGTCAGATGTGACGTAGCCATTGCAAATGCATATACAATGTGTGAGCCATCGGAAGACACCCGAAACCTCGCGGCGGCATCCTTAACTCGTCCCAGCTTCGTGGTTAAGTACTCCTATCTTCTTGGGAAGCCCCAGCATTGCGCTGGAAGTCTAACCTTCAGGAGAAGAGCAATCGCGGTGATCGTCAGGTAGGAAACATCAGAACCAAAGAACGTGTGTTTCGAGGTCCACGGGGAACCTCGATCACAACCCGAGTCGAAAGCTACGACCTAGCATACGCAAAGAACGCGGTCCGAATACCGACTTGTACGGTGTGCCGCGAGGGACTTATTCTAGACTAGCTTCACTAGTCCGTAGTCGTCCTTGTTTGGCAGCAAGGACGTCAACCGGCCAGATCGGCCGGTCCCGCTATAAAGTATCCGACCCAAAGGGGGCCGGACTAACTTTATTATTTGTGCCAGCTGGCTTCTCCAGCTTTTTGACTGAGCGGGTTGGCGACCGCTTAGCCTCCCTAATGTCGTCAAGGCCCGCCACTCTAAACCACATCATATCAATCAACAGTGCGCAATTATTCGCGGGCTTAGGGAACTACGCTTTTCATTACAGCCAGCGGGCGAAGCACGGGCGTGTGCGATCAGCCGACCGAGGCACGGGATACCACGTGGATCGAGTGCGAGTGAAAAAGAGAGAGGAAGAGAGAATGAGACAACAACTGCTCCAGCGCCTCGTATGATACCTCTTACGAATCCCGCCAGCCTACGCTGGCAGTTTGCCTAACCGTTCATTCATACCGGTTTTATAACCGAAAAACTAACCGTTGTATTTGGACAACATTCGGCCGACTTTCTAACCGTGTTTTTGACCACTACCCGTGATTTGCTCAAGTTAGAAAGATGGTTAGAAAGTTGGTTTGAAATTTGAATTACAACCCTGCCGAAAAGCAACCACTTGTAACCAAATGTATAACCGCATTTATAACCACTATCCGTGATCTGCTCAAGTTAGAAAGATGGTTAAAAATATGGTTGGAAATTTGAAATACAAACCTGCCGAAAAGCAACCACTCGTAACCAAATTTGTAACCGTATTTATAACCACTATTGGCTTTCTAACTTAAGCGAATCACAAATAGTGGTTATAAATACGGTTATAATTTTGGTTACGAGTGGTTGCTTTTCGGGAGGGTTATATTTCACATTTCCAACCGTATTTCTAACCATCTTTCTAACTTGAGCACATCACAGATAGTGGTTATAAATACGGTTACAAGTGCTTGCTTTTCGGCGAAGTTGTAATTCGAATTTCAAACCAATTTTCTAACCATCTTTCTAACTTAAGCAGCTTAAGTAGTGGTCAGAAACACGGTTAGAAAGTCGGCAGAATTTTGTCTAATTCCAACCATCCGAAAAATCTAACCGTTATCCAGTCGTTATGTAAACTGCCAGGGTATCCCTTGCCGCGGTATCGGCAACTAATATTGCTTTTTTTCTAACGTCTTTATGCCCAACTAACTTCCGTGCTTCTACACTCTAACACACTAACATCTTCTAATAAGTTTGTCGGTTTTAAATTCAACCCAACCAAATCGATCGATCCGTTTTTAATGCCGATGATGAAGGATCGATACGGGCCGCTCGTAAAAGCTCCGGAATCCTGAGGCATCGCCAAAATACCACTTGAAATCATCACAAATAACGAATTGAATCGAGACTCTTTTTCTCATCACGCCTAAACTCAAATCGAGCCTACTTCGAGAACCCTCCAACATCCTTAGGCAATCCCTATCCTCCGGTTCCTCGCTGCTTGTAATTTCCCCCCTGCGGGGATACGAGACACGAGAAACCCTCAAAAAACGTGAAACGTTTCAATATATATGTAGGCATTTATGTACGTATATAAGGATATATGCATGTAGGTTGGTATGTAGGCATGTATGTGTACACAAGATACGTACCAAGTATTGTGATGGACGGGTTCAATTTTCCATTAACATTAAAGAGAGGCAGATTCTCCATCTTGGCAAATGGTTTATTTGGATTCGGATCGCACGGTGTACCCTCCACACGGGCCCATTCTCCCACTATACTGCTTCGTCCAACTATACTGTGCAGGACTACCGAGTGAGCGTGGATCTGGGCATCCGCGAGAACAATAGATTCTCGGATTCTCACTCCTGCACCGATCACGGCGTTTGGTCCGATACTGACGTTCGGTCCGAGCTAAAATGTTAATACACTTGCATAATACATACAACAGTGAGAACATTTAAAAAAAAGGACAAAAAGGTCTTCACCCTACTTTCGAGACATAGGGTAAACCGACCAGTGAATGGATGGGGACCAGTCAATAGACGACAGCTGTTTATATTTAAAATCAGTAAAGAATATGAATTGTCGATAAAAACGGGAATCACTATATTTTAGCAAATAAAAATCGTAGGTGTTATCAAGGTAGTTCTGTAGGTACACGAATGAGCCAAAAGTTTCGGTCGAAGCGTATAGTAACATCCAATGCCTATACGATGCTGTTGGTTGTACATTTTTGACAGAGCTCGTATCCTCTATGTTCCACACATTCGCACCTCATGCAGAGATAGGTCTCATACTCGTATGGACAGCGGTGCTGTAATCGTGGCAACAGCACGATTTTCTTGCAGTCATAGCGTTGAGCATCCTACGATCTGTCTTTCGCGAAATATTTTATATAAATAAAAAAAGCATGAAAATGTCAACCCAAATGCGATACAAAGGAAAGTTTACAAGAAAAAGGGCGCTTACTAAAAGACTGAAAGCTGTGGCAGCCATGTGTCAAGCAAATGCGGCTAAACGCGATGAGAATAACCATAACCTCAACGATCAGCAACAAAAATTCGCTGTCGAAGGACGTCGGATCGTGGATTTACAACATCTTACCGACAGTTTAAATTGTATTCGTTGTGACAAAGACAAATACATGCTTAAATTGAACAAATTAAATTTGTTTGCAGAATCAATTTATTCCACATCCGTCTCAGAATTACTAGAACTCGGGGAAAAAACACGCTTCGAGTCCCCAAACCACGCGCCGATTAACTGGCAGCAGCGTACACTGTTCCCATTCCGTTACAGATGGTTGAGCCCGAGTTCGGTGTGGAATGAAATTACCCCTTTTCATAAGTCGATATCTCCGAAACTAAACGGTCAAAGTTTGTCATTTTTTAAAATCAATCCCACAATAGTACTGCGTACACGTGTGTTTTTATTTTGAAATCCTATGATTCGTTTAGAACCTATATCGAGAAATGCGAGCAAACTCCTATTGGTTTACGTGTTAGGGATCGTCCATTAATCACGCGAGGTTTTTAGGCCACTTTTGGACCCCCCCCCCCCCATAGAGATATGTGGTGAGGTTTCGAGCCCCCCCCCTTGCACAAAAAAATACACGTGATAAGTCACAACACCCCTCCCCCCAGCATGATCAATCGTGATGTTATCCCCCCCCCCCCTATTTGAGCCTCACGCGATTAATGGACGGCCCCTTAGGTATAGGGATCGCGTACAAAAATACCCATATTCAATTGCAATTATCTTATGAACTAAACGGTGAATTGAATTGAATATTTGGGCATCAGTCCATGAAGGTCATATCTACACCATACTTAGATTTCAGCCAATTCCTAAGATTTCACCAAAACTACAGAATTACCTTAAAACCGATTTCTCAGTTTACTATTGAATTTTGACGCCCCACGGAATTTTTATAGTTTCTGGTACCTACACACCGAGCAACTTAGTTACGATACGGCAGTGCACAGTAGGTGTTCTAAAGGCGATAACAATCGTTTTTATAAGTTTTAAGGGTAAGTATTACTTTCATTACTTAAGATAGAACAGATTTTTTATTACTTTATAAATTTTAAAATAATTCCATAAACACAGGTCAGAATTAGATATATTTGTTCACTCGTGCTGTATTCGAACATCTGTCCAGTGAAGGCTCCATTCTGAGTTTTTGAAGCATGATAAAAAATTTAGTTTGCTTGCCGAAAATTAAAAAATGAATTACTGTTGAGAGATGACAATGTTCATTTGATTGAATGTTGATATAATATCATTACATTAGAAGAGTCTGTGGCTTCCAGATGGAGGCCGTGTTGAGGATCAGCGTTATGCCGACGTTTCGCAAACGTTACAGCCTGCGTCATCAGGACTGAGAGCTCCTATAATGAAGCTCTCGTGTCTCAGGTATTCCTTAAATAGTTGCAGGCATCGTTCCAGATCACTGCACCAGCCAATCGGATGTTTTAATTGATCAGCTGGTCAATTAAAAAACCGGGAGGACGGTGTGCCAAATAGGATTAACGCCATACCCCCCGTTACTGTTCAGATTGTCAGGATGTATTCGGATTTCCTGGGCTTCTCCATGTTTCCTGGAAAAATAGCTGTTTGATGGGGCCAGACTTTGGGGTTTGTCGAAGTGAATGACATGACCAGTCTCCATCCAATGTTCGGCCGGAGCTGATTGTGCGATGTGGCTATATTTGATACACCGTTGGTGTTCTTTGATCTGTGTACTGATCTTCCTCCCGGTTTCTCCTGTGTCCACTGTACCGCATGAGCAAGATATATTCTACACTCCTGGTGCACTTAATGGTGGTTTCTGGTCTTTCGCACTCGGAAGAACTTGTGCTCGCTTCTTCTAAGATTTGAAGATTACTCGCACATTGTGTTTTCCAAGGACCCTGCCTATGCGATCGGTTATGCCCTAAAGGTATAGAAGGGAAGTTGTTGCTGTTATTTGTCCTTCTCCTCCCCTTCAGGTGCTGTCACAGTTTTCTGATCAGCTATTTTTCTATTTAGATGTTTGATCGTTCTTTCTATGTTGCCTGGCTTGTGCCGTTATCTGCTAAAGTCTTTCGTAGGTGTTCTAGTTCATTCTCCAGAGAGTCCGATTCGGAGATCGCTAGAGCTCTGTAGACCAGAGAGCTTATAACCGACTGTTTTTGGAAAGGGTGGTGATGGGACGTAGCGTAGAGGTATCTATCCGTATGCGTTAGCTTCCGGTAAACTTTGTGGCCCAAGGAGCCAGCATTTTCTGTTGAAGCGGTACATCCAGAAAATGGATTTGATTGCCCTCCTCTATCTCCATGATTCTCCATATTGGAGTGGTGGGAGTTGAGAAAGCTTAAAATTGGTCGAGGTTTTCTTTGCCGCGGCTCCAAATGATGAAAGTGTCATCGACATCTCAGAACCAGGTGGAGGACGTGAGGGGAGCTTCTTGCAGCATTCCGTTCTCGAAGTTCTCCAGAAAGATATTGGCGATGATGGGGACAATAAGGGAACCCATGGCTGCGCCTGAAGTTTGCTCATAAAACTGGGATTGACATTGGAAATATGTAGAGTTTAGGCAGTGTTCTATAGGGAGGGAGAAGGTTGGGGGTAACTTTGTTGGATTTTTTTAACTATCGTTAGAATTTCAGGGTTCGGGACGTTTGTAAACAGAGATACTACATCGAAATTCACTAAGATGTCTGGTTGTACCTTGATGGAGTGAATCTTGTTCACGAAGTCTTGGGAGTTTTTGATGTGGGAATTGTTGAGGCCCGAGTTCCTGCAAGGGTTTGCAGAGAAAAAGAGCCAAATGATATGTGGGGCTGCCTATGTTGCTGACAATGGGCCTTGTTTGGAATATTGTTTCTGTGTATTTTCGTGGGAAGGAAAGCCTTGCTGGTAGGGATTCCTTCGGTGTAAGGGCTCTGATTAGATTCTCCGATAGGCCAGCCTTCTTCAGAAGTGTTGTGATTTTCTTTTCTACACTCGATGGAGGTAACGTGATAGTTTCTTGTAAATGTTAGTGTCCTCGAGCAGGTTCATAATTTTATCGCAGTAGTCCGTCTTGTCCATGATGACAGTAGCATTCTCTTTATCAGCCGGAAGTATTAAGATGTCCTTATTTTTCTTCAAATTGTGAAGAGCAAGGTGTTCTTCCTTTGTGATATTCTGCTGAGGTGGTCTGGCCATGTGTGGAATATTGGTTATCCGTTTTCTGATGTCGATGCCAGTCTCCGGTGGGAGACGATATTTCCGATCACTGGCGATAGTTCCAGATCACTGCACCAAAGTGCAGTGATCTGGAACGATGACTGCAACTATATAATGAATACGTTAGACACGAGAGCTTCAGTTTCGGAGCTCTCAGCCCTAATGATGCAGAATGTAACGTTTGCGAAACAACGGCATCACGCTGATCCTCAACACGGCCCTCATCCGGAAGCCACATAATCTTCTAATTGCATAAAGAGCCGTGTAAGACTTAAAACTAATATCATTACATTTTTTCCATTTTTTACCAAATTTAATTTTCTATCTCTCCGTCCAAAGAAACTTTGGTAGTTTTTTGAGAATGTCACATTAAGATGCAAAAAAAGCGTTGTGTATTTTCTACGAAATTATAATAACGAATATAACACTCATATGCATAGGAGTATCATGACTTTGGTGCAACACAGGGATCTCCAAATATAGCATTTAAGGGGGAGATATCTTTAGGCGACAAAAAAATTTGCTGATTTTCACGATTACTACTTTTATTTCATTACTACTTTTGGCTGTTACATGGTTTTTTTTTATTAACCTTTCAAAATGCCGGAGGTATGGCATGGTCTTCTAAACTGCATTTTCAAAACTGACGTGACGTATAGCTAAAAAAACTAATCGACCCATTCCGATGAAATTTGGTACAAATCTTTCTAACCTTATTGTCTAAAACATAAACCTGTTTTTGAAAATAAAAAAAAAACGTCTTTTTTTACTGCACATTGTAGTCATATTTTCGGAAAATTTAATCTTTCTGTTTCAGGGCGTACCAATTCATCGATTTTCAACATTTTTCACCTTATCTTGGTTCATATTCTGCGTATGAGTGTTAATGAAAGAAAAATCTTCGTTGGTTTTTTTTCAGATTAATCCCACTGTCGCTACGTGCCACACCACCTGACAACATCCGTTGCAGCCCGTCTAGAAGACCGTGCCATACTGCCGCCATTTTTAAAGATTATTTTTTTGTAAATACCATGTAATAGCCAAAAGTAGTAATAAAACATACTCTAAGTTTAAAAAGTTTAATTAAGAAGCCGTATTTAAAAAAAAATCATGAAAGCCAGCAATTTTTTCCTCGCCTAAACGTATCTCCTCCCTTAATAAAAATAAATCGTAATTTTTTACAGCGTTCATCTACACTACGCGTTCATTTACTGGCGGCCGAGTGTCCATTTACTAGTAATTTCGTCCATTCACTGGCGATTCAGTATCATTCCTTTAGTATCATTGGTTGCAATCACTTCGAATATTTGTATCTACTATCAGAATAATATAGCTTGGTAGTTTTAGCGATTGAAAAACTTATTTTCATAATATTGCTATTACAGAGTCCATCTGAATCCTACAGTGTCGTTATTCGTAAATTCACTGGTCGGTGTACCCTATGTCAAATTAAAAAAAAATTGAGGATCGGCCATACTGTATTGGGATGTCCGGAAAGTACGTACAGATTTTTTAATATGCCACCTACCAAAAATCGACACGAACTTTCCGAACAAGTCAATATCTGTTCCAGTTGAACGGAGCCTTACCCCTTCACGTGCCCACCTTATTCCAACACTTTCCCCTTGTGACTGCAAGAGGTCTCGCTCTGTACCTATCTCCATGACATGCCTGCCACGGGAATAGTGACATTACAGAAAACCTATTGGCTCCATGCAGAGTATAGGGTGGGGATAATGAAATCAAACGCAGCTCCCGCAGTGGACAAAAATTGCAATAAACTCGGCTATTTTTCTGTCACATCTGTATGAGCGTAGTACGAGATTGTTGCAATAAAAGTTAAAATATTGTTTTCTTAAAAATGGGCCACAACAGTTAGTCCGTAATAAAATGAAAAAATACCGGAAGAAACCCTGGTAGAATTTTTTTTCCGAATTTCTCATATTTTCTCCGTTTTCCCCCAATTCGGAAAAAATCGGAACAAAATGAGAAATATTACTCTTAAAATATACCGATTTTCCCCAATATTCCTCTTTTTTCCGCATTATTCCAATTTTCTCATTTTATTTACGAGAAATTCACATTACTACCTAGCCTTCTTAAATGCCTTGGGAGAATTTCGGAGAAGTGATAAAACTCAAAAAATGAGTTTGTCGGGAAAAATTCCAATTTTTTCCTGACTTTCGATCAAATTGTGAATGACAATCCCTTGATTTTTTTAGAAGGGCGGTGACCCAGATAGTATTTGGAAGTTTAAAGTATAGTAGGAAATTCAAGAATGCAGAAAATATTAGGTAATTCACATATATTTTACCGAGATTAATGAAAACATTGCCTTGGACTTTCGGAGAAATGAGGAAAATTAAGGAATCGAGTTTTTCGGAAGAATTCTCATTTTTGCTATCCGAATTTGTTATATTTTTTCCGTTTTCTCCCAATTTGGAGAAAATCGGGGAAAAATGAGAAATATTAATCTTAAAATATGCCGATTTTTCCCAATAATCCTCTTTTTTCCGCATTATTCCGATTTTCTCATTTTATTCACGAGAATTTCCCATTATTTCCTAGCCTTTTTAAGGCGAGAAATCCCTTTAAGAGTGTGAAAAATAGGTATTTTTTCGGGAAATTTTTTAGAGGGGACAAAATAATCTGATCAATTTCAAATTTGGACATGAGTTTATTATAATTGTCGAGTTAAAAAAAAATTTTTTTTTGGGATGACCATCAAAATGGCGACGTTATTAAGGGTCTTCGGACGCCTGTTTTCCGCGACATCGAAAAGTGCGGCAGTTGTCACACTTTTTCTGTTGATCTGAAAAATATTTAATAAGTGTCATTCGTTTACTCACATATTAAGGAGAAGGATATACCTGAAAAATGGCGAAGTGAAAAATTGAAAATTTGGGAGCTTTTTTACTCCAAAGTTCTAATTTTCGACCATTTTCTTGACATATTTGACCCCAAAAAAATCATTTATTTACACTCTACCTTTCAAACTTTAGGTATATCCTTCCGATAATATTACTGAGAGTAACCTCCCAAAATTTCATCGAAATCGGTCGATAACTTTTTGAGCTACAACACGAGCAGTTTTTAAAAGAGTAGTTTCTAGATAATCGCGTTTAAAGTTTCAACATGTGAAAACTATGAATTGTAGAGAGTTACCGATTAATCAGCGATTGCCGGCGCGTACAACAGACCTTCAACTTCCTCGAAAAACTGGTTTTTCTCCGCTAGCTGCTGTTTCCGGGCTGTACGAGTTTCTTTCGTCTTATAAAGACTCATCCGGTTCTGTCGCACAACTCGCGCCTCATCAGAGGTTTCGGGGAAAACTCTGCAGTTGGTGTCAATGATTATTTCCAACGCATTTATAATGCTTAGAATAGAAGAAAAGCCATCATTGAATACCCCAGCAGCAATGTAGGCCGAAATTTCAACCATTTTTAGTCCAGAATGTAAGTGTTTCGGAGCCAATCGCCAGATCGTCGAGGTGAAATTTTCGTTAGCATTTTGGGTATGGCCACCCAAGCATCTTTCTAGCAAATCATCTCTGGACAAATCTTGATAAATTGGCAGGAGATGCTGTTTGATATTTTCGTCAAGTAACGGTAAAAGACTTTCCAATTTTTGATTTTTATTTAAGGCGATTGCTTTCTGCTATTTGCACCACCAGCTTTCGGGTCCAGTCGGGCAGTATTCGTGATTCGGCTCTTCCTTTGTTGAAAAAATATGATAAAAAGTAGCCATAATCTCTCTTTTCATATTTTCAACACTATTCACACTTCTTTGAATGCTCAAACCATAATAATTTGTGAGTTTTTTCACAACTTTATCCGTTAACTTGCCTCTTCCGGAAAGTTTTTTTCTTCTCTCACGTTTCGGAGTCTGGTGCCCATTCTCTTCTCTACGTGGCCAATGCATTCACTTTTTATAACAACCAACTCGTCACCATAAGGATTTATTTCTAGTATGGCCTTGAAAGTTTTTGAATCCCCATCACCTATATAATTGCCATACCTTACGCCAATTTCTCTTCCGAGCTGAAAAACATTTCTTTCATAGAATCAACCTCCATTTTTCCCGCGGAGCGCTTGTGATTCTTCATGCCATTTTCTTCGTGATCTTCGAACCATTTCTCATATTCTTTAGTATGAGTCTTATTTTTCCAGAACGTGCAGCCGTGGCAGTAACTGCTTTTCACAACCAAATCGATCACTTTACCAGAGTAGTAGCTGATGAGCGTGGTAACACCATACAGTGATTTGAACCCACGCTTTTTCCATGTACCGTTACCAGAGACTTTGAGAATTTTTTCTGCTCTTTCATGCTCGGCATTTTTTTCACCATTTCTTTAACAGCATTCTGTGATGAAAAATCGAATTACGACTTAGCAGCTGCATCAATATGCTCGATGATTTTAGTGTAGCTGCTTTGATTGACTCCAGTGCACAGGTCCATGAGATTGCAAAAGGTATTGATTCCTTGTCTTGCGACCCCCAAAAGTCTCATGACTAACACAAGCCTTCGATTACTTTCGTAACCAGTATGGCTCAAAGGTCCTGAATGAATTTCTCGATTACCGCACCGACACGTAACGACAATTTTGAAACCTAGGCCTCTATGCCCTGACTCTGTAAAATGTAACCTTTGCTTGCATACCGAACAATTTAAAATGTCTGATAGAGCCGTAAAAACTGTTAAAAACTCAATCATTCTATATGCGTGCAAAGGATTTGCACGGATATCCTCTGTGCACGCAGACTTTAATTTTTTAGCACTTGCACTTATACCGTCACTTGTACTCGGCCCGGAACTCTCCCCGCTCGCATTAGCGAATTGATTTCCTTGAAATCGTTTTTTAAGGGCGGGGTAAAGTATTAGCCGATTTTTTTTAGCGAAAATCGGGTTTTTGGTTCCCAAGTGCTACGAAAAATCGAAAAATCGAAAAAAAAAATCCTCCCGTCATTACCTCGAGAAACATCTCCTTTAACAAATGCATTTTGATTTTTTTGTTTCAGATGATTCTGTTGCGAGTTATGGTGCACACCGCAAACCAACTTTTTTTCGAGGCGCCTCCGGGGTTTAATTTTCACTCGCTCAATTTTGAATATTTTGCAATGCAAATTTAAGAGAATGTTGTTCAAATGTTACTTTATTATATGTAAATTTTTCAATAAACGAACACTATTCGTTACGCCAAAAAAATCTTAAAAACATGCCTTTTTTCGCCGAATTAACTTTACCCCGCCGTTAACACATTTCCGAGCTATATTACCTCGAGTTCCTTTCGGATAGTTTGGCATATGAGTTTTGAAAATTCAACCGTTAACGACAAACTTTCGAGCTAGACTGACTCTATTGCTCGGGCAACGTTCCGTTTCGCATACCTACAGTTTCACGCTATATATGGGTAATTCTACCAATTCTGTGTCAAAGTTGTACCGGGTGGTCTGAATTTAGCAAAACTAAGAAGGTCATCTGAAAGGTCATATTAAAACAAACATCCATGATTTTTTTCGAATTTTTTTATCCAATAGTTTTTGAGTAATGGCGGCTCACAGTTTTCAAATTTTGTAAAACGCAAAATTTTCGATTTTTTAGAGAAGAACATGAACTTAAAAAAAATAAGCCGAAATTCTGGGTTGTTTTAAAAATTACAAAAATCACGTTCAAAGTATAAAAATCGATTTTTCGGGCCTTGCCCCATTTTTCCCGGTTTTGAAAGTATTTTTTCGAAAAGTTCACAATTTTTTACATCGAAATAGATTTTAAACGAGATGGGATCTCTAAAACATCAGCCTCAGAAAAATTAAATAAACATTTTTCCCAATTTTTTAAATTTTATTTGATCATAAAAATTATTGTTATTATTATTATTATTATTTTATAAATTTGTAAGTGAGAGAATTTATAACCTCAAAACCAACAGTAGCTATTAAAATTAAATGATATTGTTTTTTTTTATTTGCTTATGTGACATGACATTACCTTATAAAAACTCTGAATGTTTATTTACGTAATAAAAATGCCATTAATGATTTAAGGTTGATTTGAATAAATGTTATGGGAAATGAAAATCTTTATTGAATTTTTCTGAGGCTGATGTTTTAGAGATCCCATCTCGTTTAGAATCTATTTCGATGTAAAAAATTCTGAAATTTTCGAAAAAAATACTTTTAAAACCGGGAAAAATGGGGCAAGGCCCGAAAAAATGATTTTTATACTTTGAACGTGATTTTTGTAATTTTTAAAACAACCCAGAATTCCAGCATATTTTTTTCAAACAGTTCATGTCGTTCTCTAAAAAATCGTTTTCAAAAAAAATTCTAGCTATAGTTGGAGAGAAGTTATGGGCATTTTAAAATTTGGTGATTTACAAAATTTGAAAACTGTAAGCCGCCATTACTAAAAAACTATTGGATAAAAAAATTCGAAAAAAAATATGGATGCTTGTTTAAATATGACCTTTCAGATTATCTTAATTTTCCTAAATTCAGACCACCCTGTACAACTTTGACACAGAATTGGTGGAATTACCCGTGTGTGTGTGTGTGTGTGTGTGTGTGTGTGTGTGTGTGTGTGTGTGTGTGCGTGTGTGTGTGTGTGTGCGCGTGCGTGTGCGTGTGCGTGTGCGTGTGTTTGTTTGTGTGTGTACATATATATATATATATATATATATATATATATATATATATATATATATATATATATATATATATATAATGTCGTTCACATGAAAACGAGTGGCGTGTCGTTTCAAAAGATTCCTCGAAACGTCTGCCTGGCCATACAAAAGGTAAATAAGGAAGTATTGTGAAGCAAAAGTTTCTCTGCCTCTAACGGTCCGAGCGCCCGGGTCGGTACCTGACCGCATGCTGCCCCGCGCTCTAGACTATATGCGATAACTCCGCAAATATTCAATACTTCGAGTTTTCCTTTGGTCAATATATTCTTTGGGTATCATACTTTTGGAATATGTAAAAAAAATCGATTTTTCGAAAATTCTAAAGGGATTTCTCGCCTTAAATGCTTTGGGAGAATTTGGGAAAAGTGATAAAAACTCAGATAATGAGTTTGTCGGGATAAATTCCCATTTTTTCCTTACTTTCAATCAAATTGTGAATGACAAAATTCCTTGATTTTTTAGAAGGGCCGTGATCCATAAAGTATTTGAAAGTTTAAAGTATAGTATGAAATTCAAAAATGCAGAAAATATTAGCAAATTTACATACATTTCACTGAAATTAATGAAAACATTGTTGGAAGGCTTTCAGAGAAATGGGGAAAATTTAGGAATCGAGTTTTTCGGAAAAATTATCATTTTTGCTTTCCCATTTTTTATATTTTCTCCCAATTCGGAGAAAAACGGGGAAAAAATGAGGAATATTATAATCTTAAAATATGCTGATTTTCGCCAATATTCCTCTTTTTCCCGCATTATTCCGATTTTCTGATTTTATTCACGAGAATTTCCCATTGTTTCCTAGCCTTTTTAAATGGCTTGGGAGAATTTCGGAGAAGTGATGAAAATTCGGAAAATCAGTTTGTCGGGAAAAGTTCCCATTCAGAGAAAAATGCAATCGTCTTTTCATGTAGATAGAAAGCATGTACGGTACGGTAATCTGAAAGATAATACTTGTGCAAAGCAAAGTATATTCTTTAGTTTGCACAAGTATTTTTGCACTGATTTATATTTATGTAAGAAAAATTATGAGGACTAATGGAAAAGAAAGGATTTCCGAATTTTCAAAAAAAAAAAAAAAATGAACGGAATTCGGAACAAAAATAGGGAAAGTTTAGAGAAATGCGGAGAAGTTTGGGAAATTTCGGAGTAATGTGGAAATATTTTTTTCCGGATTTCTCCGAAAATTCTCAATTCACTGAAAAAATCGAAGAAATTTTGGGAGAAAATGGGAGTTTTTTTTAGAAAAATGCGGAAAAAAATGTCCACCAGGGAATAGCAAATGCAAATTTTATCGATTTCATACAGCAAATTGAAAGTTAGAACAACGCAACAAATGGATAGCTAAAGTTTTACCTTCAAAGAAGTTTTGTGAAGCGTCAAAGAAATAGAGGTTTGCCTTATGATACGAGCTTGAACAACTCCTCCAATAATACATTTTTCATAATAACTCTAATAAATAATTCACAAAACGTGACCCAAGTGTAAACTTGTGTGTTCAACTTGGGTCATGTTTTGTCCTGAACTCATCTACGTCCCTGACGTATTCAGCAGGTATCAACAGTTTTCCCTGAGATCGAGTTTGAGGTTGGAAATTAATATTGTACGCTCAAAGCCGGTTTTCAAAATTATGCTCATTTTGGTCTAAAAAGAAAATTTGATTCATTATATTGTAAAGTCGTGCAACGACAAAATATTTTTGTTAAATTTCAATAAAAGCAATTATATAACTCCACTTTTCTCGTCTTATAACAAAATTATAAGTAAACGAAAATGTACATTTTACGAGAATTTTCCTCACTTTTTTCACTTAACTGACAGGAAACATTTCTTGCCTCCTTTGGCAAACAAATTTATTTACAGCAAAGAAATTAAATGCGACTGAGGCGCGAATTAAATTTTTATAATTTATTATAATATTGTAACCACGATTCCAGAGTTCGACAGAGCCGACAAAAATACGAACGCTACACGGCGCTAGGGTTGCCCACGGAGCAAATATCGATACACCCGGTCCCAGGTTTGCTTCCGAGTGTCCGAACTACGTCACGTTTCGTTGAGAAATTAATGACACGGACACGGATAAACATACGTATCGGCCTTTGTGCGTGGCATACGTGTATAACAGAAGCTACGTCACGTCCGTATTCATGCTGAGAGTAAAGCACCCGTCTACAGAAAGTCATGCAAAACTACTCCGAATTACTGCGCATTACAATTATTTTATTTTTTATTTCAATTAGTGAATTAATCCTAGTATTAGCATACAGAATTATGATAAACGGACTAATGATGCATGACATTTCGATCGCAATGGAATTTGAGTAAGACTCTAGCGTTAAGCGTATATATTTACGGGCATCGGGAGTTTTCTCTCACCATAGCGCTTGGATGGATTATAGCAGTGGAATGTATGTAAACATCACCAACAACGGTACATTCGCCGACCGATGGAAGGGCCAATCGTTCTGGATGATTCGCTCTGTAAAGAGCCAAGTAATGCCTGTTCGAGTATATTGCTGAACCCGCCGTCTTTACTTGGGACCACCAATTTTTTACAGGTACAGCGTTTAGCTTTCCCGTACCAGCGAGCCTGGTCAGCACGTCTTGCTCCAATGCTATATGCGCCGGATCTTTTCCGTTGCCATTTACATTGCTGAAACAAAATACCAATCACTTTCCGTAAATTAGGTTACTCGTCTACGAAATGAGACACGCATATATATATATATATATATATATGTGTGTGTGTGTGTGTGTGTCTGTGTGTGTGTGTGTGTGTGTGTGTATGCTGATATATTCAGATGCCGAGAAAAAGATTCGAGCGTCGTTCAACTGTTTTGATAGAAGCCTATCCTTACGTAGGCTTGACGGTGCATAGTAATTATGTAAGCTCATGGGACGTTGGAATGATTTTCTCTATACATTCATCTGGTTTATGAAAGAATTGTGCAATCCATAAATCCGTAATGTAAAATGTCAGCAGTAAAATCATACGAATGATTGTCGTGGTGATGACGAGCATAAAATACTTCCGCCATGGTCGGAAATATCTCAGGCGACAAGACGTAAACTCCGCAGTTAATGAGGGTCGAGACGAAGGTCGAAGGTTTCTCTACATAGTGGGAAACTTTGCCATCCTTGGCCATAACTAAACAGCCATAATTCAGGGATTGTTGTCTCGTAGCCTCGGTGCTCATTATCGTAACAAGACCTTTACTTTCTTTGTGAGATTCCAATATTTCGTTTAGAGGGAAGTCGGCGCACACATCTCCATTCATAACGAAAAAATGATCAGGTGAGCCTGCTCTTATCTGATCCCTGAAGTGATAAAGGCCTCCGGCTGTTCCCAGTGGCGTAAACTCCTGTAGATACCTAATTGTTATGGTATACTTTTTGGTCATTTCTTGGAGAAATTGTTGCAGGTCATTAGCTGCATAGGAACCTATTATAAATAATTCATTGAGGCCCAAGATCTTTGTGCAAGCCTCTATGTGATGCTCTATCATTGGTAATCCGGCAACTTGGAACAATGGTTTTGGTATGTCCAGTGAGAGCGGACGAAATCTAGTCCCTGAAAAGGTAAATATGCAAGTCAAAAGAGAAACTCGCTGTAATACATTGCCTATGTCGGCTTTCTTTCTGATGCCTTTTCAATCTTAGCCCACATTAGTACTTGGTTCAGAAGGCGGTGCATAGTTAAGCAGTAGCCCATTAAAGTATTGGTCCATGCCAACACAGCTTGACATGAGAAATCACTAGACCTATGCACCCACTTCAAGTCTACAACTGGTGATATAGGCTTCTCAAATATTGTATAAACATAAGCAGTGACTGGCAAATTAGGATGTTGCATGTAATTATTTGTCAAATACCAACTTAAAAATGAATACGTATTTGACGGAAAAAATGATAATGGATTTTGACAACCTTGAATGTTAAACATAATTAAAACAGTAACAATAGGAAATCGGGACTACAAGTGCACAAAATTTGTATAATTTTTTGACGTAAGCAAAACTATTTTGCGACGCATAATTGCTACGTAGAGACCTATATATGCGAATAAGTTATTTATTTATTGCCTCACCTTTCAAGGGACCACCTATCAAAATAATAGCTTTTATCATTGCTTTTTCGACCAAGCTATTGGAGCACTCAGTAACGGCAGAAAAATAGTAACCAAAGTTTTCGGTGAATTATTCTAACCAGTGATAACAATCACAATTAATTACGTGATCAAAAGGGCTGCAGGAGACTGAGCGTTTTACGGGGGTTGTATTCGGAACGTCGTGTAAATGTTTACCACGGTCGTATATACAGGTCTGGGCACTCCCGTATATTCCGTACAGGGAGGCTAGAGTGGGAGGAGTCCGATCTCTTATGGAGAGACATGGAGAATGGAGACTAGAGTAAGAAGCCCGAACGCAATGCTGGCGAAGTCAGAGATTAGTAGGGAGATGCACAACGCTCCCCTTTTCGGCGTGCCTCGTAAATGGCGCTAAATCGCGGCGGCGAGTTCGGGAGTATGATTTCGTGATCATCGTCTCTGTCGAGGTTGCAGATTCCCTTATAGCCGCGCGAGTCCGTGATCACCGCTCAAGTCGGTATCGCAGTCAGTGAGAACACGAATGGGTAGCTCGATGGGGAAAAAGTCTCTGCCCCTCGCAAATCGCGCTCGCTCGACAGGCGAATGGAGCGAGGTTTTCCGTCCGATCGAGCTCGACATATATATGTGTGGCCGTACTGCGGATTGGAATATGCATTAAGGCACAACACCACTGTGACCCCCTGTTTTTTTGCCATTTTTCAAGAATTTTTTTTGTGGAAAAAAAAAGAGATATTCGAAATTTTTTTTTGTTTTGTTCGTTGTTTGTTGAAGATACATAAAAAAAAAATTTCAAATTTTTCACGCTCCATGGTGACGCTGGGGAAGCTCCCGCGTCAGATACTGTTGCCTCTGCAGTGGTTCGCGGCACGCAGCAGAACTCTCTTCAAAGTCGATCTGAAAAAAAATACCGAGTGTTTTCGTTAAGAATATGATATTTTCAAGAGAAGTACATAGGGATTTGAAAAAATATTGATTTTTAAAAAATAGGCACGCTTTCGAAATTAAAGGACGATTTTCGAGCAAAATTTCTCGTCGAAAATAGGCTATAACTTTTTTTATTATTGAGATATCGAAAAAATCCTATGTACTTCTTTAGATAATCTAGTTTTATTGATGCAATCTAAATTTGAAGTCGATCGGATAAAAATTGTTCGAGTTCTGCTGCGTGCCGCACTCAAAAAAGTGGTTTTGAGAAAAACGCGTTCAAAATTTTAGGTTTGTTAATTTATGCGATAAATTGGAAAAAAAATTTCTACCTTTAATCAGCGATGCCGGCACCATATACCTGGCCTTCAAGAAGCAAATCATTGTCCCTAGCATCTTTTCTCGAACTTGTAGAGGCTCTTCTTGCCTCTTTTGTAGCGTCTGTGAGCGAGCGCTCCGCCAGCTCGATCCGCGTTGCGTCGGTTTCAACGCAAAAATTGAAACAATTTGGGCCGATAGTTATCCCCAACATCTCCAAAACTTCCACGAGGCTTCTCAAGCCATCAATGAATAATAATACCGCGATATCAGCTGCAATACCGACGATTTTTATGCTCCCGGACTAACACTTGGGGGCTATTGCCCAAACTGATTTGTTGTAGCTTTCGTTGTTGTTTTGCGTGAAGCCGCCCAAACAACGCTGCAGCAAATCGTCTCTGGTCAAATTTATATATCCCGGTATACCTGCCGACCCTGAGGCGCGCAGCTGCGCGGGACCCCGAGCGACACGGAGCGCTGCACCGCTCCACAAAATATTCAATATCTCCGAAAATAATTATTTTTTCGACCTGGGTCCAACGGCATCTTAATCTTAAATGTATTTTAGATTTTTCTAGATGGTTTTCAAAAAATCGATTTTTTGAAGCCATCACAGTGGTGTTGTCCCTTAAATGAATTTCAAAGTGAAAAACATGTATCGAGATCATTGTTTTCTCTCGGTTGCCTGTTTATGCCGAAAATGCGAGTTAAAAAAATTAACGACGAACCGCGGTGAAAAATAAAACGCCGAAACGATCGTGGAAGGTTCAAAAAGAAATCTTGAGCCTTTGGTGCGATCGTTTCGACATTTTTTTTCAACAGTAAACATTATGGATAAGGTTGTATCATAAATGTTTCTCTATCTGCAATGGGCGTTGTGGCTGAGTTGGCAGCGTGGCGGATTAACGATGCTTACGGTCCGGGTTTAATCCCCGGTGAATCAACTTTTTTTTCCTTATTTTATATTCAGAAAATTTCGAACTTACTCTCGCTTTAGCTATTCTCGCCTGTTCAAGCATTATTTATGATATTTAATTCGTATATGCTTAATAAAAAAAACAAGACATTGCAACCGGGGATCAGTGCAGCCAGATCGCGCGTAAAAGTTACCCCCTCTCTAGACTCTTACGCGCCCATCACACAATCATAGTAGCACGTGTCCGTGAGCGAGCGACGCTTGGACATCTTCGGAACGAGCCGAGCACGGTCGAAGTTTCCCGACCGCGCCTTCGGCAGCTACACCAACACATGGACGCTGAGCACGTTCATGTGCGGCCAAGCCGAAACGGAGGCTTCGAGGGAAAAAGCAATCTGAGCACGACTCGCGCGTGACGTCACCCGACGTCACGCGCGAGGCTTTTAGATGATTTCAATGCTTATTTAGCTTTGATTCTCTGCGTTATTAATGTATACAAAAAAATGTATCGCACTCCGATCGCTTATTTTTTTAGTTTATACGTTAATTTAAATATAATAATAAAAATAAATTACAACTTATTTATCTTATATGAAATTGCTTACGTTTTACTTACACCCGTCCTTATGCCAAATAAATTATAATTCATAAAAGTAAGCTGAAATATATTTATATTCGTATTATTATATTAATTCTCATACTTTCATCAAGCGATAAACATTATCCCCAAAAACAAGCTAATCATCCACCCGGCCGCGAATCGTAACTACCAGAAAGTGCACATATTCTACAAGCGATGAGATGGTCCCGTCGATAGCGTTCCTGCGGCGGGATTCTGTAACTCGTTATACTGTCGTTATGCGCTCATAGCGACTGTTTTCGGTATGAGGAATAACGAGAGGTCGCTGTAACGACAAACGCGATTCCGTACACCAAGAATAACGAGTTTTGTCGTTATTCATACCGAAAAACGTCGGTACGATGTCGCTATGGGTTGCGAGGATACCGAGACCTAGGTACCCCCTCGATATGGCATAACGACATGTTAGAAGGATCAAAAATCGCACGGGTAGCATTGACTGTGTGAAACTGAGAACGCCGTGAACCACAGTGCTTACTCCGAAACGCTATATGTAGCGTTCACTTTTCGAGGATAATAATTATAACCTTGTGAAAAAATCGGCAAGTAAAGTACGTTTGTAATAATAGATACAATAGATTAAATATTAATTAGTACATATATGCATTTTGCAAGGTATTTTTAATCCGACATAACCTATAAATATTATTTTGTACACATAATTTTCTTCAGTAAATATTGTAATGAAACTTTTGTTTTCATAAAATCGCTAAAATAATGTAAACGGTATATTGTTTGTTGGTCTTTAATTTTCGCATATTATTAAACAATCTTTGTAATTTTTAGTGAACATGGCCCTAGAATTTGTGGCTCTAGAATTGGCTTTGCTCGGTGAGAGGGTACGTCGAGTAGAACGGCGTGTGGAAAGAAGACGTTTAAGAGATGCTCAGAACCCCTTTCATTTGTCACGAGACGAATTCATAGATTGTTTTCGCCTCACTCCAGAACTTATACTCAGCATTGCACATGAGTTACAAGCTGATTTGGAGTGTGAACGAAGTACTGGCCTAAGCCCACAAATAAAGGTAAATTTTGAGATTAAGTATTGTATTAATTGATATTATTAATAGTGTAGATATATTATTAGTATGGAATAATGAAATATATAAAAATTTATGGTAGGTATTGGTTGCCATACAATTTTATGCCCAAGGCAACTATCAAAGAAGTGTCGGCAATCAATTCCATTTCAATGTCAGCCAGACAACAACAAGCCGTTGCCTTCACGCTGTGACCGAAGCAATAAATTTGCGCTTGCTACGAAGGTGGGTAAAATTCCCAATGACCAACGAAGATCGACAGCGAGCTCGCGAAAAATTCTCAACTGCTGCACAGCCATTCGAGGGTGCTATTGGCGCTATAGGCTGTACTTTTGTGCACATTCTTGGCCCTTCAATACATGAAGAGGCATTCATTAATCACCATGGTCGACATTCATTAAACGTTCAAGCCGTAAGTATATATGCATAACAACCATACTGCGAGAGAAAAGGTATTCCTGCGCCAATGAGCTAAACTTTTAACAGATAAAAATTTAGAAATTTGCGATGCTAAACTGTTTTATGGGTCACTCAACCAACTTTTGATGATATTTTTCTTTAATTTTATGAAAAAAGTGTTGAAACGTATTAAGAGGATGGATCAGTCACCTAACCTCAACTCGAATTTTCTAACTTGAAATTCTTCGACACGAATTGGACGATTACAAAAAGGCTCTGTCAACGGGCGCAAGACGATGGCAAAGATCCGCTGACAAGGCCGTTTTGTAATCAGTCAAACCGTATCGATGAATTTCACTTTCGAAATTCGCAGCTATCTCTCCCGCACTCACGGGGGTGATATACCGACTGATCCATGCTCTTAATGAACAGAATAAATGTAAATTAAATTATTTTATTATTTTAATTTAGGGCAAATTACTATCATCATTTTTATATTTTGTTTTTACTAAAACAATTTATTTATATTTTTTATGGTGGTGTTATTTATTACTTATCAGAAATTGAAGGAAAAAAATAACAAAAATTCGATTGTAGAACTTACGATCATTGTTTTGACTCTTTCATGTACGAATACTTTTTATAATTATTCTATATTGAGAGCTTACTTGTAAAGTCGGGTTCAACTATTTCATTACCAACTTATGTTTTCAGATTGTTGATCCAGATCTAAAACTGCTGAATATCAACGCAAGGTTTCCAGGTGCACGTAATGATGCATACATCTGGAGCATATCACCAATTCGCCGAGCTATGGAATATCATTACAATCGAGGAGAACGGAAAACTTGGCTTATTGGTAAGTCTCAGTGCGTTGTTATTTGCACTGTCAAGTACAGCAAGGCTGTGTACTTTATACTCCTGCTGAAGGTGACATTTGGCTCCATAAAATAGTAAATTTGGTTTCAACAGACGAATCCTTTTGAAAACTTGTTGCCGTTTATGTATACATTCAATACATTCTTAACAATATCAATATTTATCAGGTGATGCTGGATACCCGCTAGAACCATGGCTCATGACACCCTTGGCTACTTATCCTGAAGATACTCAGCAATTTCAATACACGCAGCAGCTTTGCAAGGCAAGGAACGTTGTTGAACGATTTTTTGGTGTTTTTAAATCTGTATGGAGATGTCTGTCCTATCAGCGTGTGCTTATGTACGAACCGGCATTTGCAGCAAAAATAGTTAATGCCTGTGCAGTATTGCATAATATGAGAATACACCATCGTTTGAATAACCAAGTATTCCAAGCAGCGATAGCTGATCATCGTCAAATCGAAAACATTGATGTAGATTTTGATAATGACTTACCTCAAAGAGGACCACGCGCTGTGGCTCAGAGGATCCAACGGCAAATTATGAGGGAGAGATTCCCTCATTACCGTGACGCACAAGATATGAGAGATGAGCACGATGAATGAACTACCGTTTTTTCTATTTTGATTGGTATACGTCAATTACTAAACTACGAATTACAGCTATCGCTATTCAATGTGTAATATTTATTGTAATAACTACTGTAACATGAAAACATGTCTAATGCGTTTGTACATATCTAAATTATAATTTGAAATTCACTGTAAAAATCCATGTGTACTTTCGTCGGCGTATGTGCGCGATAGATAGTATTGGGGGAATTGTATACAGATTTTGTGAGGGAGCGTTTTGAAAATAAAAAGCGATTTGAAATACCTTGTGATTTGTTTTCATTTTTATTATTAATATTTGGCATCAACCTGTTTATTATATTAACGATATGACACTTTTCTCTGCTATTAAACCACTATGTACACATATACACTAAACAAGTAACTTTCAATAAACTTCTTAATACTTTAAATATAAAACCTTTATATAAACATGAAAACTCTATATAGATAAAAAATGTTATTTTTTTTTCAAAACGTCAACACAATCTTTTATTATAAGAGCGAGCTGCGAGAATGCCTCGTCTCGAGTTTTTTTACTTTCGGCCAAGGTACGAAGAATCTCGTTCCTCTCTTTGTCATTGTCCGCAATTTTTTGCATAGTTTTAGCAAACATCTGAAAAAATAACAATTTTCAAATTTGATTGAAGTGATAAATTTGTTAGAAAAAGAATTTTTATTTGCACAATAAGCATATCAAAGACTTGTACTATTTACCTCCATGCACGAAATTTGTCGTTCAGCTAGGTCCACAAAATCTTCCCGCGCATCTTGCAACTGTGTGCCCAACCTATTGGGACCTTGAAAATATAACAAAAATTGTACGCATGTTTTTGTACCTTGTAGCAATTGAATGAAGGACTATAATCATACTCACGACGCTTTATGGCATTTGTGGTTCTTCCCGGACGACTTGAGCTCTTTTGGCGACTCGAATGTTGGTTAGATGTTGACGGTGCACATGGTGGCTTCTGCGGACTCGACAATTGACGAGGTTCGAAGAGTGCAGCTGCTTCAGCGTCTGTTGCTGTTAATGCCCTTTTTTGCCTTTTCACTGATTTGTCTGTTATCAAAGACAATTCAGTTTCGTCGGTCCCTTCCATTAGTTCGGCCAGCACGTCATAATCTAAAATGAAACGGTATATACTTTGTTCTGACATCAAAGTCATTTCAGTTCTGAAAGCTGAAAATTTTACTAACTAGTATAATGACTGCTGTCGCTAATGTCACTTATGCTCCGCACTGTCAAGGGATTAGCACCAATCTCCAATATACCTTCGTCCCCATCTGCGAGTAGCTCAATGGCGTTAGGCTGAAATAATTAAAGCGAAACATATATCAGTTTGTCAACTTTATGGTTGAAATATCCACAAACTTTCAAACTACGAAAGAAATAATCGTTTGAAATAAAGTAAAAATGTTGACATAGTATTTCTACTACACAACTCAACTTATTACATAGGATTTTTCAATTATTTACACCAAGAAGGTGTAATACATCTGTATTCAAAGACGAATTATTACCTGTTCTTCTGGGAATGCATCCGGACTCTCAACTCCTTCTACGTAATCGTGACCCATTAAACCCAAAATTTTTTGGTCGCGCTCTGTTAGTTTTGGTGGAGGACCTGTCGAGTTGCCTGTTGCAGCTTGATTCGCGCGTATCTTTGCCACTTTTTGAGACACCAGTGTTTTGTTGTCTCGCCACGTCTATAAAAATATTTTAGATGTATATTGTTTGGAGCTACGGAAACATCTTGATGTGAAATATTGAAATATCCCTTCCATGTGTCAACTATTTTTCAATGAGAACATAACGCTATTGACTTACGGATTTCCATGACTTCACGTCTTTTGTTCTTCCATCGGTCCACATCTTATTTAATTCGTCCGCCAACTTCTCCCATGAAGCAGACAAATCAGATTTGCCGTGTAATGTTAGAAATGTCCCTGAAGCCACATGAGGATTCTGGACAAAGTAATCAACCATGAAATCGATTTGCGATGCGGTTGCCTTTGCTTGTCTTTTCCTCGCGCCTACTGCCACGCACGTTTTGTTCCTAAAACAAAATTCGAACCACGTTTCATGAATTTCATGTACTTAAGCAAATATATACAATCTACGAGTGTACGGCCGGTTGTTCCATCTTCAGGAAAATTCTACCTGCAGGTTGTAGCATCGGATAACAGACTTTTAACTATGGATATAATCAAATAAAATTCACCGGGAGGTAGAAAAACCGGTCCGAAATATGCATGTATAACCTATAATTCCACCTGTCATATTGTAATACACGTATTGTTAAATATTTTCATTGCAAACGTATTTACTTACTGCGATTGCGAAGCCATTGTCGAACGAAATAAATTCTTTACTTTTCACTGTCGAAAAATCACGCCGAAGTATATGTAATAAAGGCACCATGGAGACTAGAGACCATGAAAGGCACAAAGAAACACGATTTGTAAACAATGCTTCCCATTCGACGATTACTAGTTATTTATGAGAAGTTACTAAAATGCCGGTGGTTCTCAACATCAACCATCGATAGATTTTTCTATTTCACGTAGTAAACGTCACTTCCGTATAGGCTTGAAACATACCGACGACGTTAAATAACGACGTTTCGTTATCGCATTCTGTAACGTCGAAGCATCGCTATTTGGAGTTACGAAATCAGACAGTCGTTATCCGTTTGTCGTTACACGCGGTAGACGTCGCTATCGTTACCATAACGTTCCGATTCGTTATAGACATAACGAGTTACAGAATCCCGCTACTGGCTTTGGTCCGCAGGGGCCCGTGGTGCAAATTTTTCTCCAAATTTTTCATAATTTCTCATATTTTAGTCATATTTGAGATTTTCGGAGAAAAAATGATTTGAAACAGATTCAAGTTCTGGTCTATTTCCCAAAAACACATTTTTTCACTGAAAATTCATGATTTCTCATTTTTTTCCCGGAAATTTCTCTTTTTCCTATGACCTGAGTGAACGGCTGCGGAGATATTCGGAGAAAAGTTAAAGATGAAAAGAAATGAGATTTTCGTAAAAAAAACTGATTATTATTTTTTTTCCGGAACTTTTTCTTTTTCCTATTGAGTGAACGGCTGCGGAGATATTCGGAGAAAAGTTATAGATGAAAAAAAAATGAGATTTTCGTAAAAAAACTTGTTACATTTTTTTATCCCTTATAATTCTGAGAAATAATGAATATCCGAAATTTTTGCAAACATTATTTTCCTTAAGGGGTAACACCACTGTAACGGCCTGCCACGAAGCATTTTGGACAAATAATACTTGGGGTAATTATTAAGCATTTATTGAAGTATATTGCAAAAAAACAAATTTATGGGAAAATATTACAAAATGGCGACACTGCAGCAAATTCTTCCGAGGCATGTTGAACTTAAGGTGCACTGAGGCACGCAGTATAACTTGTGTCAATTTTAATCTGGATAAAATAATTTAAAAAAAATTAAATCTAGATGAGTGTAGCTAGTGAACCACGTAGGGGATTTTAGAAATATTGATTTGTTTCAAGTAATTGCTGAGTATTTGACTAAAAATGTTCAATTTTTTTTTAAGACAATTATTGGTCAATAAATATTATTTTAATTAACTTATCGAAAATCCCCTACGTGGTTCAGTAGCTACACTTATGTAGACTTAATAAAACAATTTTTTTTTTTTAAATTAAAATTGGCACAGTTAAACTGCGTGCCACAGAGGTTCGACATGCTTGGGAAGAATTGCTGCAGTGTCGCCATTTTGTAATATTTTCGGATGAAGAATTTATAGCAATATACTTAAGGGGGGATTGTCCTATTTTTCGCAAAATTTACCGCTTTTTGGGAATTTTTTTGTGAAGAAAGTATACAACGGAAAACTTGTGAAACTTGGCATATAGTTTTATTGATCTGTTTACTACATACAAAAAAAATTTTAAACAATTTCATCAAAAAATCCGCCTCCCACCCCCCTCGACGCGCGATGGTCCTTTTTTGATGGTGTGCACGATTTCTCAAAAACTATTCAACCGATTGCCTTCAAATTTGGACAGAATGCTCAGCTGACATCCTTTTATCGTTTGAAAAAAGCAATACGTTTAATAGTTTTTTATTTATAACAAAAAATCGATCAATTTTTTTCGAAAAATCGATACTTCAAGTTCAAAACGTCACCAAATCGTCAATTTTTTTTTCCCTTCATCGAACGATAGCTATATGTGTCTAAAGTAAAATGCTTTTTGGGTTTTTGTTGCAGGATGAACGTGAAGGCTGTAATCGTGCACACCATCAAAAAAGGACCATCGCGCGTTGAGGGGGGTGGGAGGCGGATTTTTTGATGAAATTGTTTAAAAATTTTTTTGTATGTAGTAAACAGATCAATAAAACTATATGCCAAGTTTCACAAGTTTTCCGTTGTATACTTTCTTCACAAAAAAATTCCCAAAAAGCGGTAAATTTTGCGAAAAAAAGACAATCCCCCCTTAAATATATGTTCAACAAATACCGCAAGTATTATTTGTTTATCACATTTTCTTCCGCCAAAAAAAATATAAAAAAAATACGCTTCCTGTAAGGCCGTTACAGTGGTGTTACCCCTTAAAGTCTTCATATAATTTCCGAGATTTTCCCATGATGGTAATTAAAATGATGAAATATTCGGAAAAATTCGAAAAAATTCGAAGAAACTCGGATGTTTGCGTAAAAATAATTGTCCGCAAAACTCCGAATTCTTCATATTTCTTCCAATTCATAGAAAAATTCGGAAAAAATCGGAGTTCTTCGGAAAAAAATTTGTACTAGGGGCGCGGGATCATTTCCTGCGCTCAGTGCTTTTTAAAAATTATTATTACCATTAATTCTTATTTGATTAGTTATTTTTATTAGTTATCATTATCATTTTAATTAGTCATCTTTTAGTGTCGATAAAAATTTATCGCGCACTCTGACCGCTTATTTTATTAGTTTATATGTTAATTTAAATATAATAATAAATCTAAATTACAACTTATTTTACTTCTGGAACTTTTTTTGCGCTTTACTCACACCCGTCCCTATGCCAAATAAATTGTAATTAATGAAAGTAAGCGGAAATATATTCGTATTATTATATTCATTCTCATATATTTTCATCAAGCGATAAAGCATTATCGGGTGGGGGGAAAAATGTCGAACGATCGATATGCCGATGGGCCAAAATGTCGAATTCGAAAATGACGAATGATCGAATATAGATAGATCAATCTTACTAGAGTCTGTGAAGTCGAAAATAACAATTACGAATAAGAACATCTCGGAAGTTGATATATAGCGAAAAACAAAAATCAGATTTAATAAAATATCGAAAAACATAAAATCGATGGGCCTGTATGCATAACACCAAATAATTCGAGATGACAATTCTCCGAATTAAAAAAATGGCGATGGTTCACAATGCAGAAAATCATTAAAGCGAACGGCCAAAAAGTCGAGTGGTTGAAATCACGGAGGGTCAAAATGTAGAAGGGCCCCAACGGCGAATCGAGCAATACGTCACTTGCGCCTCAGAGTGAAGCTGCGAGATGGCGCTGGCGGTCTGTAGGCTAAAATATCGTAAGACGATGATATACATGAGTAGAGCAAAGGTAAAGGAGCAAAGGAATATCGAGGGTTAGCGAGAATCTCGGAAAATAGAAAGATTGTTTCTACTAAATCGCGATTCCAGAAGGTGCATTTCGTGTCCATTGTCACCGTTGGAGCGGTGCAATAACCCTTGAACTGCATAAATCTAGCTTTGAACGACAACTTCAAAACACCAGTGTGCCAATCATTAACCTCGCCGGTGGGCGCCTTGGCGTCCAGCGCGGACACGATTAACGGCGAAGGGACTTCAAGGATACAGCTTTCAGGCAACGAATATGGCGAATACATTAGATCCCTCGATCTAAAAGGTGGATCAGTGTTGAATTTTCGAGAATTTCTAGAAATGAAAAAGAGCAACAAGATCGCGGAAGTTGCCCGTGATGACGAGGCCAGTGTCGAACCGGCGGACGTCATGGCGCAGGATAATCCCGACGAGGAGTTCAAAGTGAGTCGCAACAAAAAACACAAGTTGGAGAATAACTATCTCGCTCCCAAGAAAAAGAAAGCAACTGACGGAGAGGCTGGAAACCCCGCCTCGACGCCCTTACCCAAATGATCGGGAATAAATACTCCTAAGGTGTACGGACGAAAACATCAGGCGCCGTACATAGTGCACATCTGCATGATGACGAGAGACAAACCACTAAGCCTCTATCGATTTTGCACATATCAAGCAAGCTCGATAAAGCATCTGTCAAATATAATAGAGTCGAGGGATATTGTAGAAATGAATGGATTTTGTCTTTCTCGTCTAGAGACGAAGCCAACCAGTCATTGTCGAACAAATACCTGCAGGAACAAAACCTTAAGGCATATATCCCAGGATATGCATTCAGCCGGAAAGGGAAAATCTGGGACGTCCCAACTGACATCTCTTTGGAGGAAATGCGAAAAGCCATCACGGAGGGAAACCAGGGCATAGAAGTAGGTCATCTGTTTCGAGTGAAGAGACGAGAGATTACTGATGGTCGCTCGGTTTGGTCCGAGGGTGAGACCATTTGCGTCGAATTCATAGGCCAGAATCTTCCAAGCTTCCTGTATATTTGGAGGGCACGCGTACAAGTCGCCCCATACGTTGAGTCCGTCAGAATTTGTTACGGATGTGGGGAACAGGGCCATATTCATAAGAACTGTCAAAAAAGAGAACGCTGTCTTCATTGCGACCTGGAACGTCATCTGGAAGTGGGGGGCCGGTGCGAGCACTCAGCGAAATGTATAAATTGTCAGGGAGGTCACAGAACCCTCGATCGAAACTGCCCAGAATTTCGCAAAGCGAACGAAATCAACAAAATTCGAAGAATTTCGAATTTCGAAAACTCGAAGAACCTTCGAGAACAACACGACGCAATATCAAACACCGACGAAAACCATCGTCAACTTTCCGCCTCTCCCTCATGGGCCCGAGGTGCCTTCGTACAGACATCAGTCCACACAAAACAAGGAAAAGACCATGGAAGAACACTCGAAGACGAAATCTTGGAGTCAAATCGCGTCATCTAGGCCGACTACAAGACACCCAATCGCTGAAAGCCTCGGCCAACTACTCCAAGTAGTCGCGGAGAAAGGCGACCAAATACCGCACGACACGTTTGAAAATCTGAAGAAGCTTTCCCAGGATTTGCTGTCTGCCCCCAACATCGCACTTCTGCTGGAACGCATTTGGAAGACGATAGAACTTCATCTTCGTGTGGAAAATGGATAGACTCGCATCAACAATCAGAATTTGCCAATGGAACGCTAAGAGTATCAGATTTAAGCTACCTGAACTTCAGCATAATTCGACTAATTGTGATATTTTTCTTTTATCAGAGACGTGGCTGAAGCCAGATGACCCATTGTATTTGAGAGGATTCGACGTTGTACGGGTGGACCGTCAAACCCGAACAGGAGGAGGAGTTGCGATATTAGTTAGAAATTCTTTGAGGTACCGAAAAAACCGCAATCTTGCGGATTGTGGGGGTAAGATTGAGATTTGCGCAATTGAACTCGATCTCAGGGATAGCACGCTGACGATCGCCTCGTGCTATAGGCCACCTAACGCGATAGGCATAAATTCACGGGAATGGTCGACATTCTTCACGCAATTTAGAGATAAATTCTTGATTGGCGGTGACTTCAACGCGCATCACTTGTTTTGGGGTGATTGCCGGGAATGTGTTGTTGGTAAAGCAATCGTTGATGGTATGGATACATCTGATATCTCCATTCTTAAAGAAGGACAGTTGACGTTTCATTCGGCGTCATACGACTCACAATCTGCAATCGATCTAACATTTGTAGACGACGAATCTGTGCTAGAATTTAAATGGACCGTAGGCGAGGATTCCTGGGGAAGCGACCACTTCCCTATTTTTATTCAATATAGGGGCTCGGTTTTACCCAGTATAACACATCGACGTAAACGTAGACTTCACCCTTCCAAAACTGACTGGAACTCCTTTTCAGAACAGTTAAAATCTGAAATTCAAGAAAACCCAACTTTATCGGACCGATCGATAGATACCCAAACTCGACATTCATGCTTTGCCTCCCTCGTGGAGGATTGTGTGCTGACCCTACACGGAAAAAAAAGAAACAGTACAAAATACAGGGGCTACACAGTTCGCATTGGACTCGAGCGATTGCACAGCGATATTTACTGAAACACAGTGCTCAAAATACAGTGTGCTCAAAGTAAATTATTACAGTTCCTATACTGTCTTCTTTGGACTCGATCCGCTCTACTGTATCTTTTACTGGAACACACAGTCCAAAATACAGTGTAGTCAAAAGCAAATTTTGACAGTTCAACACTGTAATATAAATTTAACAAAACTTGTAATTTGACAGTTGGTTAATCTGTATTATGCACAATGAATGCGCCAGTTATATCGACAGAGTTTATGTAGGTTTTTTAACAATGAAGTTCTCTGTTCTAGAAACTGGTTAGCAACAGATATTGTTTCAGTTTTCAATCGTTGCTTTTTACAGTATAAACACGGGAAACGTTCTAGTTTTAACACTGTAATTCAAACTGGATGAACCCCGTAATTTGATAGTGCCACAAATCGTATAGTATACAAAATTAGGGGTAAAAATAACATTAGATAGCGCTGAAAGAACTGCCAGTCCTTTGTGTCCTGGTCGCGCCACGCGTGAGACAAGTCCTAACCAGTGAATACCGTTTACAACGTCACACTGTAAATTTGATTATAATTTTTTTTTTTAATCGGCGCAACCTTTGCTTACAATGTACATATATATGAAGAATAGAATGAAGTGAATGAGACACAAAAAAAAGTTTATCCATAAAAGAAGTTTGAAAAAATGTGTAGAAAATATTAAAGAATCAGTCACATACACAAGAACGTACCTTTTTGTAAATAATTCTCTCTTTTTTATAATTTCTTGAATTATGTCACACAAATTTCAACGTTCGCATCCTATCGACCACGCACTACTAACTGGCAATCCTTTGTGTCCTGGCCACGTGCCTCATCCCACGCGCGAGAGAAGTCCTAATTAGACAAGAACGTACCTTTTTTTTAATTCTTTCTTTCTTTATAATTTCTTGAATTCTGAGGCACAAATTACGATGTCCGCGTCCCATCAACCAGGCACTACTAACTGGCAATCCTTTGTGTCCTGGCCTCGTGCCTCACCTCGTGCCTCATTTGCGTACAGTATAAAAATCAGTCATCGCATTTAAATTTTACAGTTGAATATTTTTACTGAAATCACTGATGTATTTACAATATCAAACTGAAAATAAACGAATGTAACTGTAAAAATCTCAGAGTGCACAGATAACGTCACGAACTGTCGAAAGAAAAGTAAACTTACCGTGGCACACTGTGAAATTTAATGAATCACTCTGTACTCAATACAGTGTACACTGTAACCCTTGCACTTTACGTACAGTACAAAAATCAGTGACCTCATTTAAATTTTACTGTTGAATATATTAACAGAAATCACTGATTTATTCACAATACCAAACTGTAAATAATTCAGTGTAACTCTAAAAATCTCAGAGTGCACAGATTACGTCACGAACTGTCGAAAGAAGAGTAAAACTACCGTGCCATACTGTACAATTTAATGAATCACTCTGTACTCAATACAGTGTACACTGTAACCCTTGCAGTTTGCGTACAGTATAAAAATCAGTGATCTCATGTAAATTTTACAGTTGAATATTTTTACTGAAAACACTGATGTATTCACAGTACCGAACTGTAAATAAGCCAGTGTAACTGTAAAAATCTCAGTGTGCACAGGAAAATTCGTCATTTTTGTAGAACGGGATTTACATTACTGTGTTTTACTGTAAAATGAAATATGGCACCCTGTTTTTTATGCGGTTTATACTGTGATTTTCGCTGTTTCTTTTTTTCCGTGTAGCGGATTGGCAGACCGAAAAAAGCCTTTGTCATCGGTCACGGTCATTTTCTGCTCTTTTTGAACCGGAAAAAATGACCGACCAGTGACCGAACAACGTTTTTTTGAGGTTAGTGAGTGACCAGTTTTTTTTCGATTTCGGTCACTGTAATAAAAGTGGGGTTAGTCACTTGACCGGTCTTCGGTCACTGGGGTGTGTTTCAGTCACTGACCGTAGTAGTGACCGAAGGCGAACCGAAGTCCATGGGGCAGAGAGAGGGTCCTTCTGGAACGCTATTGGAAATAGAATAATAGAAACTCGTACACAAAAACATCAGTTAATTCGACCGTTTTTTTTAATATCTTGAAATAAACCAAACAACAATAACACTTTTGTATCCATTTAATACTCATCCTCTTCCTCCTCGTCCTCCTCTTCCTCTTCGTCGGAGTCGGTTTCCATCTCGAAACTTCTTTTTCCTTGTTGTCTCTTTTTGGCCGCTGTCCTTTGTTCTTAGCACCTTCGCTCGGTATCTTTCGCTCTTTAATTCGATGGATAACCACTCGCGTACTTTGGCTGCCGTTAGCCTCTCCTGTTGATTTAGACGACGGCAATGTTGGAGTTTCCGGCATGCAACTGTAACATAAACACGGCATTGTTATTTTTTTGTAACAAGGTAAATGGTAGCCCATTTAGAACTATAACCTGCTACGCTCGAATTGTTTATTATTTGAGATCATTTACCGTATAGACCCTCTATCTCTCTGTCGCTCACAACCGGATAGCCCTCGCGTCCCAACGTCCGTTTAACTACGAGTTTTAATCGTTGATTCTGGGACCACAACCCTTCTACCAGCGCACACAACATATAAACGTCGTTATTGAAAAGAACTCGTCAAATGTGTCGCTCAGCGTCGCGTTGCTGCGTCAGGCAGCGTTCAATATGGCTGCGCATGAAGAGACGTGTTGCGCCTGCGTGTACATTGAGCGACCATCTATTATATCGAGGACTCCTCGGCGGGGAGGCGAGGATTGCCGAGAACCGAGAGTACACCACATGGAATACGCTTATCTATTATTTATATGAAGTGAATACTCAGTGCATAGGATATTATAACGCATATGTATAATGCAGTGCACATGCTCGTACTTTTTTCTTTACAATATTTTAATTTCTTTTTGTTTACAAAGCAGCAGCGTGGAACACATATGTGGCATACATACATACGTAACGTGCTACACGAAATAGCAATAATTGCGAGAAAAGAATGTATATTTCTTTTCATTCTTGTCAACATATAATAATTATTTCCTTTCTCATTTACAGATGGAAAATCGGATGAAACACCTCAAGTGTCAAGTGACTAACCTCACTTTTATTACAGTGATCGAAAACCGAAAAAAACGGTCAAGTGACTAACCTAATTTTTATTTCAGTGACCGAAAACCGAAAAAAAACCGGTCAAGTGACTAACCTAACTTTTATTTCAGTGACCAAAAACCGAAAAATAACGTTCAAGTGACTAACCTAAAAAAAACAGTGTTCGGTCACTGTTCAGTCACTTTTTTCGGTTCAAAAAGGGCAGAAAATGACCGTGATCGAAATAGGGTCATTTTGACCAATTTTTGGTCTTTTTTTAGGTCTCCCAATCCACTAGGGGAATGCCTCGCATAAACCCGGACAACCTCCCAACATAAATCGGGCTAAGCCCAATCATAACGGCGTAGTTGAGAATCGTCCCCCCAGTCCCTGGTGGAACAAGGAATGTGACAAGCTAGTTCGGCTAAGGAAGGCTGCATTCTTAAAGTTCAAATACACAGGGCAACGTGAAGATAGAATAGCATTTAAGGCGTTACCCCCACTTGTAGCGCAAAAAAGGCCTTTTTCATTAATTTTTTTAAAGAAAACTACAAAACTTTCTTAATCGATCAATATACCATCTTAAAGAATACATCTTGAAGAACTTTCAGTAATTTTTTTATTGAAAAATATTACATTTTTTAGTGGCAAATGGCCGTCAATGAAATAATGTTTTTATATACACGGTTTGCGGTGACCAACATTGCGGCGAAGTGGATCACCTAAAAAAAAATGCGGATTGATTTAGTCAAATATAAGTATAAACTAGTCTTTAATCGAAGGATTTTAAAAAATATTCATTTTTCACAAAATGGCGGACAGTCAATGTTAATGGTTCGATTTTAACGAAAAAAATCGAACGATTAAGGCTACATTTTTATGTATTAAATAAGCCTGAAAAATTTCAAGAAGATCGGTTCATTAGTGTTCGAGTAATCTTGGTCACCGACTTCAGAAATGCCATTTTGAGAAAACGCGTTTAAAGTTTCAATTTCAGTTTACACGAAGAAAATATTTTTTTTTGTAAACTTACATAGAGTCATCTATTCCGGGCCTATACAGAAGTTCTTCCGCCGACGATGCCGCTTGCAAAACGGAAATTTGGTGTTACCTTCGTAACGTTCTTCCTTCACGAGTGCTCTCGGCCGCACGTCTCTCTGCCAGTGCAATCCGTGCTTCGTCCATTTTATCAGCGTATTCGTGCGCGTTGTGTCCACAGCTCACTCCGATTGAGTTCAAATAAAATAATAATGATTTTGAACCTTCGTTGAATAGTCCAACGGCAATATAAGCTGCTAAATTTACAACGATTGCTCCACTCGAGACGATTTTTGGGCTGATTTTCCAAATAAGTTGGTTGAAGCTTTCGTTGTTATTTTGATTGAAGCCACCGACGCATCTTTCGAGTAAAGTTTCCTTACTCAGATTGTTGTACATATGTCTGATGGCATCCAATACATTTGATGGAAGTGGTTTGTAATCGTGTTGGAAAGCCTCGTTTCTCGCCTGAGCTCGTTGATACGAACACCACGATTCTTCACCGGTTGGACATCTCTCATGGTGTGGATTTGCTTCGGTTGAACTGTAATGATCGAAGGTCGCCCATATTGCTTCATGCATATCGTGAACAGAAGCAGAATGGCGTCGAATAGCAAGTCCATAGTACACAGTGAGCTTGTCAATAAATTTTTCTGTCAGCTGTCCCTTACCACCAAGCTTTTTGTTTTTTTTTTTTACTAAATTACGAAGGCGGGATCCCATACGCTTTTGGACGTGACCGATGCATTATTTTTTTATAACTTCTACGTCGTCATAAGGATGAGAATTTACTAGCCCAGTGTACGTTTTCGCATCTCCGTCTCCAATATAGTAACGGTACAGGACATTATATTTTTCTATTGAACGCTTGAAGATTTCGATAATGGAGTCCACCTCCATTTTTCCCGAGGAGCCTTCGTGATTTGCACTGCAGTTATCTTCGTGTGTTTCGTACCATTCTTCGTAGTCCGCATCATTTAGCTTATGTTTCCACGATTCACACATTTTACAATACGCACTTTTTACCACAAGATCAAGTACTTTTCCACTGTAGTAGCCTATGACTGATGTGACTCCGAACAACGACGTATATCCTCGCTTCCTCCAGGATCCATCTCCGGAAGCTGTTAATTGAGGAGTTGCATCGCCTTCTGCATTAGGTGTATCTTCAATTTCTTCTCGTACGGCGTTTTTAAATATTACATCTGCACATGTTTTCACAGACTCATAAATACTTTTCAAAATTATTGAATATGTAGTCTCAGTAAGAAACCTTGGCATGTCCATAAGTCCGCAAAATTTTTGTGCTCCAGCCAATCCTATGCCGAGAACTCGCATGGTGAATATAAATCGACAATTTATTTCATACGAATGTTCCAAAAAAGGAGAAGATGGTATCAAATTATCTGCACATGAGTCACATTTCACAACGATTTTGAAGCCTAGTCCTCTTGCACCTGCCGTTTCAAATGTAATATTTCCATTACACGTTTTGCACTTCACTAAATTTGAAATAGCAGCAAACACAACCCAAAAGTTCAAAATCCGATATTCAATATTAGGACTTTGATTCACAGTCATATCAATATTATTTTTCAGTTTCTTCGCAGACGTGCTGAAACTTTCAGTTTCCGTTTCGGCCAGGTTGGGGTTAAAAACACCCTTCCTTTTTTTTGGTCGAGATTTCCGTAAATTATCACTGCTTCTTGTTTGTCGCGAACCTTTTTTTCGATCCATTTTTGAATGTAAAATGAATAAAAACTGCGCTTATAATATTATCAACGGCGGAATATACGTCTTATATAGTCGAACTTTCAAGCTACACTGACGAGTTTAGACCATAACAGACAACGAAAATACGTTTTTATCAATTCCAATCTATTATATGAATGTTGTGAATGCCAGGTATACGACCCTTTTCATCGAACAATGCATTGAAGGTCGGAGGGAGGGTCGAGCGCGCCAGACGGCAGACTAGCCGGTCGTTTACACAACGGATTCTTCTCTTTCAACGCTCATATCTCAGTCAATTTTGTTCGGATCGACTTGAAACTTTCAGGACATATTCTCAGATACTTATACTTCAAAAAATGCTAAAAAATCGATTTTTTCAAAATCGCAAGTGGGGGTAACCCCTTAAAAAAGCAGAGGCGAAAGCTAAATATGGACTGAGACGAATCAAGAAAGAAAACTTCCAGAAATTCTGTGAGAAACTCACAAAATATACAAATCCTAACTATTTATGGAAGAAAATTAAATGCTTTAAAAATCGATTTAATTTCAAAGATAACGCAAATGAGTATAGTGCAGAAAAAATAAACAATATTGAAAACATGATTGAGAAGTTATGCCCTCCGTGGACCCCTATCGCACGTCCCTCTTTTGAGAACACGAATGGAGACTGCTTTTTGGATCTACCTTTTACTGAGCTGGAACTGAAAGTCGCAATTTCAAAACTTAACATTAAATCTAGCCCCGGTATCGATGGGATCGACTATCTGGTTATTTGTGCACTACCAAAGGAGGCAAAATTACTCCTGTTGGACCTCTATAATGATATCTTGCAGTCGCACGAGTTCCCTGAGGAGTGGCGAAAATACGAAATCTTTTTTATTCTCAAGGGAGATGGGGTAAAACATCGACCAATCTCTTTGGCTCCGTGCCTATGTAAAGTATTAGAGAAAATGATAATTTATCGGGTTAGTTGGTGGTTAGAATTTTACGATAAATTGCCTAAATCCCAATTTGGATTCAGGAGATCAAAGTCTTGTATGGACAACCTTTCTATACTATACGCAGAAATAATTAAAGCCTTCAAACAGGATAGGGCTCTGCCTACCGCCTTCTTAGATATTCAATTGGCTTATGATAACGTTCTTGCGGATATCCTTATCGAAAAACTTAAACGGATTGGTATGTCGCGTAATTTACTGGCTTTTGTCTTTAACCTAGTGTCAGCTCGATCCCTTAGCTTCAAATTTGGGGATATTGATGAGATGCGTTGGGTATATAGAGGGCTTCCGCAGGGAAGTGTTCTAAGCCCACTGTTATATTCTATATACGTAATGGACCTTGAATCCGTGGTCGGCTCCAACTGTCTAATTTTACAATATGCTGACGATGTAGCAATCGCTTCGCCGGTCTCCCCGGTTTCTGATGGACTAAACTGTTTGAAGGTGACATTGTCTAGGGTGGATGACCATCTATCTCAGATTGGCCTATCCCTGGCTTACGAAAAAACTGCTCTTATTATCTTCGAAAGGCAAAAATTTGCGGCTAACCATATGCCAACTAGTGGAGCGCGGAAGTCTCAATTAAAGAAAGTAAAGTTGCTCGCTTTTTAGGCATGCAACTTCATACGAATTTGAAATGGGGACCACACATTAAGAACGTTGTAGAGAGATGTCAGAATCCCCTAAAAATCCTCGGCTGTCTGCATCACACTTGGTGGGGCGCGGATGCATTGCTGCTTATTAGACTGCCAGGTGTGTAAGTATGAAACCGGAATTTGCCCATAGGTGGCGCTAGAAGTCGATGCAGTTACCGACACATCACGTCAGCGGTGTCTTGTTATTGTATTGATATCCGACAAAGATTTCCAACTCACAATAACACGAGTTTCATTCAGTAGCATTAGTTTATTAGAGATAAACATGTCGAGTTTTGTGCCAACAAATTACGATTTGCGGACAGCACTACTTTTCTGTTTTCATCTGAAGAAAACCGCAGCCGAATCGCATCGAATGCTTGTGGAGGCGTTTGGTGAGCATGCTCTCGGTAAAACACAGTGTTTCGAGTTGTTCAAACGGTTCAAAAGTGGCGATTTTGACGTGAGGAACGAAGAACGTGGAAGACCACCAAAAAAGTTTGAAGACGCTGACCTGTAAGCCTTGTTGGACGAAGACGACGCTCAAACACAACAACAACTGGCGGATCAGTTAAAGGTGACCCGAGAAGCCATCTCCCTCCGGTTGAAAGCCATGGGAAAGATACAAAAGGTGGGGAAATGGGTTCCACATGAACTCAACGAAAGACAGCAGGAAAACCGCAAAACATCATGCGAAATGCTGCTCGCCAGGTTCAAAAGAAAGTCATTTCTCCATCGAATTGTGACTGGCGATGAAAAGTGGATATATTTCGAGAATCCTAAGCGCAAAAAGTCATGGGTTACTCCGGGTGAACCATCAACATCGACGGCAAGACCAAACCGCTACGGACGAAAGACAATGCTGTGTGTTTGGTGGGATCAGAAGGGCGTAACCTACTACGAGCTGCTGAAACCTGGGGAAACTGTCAATACTCAACGCTACCGACAACAAATGACCGATTTGGATCGAGTTTTGCGTGAAAAACGACCAGAATACCAACAAAGACAACACAAGGTGATTTTGCTGCATGACAATGTACCAGCACACAAAGCAAAACAGGTCCAGGAAACGATAGAGTCGTTCCGTTGGGAGATTCTTCAGCACGCGCCTTACTCACCGGACCTTGCCCCATCCGATTACTACTTGTTTGCATCGATGGGACACGCACTTGCTGAGCAGCGCTTTACTTCTTACGAAGATGTACGAAAATGGCTCGATGACTGGTTTGCCTCAAAAGAGCAACAGTTCTTTTGGCGCGGAATCCACAAATTGCCAGAAAGATGGGAAAAATGTATAGATAGCGACGGACAATACTTTGAATAAGTTACTTTGTATCATATAATTACAATAAACGTGTTTTTTCTGTACAAAAATTCCGGTTTCATACTTACACACCTGGTATATATCGCTTTAGCGAGATCGAGAATCGAATACGGCAGTTTTCTGTTTCACAGATTGCCTAAAGAACAAACGCTAAAGCTTGAGAAAATCCAAACCAAGGCTCTGCGTTTGGCGATGGGATATAGAGTTTCAACGCCGACGAATGTTATTTTGGCGGAGGCCAAAATACCGCCCCTAGACCTACGCTTCAAATATCTGGGCAGGAACTATATAACGCGGACTCGGTCTAATTCCGCACACCAGTTACACTCGACGTTGCAAGAAGTACTAGATCTAGAGGACGACCCGACAATCGTTAACAGAGAGGGGAAAATTCCACTAGTCGACTGTTACGGGGAGTTTACAGGGAAATCCCACCTTCTTGCCACTTCGTGTAAGCCGCTAGGCTATAGCTATCATTACAAGTCCATTCTATTTCGTCCATATGTCTCTTTTGAAGAGGGGATTATCATCCAAAATGCTTCCGACTGCAACGGGACATTCAATCGTATCTTCAATGATAGTATACAAAGCTCTGTCTGTTTTTTCACAGATGGTTCTAAGGTGCCAGGGGATGCGTACGTCGGTCTTTCGGTCGTAAATACGAATAATAGTAATACCCACACCTTCCGGTCGGCGGGTTTCTTCTCAATTTTTACAGCGGAGGCCATGGCAATTATCGAATCTCTAAGAATAATAGCTACCTCAGAAGATAGATTTTTCATAATATTTTCAGACTCAAAGAGTGTCCTTATGGCAATTAAATCGCTCCCCAACTCCCAGGAAAAATTGTATTTGGTTAATCATATCAGAGACCAAATCAGAACTTTGGCTGAAGCGAGAAAAATAGTTAGACTGTTCTGGATCCCAACTCACAAGGGGATTGCGGGCAACGAATTAGCGGACGAGGCTGCCAAGGCGGCTCGCTGCTCTGGTCGAGACACAGATAGGCGTTCCAATGTCAGACCTTCAAAATGTCTGGAAAAACTTAGTAAAAACGGAGTTTCATGAGTGGTGCGTCAGATCGGGTCATGAAAAGGGTACTGAGTACTTCTCGAGGTACTAAGAAGCAAAAGCACAGCCATGGTTCCACTCTTGGGACTTGAATAGGAGATCAATTGTATCGATTAACCGCCTACGAAGCAATCACAATTCCCTGAGATCGAGTTTGAAACGTTTCGATATTGTGCCATCAGCAGTCTGCCCATATGGGACAGCATATGAAACAGCAAATCACGTCTTCTGGCAATGCGCACGATTTAACCAGAAGAGATTGTATCTCAACTCGCAATTACGAAAATATAACGGTATGTCTCCGTACAGCGTCGACTCCTTTCTGAGTGCTATGGACTTTAAGTCAATAAGAACTATCGGAAAATTTATTAACAAGTTGAATATCTTCATTTGAACAGAATGTGCCTTCATTTGTTTATTGCCAAGAAAAAATGTTCACACTCGAATTAATAATTTCGGCAAGTAACCGGCTGTGACTTACGGATATCTCCCATATCGATAAATGTGAGTCCGGTATTAAGGTTAACAGCTATCTTATTATTTGTTTTATTTTATTTTATTTGAAGGAAAAAAAATCTATTATTTTTGTTTTTTCGTTGCCTAACTATGAAAAGGTTGTAAACGGGATACTCCGTGGCTCGAAGTCAATGTTAGACTGAAGTTAAGTTTCTACTGCGGCAACAAAAATTATATCTAGGTTAAGCAAGCAGCGGGTAAGGTAGAGCTCTTTATATTAGTCGATAAGCTCAGGACCAGTCCGCAGGTTAAACGGCTAGATGGGATATTGTATCCCAAAGACTTCTTTTATGTACATTGTCTAATGTCAAATAAAAACACACACATATATATATATATATATATATATATATATATATATATATATATCGTAAGATAGTCATCCCACGTGACGGGCCCCACCACGTTCGCCATTTTGGCCGTTCGACCTTTCGGCATTCGACATTTCGGGCCATCGACATTTTGCGTTTCGATATGTTGCTTTTCGCCATAGACGGTATTACGCATATTAGGCACTCGCTATTTTCTGTTTCGGAGATATGGGTGTTCTACATTTTTCGATTCTGTATTTTTATGTTCCGAATTGCAGACAATCTGAATATTCGTTTTCGAATAAATTACCTCTCCAATAAATAATGGTTTGCTTTATAGTCATTCGATTTTTTTATCAGTCGAAAGATACAATTTCGAATGATTTAACCTTCGTTATTTTGAGAGTTCATAATTCTGTCGTTTCGAAATGTTTATCGTTCTATATTTGGTCATTCCACATTTTTACCCCCACCCAGCATTATCATAATGTATCAGTAGAAGAACTATACGGGTTCGGGACAAAGTGGCGGCGAGGGGGGTGCGGGGACGGGGGAGTCCGGTACGGGGGAGTCCGGTACGGGGGGTAAGGGGAGGGGTTTGATCATGTGGTGGGGGAAGTGTGTGGTGGGGAGTATGCGGAGAAGGGGAGGGGCTGAGGAGTCTATAGCAAGGGGAGGGAGGTGTCCGGCTGTCTCGCGAAGGTCTAGGGACCCGTTTGGGTTTGTTTGGGGGAGGGGGATTTGCGGCTCGCGGAGAGAGGTCGGCGAGTGACGTTACGCGGGGAAGAGGATGCCCAAAATCATGGTTCAATGCCCAAAACCACGAGAGGATAACAGTTCTAGGTGCGGGCCAAGGGGGGCACCGGCAGCCAGGGGACATCGTAGACGATGCGTCGTTTTTCTAAGGGGGCGTTATTGACACAGGTGAATCGTTTCCAGACAATGGAGGAAAATTTCTCTCAAACATGTGGATATGCATGTGAAAGCCAGCGTCTATGATACACTCTCGGCAACTTAATGCAATTTTACTGCTAGATGTCAAATGAGACTTTACAGATTAACTTTTTATGCAGCTATAGTAACGGAGGACCTTATAAAATTACATTGCATTCGGTCTTGTATTCATTCCGAAAGATAACGTCGAGATGTTTGCATGTGCGAGTATGTATGCAGTGCACCCAGCCAAGAACCCGTGGGACTTGACGAAGAATGAGCTCGAACACGTTCCAAAGACCTTGCTCATAAAATATTGGAGTCGACACATTGGTATGCTGTGGGATCGTTTGCCGGAACATCATCGAAACGACAGTGAAATATTATGATATCTTCCATGCATGAAGCATTACAATACACCTGAGATGTTGGATCATATTGACGGCCCCCCACCTCCGCAACGGCATTGTGAAAAGTGTTGTGAGGGAGACAATACTATTCGTGAGAAAAAATAAACGTTCCTCAACACATTTGAAGTTGCTTCGTCGATGAAAAATGGATTTCTCATTGTCAGCAAAACGGCGGAATTCTTCCTAACGAAGAAGCTGTCTCAAGGGTCCATCGTGTTATCCAATCTCCGACATGAGGGCTGCCCACACCAAATTAGCAAAGCGTTACGTAGTGGACATCATGGACGAGTTCGCCGTCTTCTTACCAGCACGGCTCATGAAGGCCTTCAATCACGGTCCAAAGATGTTCGAGAATATATTGGAAATGGCTCGCAATGACGAACTATACATGAACTATTATGGCGGACAATACAGCAGCATCGCGTTCAATAAACAGTGAGCACACCATTGTGCTGGTCGGAAATGATGAGTTCAATGGGATCATCGGTCACTAACATCGTTGAGTTTTCAACATGCTCACAACAATATATAAAGGATAGCTTTCATTGAATATAAAAATGCTCCACGTTGCTGTTGGATGTAAGAATAAATACAATCGAAAAAGATATATATCAAAATGTTTTTTTATTTAAAAATGTTTTTTATTTAAAAATCCTCCGCTCACGCAGCGCTTCGTATACACTCATCCAGATTTTCAGGGATTTTACATTCGCATTGGCGCAATTGTATTTCATATTGAAGAAATGATGGGGACATTCAAAGTCGGAGATATTTGGCAATTTCTGCAGCGAGGGACAGTCCAGAGTCTCCAAGTCAACAATGTTGGTTGTAGGATCCGTGAATCTTGATATCCATAAGCACTTTTCGAATCCCTTCACGTAGATGGTAGGAGCTCCTTGCAAGATGGTTCGAATTATCGTTCTAGCTGCCTCGTATGGTATATCACCGTGATCCCATCGTAATCCGTGAAAATTGCGTTCCAACCATTTGTTTGTCTTTTTGTATTTGACTGGCAACGAGTCCTATGCAGATGGTGCGTTGAAGAAAAACGTCAGCGGTTCAGCCTTCTTGTCGTGGGGTTTGACGATGGAAATCTCCTTTAGGACAAAATCGTTGATGGGTCTCTTGAACCCCTGCACATCGACGACGAGCTCCATATTGACTGAAGAGTCCGCAGACAGTTGACAAGATTTATACCATTTTTTTAACCGCACCACTAATCGGATTGTATTCGGCAATACGATCATGGAGGATTAAACAGAATGCAGCAGTTTTCGGCGGAATATTCGTTTCCAATTCAAATTCGAGACGCACATCCACGGGGCCGGCCTTAAGAGAATCATTTTG
This sequence comes from Ophion slaviceki, assembly GCA_944452715.1. NCBI lineage: Eukaryota > Metazoa > Arthropoda > Insecta > Hymenoptera > Ichneumonidae > Ophion > Ophion slaviceki. The sequence continues at coordinate 8,229,149 of OX101789.1, forward strand.
CTTTGAGCAGTCAATGATGGCGAGGGGGGCTTTTTCTAAGAATTCCGTCTTATTTAGCCATGGTTCAGCTTCTTTGTCGTGATAGGTGAATTGGAAGTTTGTATACATCTCGTAGAGTAAAGCATACTGATTTTGATTGATATTTAGGTTTAGATTTCCATATGGTTAGCATTGGGAGTTTAGGTATAGCTTGACATCGCTGATGTTGCAATGATCAAAGTTGCTCGCATTCCTCTCTTTCATATTTTTTCGCCCGGTCTGCAGCGCGAGAATGACATATCGTGGTTTCTCCAACTGATTGGAAGTCTTGACAGACCACACATGCTTAGAGGTGACAGGGAGTAGTGGATATTCATACAATTCCCACGTTCGAAAACTCATGAAAATTGGTGCATCTTTGGCGAGAAATTTCAATAGCTGAATTTTTCGTTGATTTGAGACTGTTACATACGGTACAATCCATTCGATTTTATGCAATACGAGTTTGTAGTCTTCGGGAGCTGTTTGCATGATGGCATTATCGTCAGTCTTCGATCTCGTAAGAATTAGCTCATGCTTGGCATTTACCACAATTTTCCGATAATCTTCGGCAAATCCAAGCAGCATGCTCAGTGGTATACACACATCAAAATTTCCCGATGCATCAACAATCTGCTTCGTCTCTTCAACATCGAACCATCCCGTGTTCTCGAGCATAGAGCTCTTAGCTGGACTGAGAAACGAATATCCTTTAATTACACTCGTAATACCGACATTCTTATTACGATCGATTTCTATGGCATTCAATTCATATTGAACTTCTTCAAACAAATGGCAGATGGCATTGTTGACGAGACTTGTGGCGGCGGTTGGCATCGCATCACGCTTAGATAATTTTCCACAGATGTGCAAGGAACTTTTGCTTGACAGGATGGATAGATCTTGATTTTGAATGGCAATACGTATTTCATCGCTGTTATTAAAGGTCGAAGATGCATATGGCATATGAGCGTGAATTTCCCAATGTATGATGGATTCGTCGAAGACTACGGGCTCCTGAATGTTTACGATTTCTTCTTCCATTGCACGCAGCAGATGCACAAAGCATAAAATAAGTAATGTTTTACACGCTGTCCCCACGCACTTTCAGACCCAAATTCTTCAAGAGTAGCACGTTTTGAGGTGTGAGCACTTTGGGTGCAGGCCGACGACTGATTGTTTTTACCCATGGTTGTTTAGTGTTATTAGTGACTCTATTAAAGACCATACCCATTATGATTTTACATGCAGCCGTATTGTGAGTACTTCACCGCGCAAATTCACCAAGTCACCGTCCTGATCCACTATTCGAAGTTGTATTGTGTCTATCGTTTGGCTTGTGATTGATAGATAAATGACGTGTGATGGAACCTCAATGATTTTATATCCTGGAGGGACCGATGGGAAAAATTCATGAATGGTGTGCACTTTTTGTCCGTTAATATAGGCACCAGCGGTTATATTGCACTCAACCCGTAGGGCGTTCACTTTGAGAATGGCTACTGGAAGATCAGATTCGTGTCTTTTATTCGCTTCCAATTTACGGGCTGTGAAGCCCAGTAGATGTCCAATCGAATCTTCAGGCTCAAAATTTACACCATGATCACACTCGATTTCACTGCGCAAAGTATTATTATTAGGTTTGATGTTGATTTTGATGTTTTTCCGTGACAGCTCGGCTTGCGCAAATGTATCAATATCCTCTATTTCATAGCTACCCGTAGGTATTGTCAACACCTCATCTCCCACGTAAAGTTTGTTATGGTTAATGTCTATATTGGGAATAGAGTTGATTGTTAATAGTTCCACGAGACCGAGAGTATAATTTTTGTTTGGTGAGAGTTCTATAGGGGGAAAGTATTGTGCCTCGAGTATGGATGACGATCCAGATATGGTCAATGTTAAACTATCTTCCATGACGCTGGTACTTTGACAACTAAACTCTCAGCCTTATACTCCACGTATATATAACATGTATTTGTCTTTGTATCGTAATTGTTGACAAAGAAACTTGAGACATAGATGTCCGCATTCAATCGTATCATATTCTTGATATCTCTTATAATTATGGTATAGTTCACGCTACCTACACCAGAATATCTCATGAGTTCAGATGGTGGTGGAAGATCGCCGAAACTATCAAAGTACATGACTTTCCGTCCAGTCTTTTTGTAGGCAACCCAGTGTGTGCCAGGGCCTACATTTTCATCCAAGTTCACAATCGCTGATTCATATTTGAGTGGCCCGCTCATTGGTAATGTATCCCGCATGTACACGCCACGGATATGTGGAACCTCCACGACTCTTGCATATTTGAGTAGGTCGATGTCGGTCAACGGTCGGTGTGGTAGCGTTACTTGACGTTTTTTGGCTTGATATGAAGACCTAATCCTTGCTTATACGGTTTCAGATGTAACCCCCTACCCAAAGCAATCGCTTCAATTGTTCGATTATGTCGTTTACTTTCATTCATTTCACGTTTAGCCGCTTGAGCAGCATTTACAGCTTTGGCTATACCAGCCGCACCACCTGACAAAGCCCCAGCAGCGCTGAGACCCGCAAATATAGGTATCAGTGTTAAGTAATGATCTCGCATTTGTATATTGACTCTACTGTCGGATTTTTGGACTCGACTGTACAGGCAAGACTGTTAAACGCGGAGTGCGCGCGTCGCTATCCACGAAGGGACTTCGAGTATTTCCGTAGATACTCGGGCTCGAACAAAGCTCGGGTAGACCGTTGCGCGTAGCATCACTCGTCGTTTTGGAGTACGTCGCGAGAAAAAGGCTGCTATATCCCTCGTTATATATATTGAATAAAGAAAACGTTTATAGTATTATTAAGAAGAAATAAACGGAAGTCGTCTACTTTATTCTCCTCACTCCTCTGCACACAAAAGTTTCAACAGGTTATGGGCCCAGTCACCCACCCTGCGAAATTGTGAGAGCGAGATCGTAGAAAGAACCGCGAAACCTCGTGCGATACGAGGCGGTGAAAGCGGCCATCTTGGTCAAGAAAACGTGGGTCATCGAGAACGTGCGCGTGTCAACAACGATGAACGTGCATCGTTCGAGTTGCTAGCCGCCGACGTCTCTGTCCCAGGCCCTCGCGGTGGGAACGTAATCAGCATGGCCTAAAACTTATCTGCCGCTGGAGCCCCAAGTGTCGCCTTTACGAGGGCCCTATCTTTTCTGTATTTTCCCTTCGAGTTTATAGTTTCCGGCGCGCCTAGCTGTCGGCATCGCGACCGAAAGGGCCGAGGAAAATGCGTCTAGCCCGACTCGATGCTTTCCCACGCCGAGCCGTCCAACTGCAAATACTCGATAACGAAAAGGACTGTTCCCCAAAAACACCCACATTCTTGGAGGGGAATCAAAAAAGAAGTTGAGGGCCCGATCGGGAAGAACACGGCAGTCAGTACTGAGCAAGGGCGAGAATAAGAAGGACGACTCCGCGCGACTCCTCTCTAATTCTCCAAACAGTAAAAACACGCGATCACCAACGATACGCTGCGAATAGTAGAGTAGGAGCGTATCCAACCTATCGACCTCTATAAATACGGATTTGTATTTTCTTTATTGTGTATCAATAAATCGGGCATTATTGATTAGAATCATTAATCATCTCGCGTCAGTTATTCGACTAACTATCTTAGTTAGTCTGGCGATCCAACCCGCAGAACCCAACTGTTCCCGTAGGACAAATTGGCGATCCTGCCAGGATATACCAGGTGTGTAAGTATGAAACCGGAATTTGCCCATAGGTGGCGCTAGATGTCGATGCAGTTACCGACACATCACGTCAGCGGTGTCTTGTTATTGTATTGATATCCGACAAAGATTTCCAACTCACAATAACACGAGTTTCATTCAGTAGCATTAGTTTATTAGAGATAAACATGTCGAGTTTTGTGCCAACAAATTACGATTTGCGGACAGCACTACTTTTCTGTTTTCATCTGAAGAAAACCGCAGCCGAATCGCATCGAATGCTTGTGGAGGCGTTTGGTGAGCATGCTCTCGGTAAAACACAGTGTTTCGAGTGGTTCAAACGGTTCAAAAGTGGCGATTTTGACGTGAGGAACGAAGAACGTGGAAGACCACCGAAAAAGATTGAAGACGCTGGCCTGCAAGCCTTGTTGGACGAAGACGACGCTCAAACACAACAACAACTGGCGGATCAGTTAAAGGTGACCCGAGAAGCCATCTCCAGTTATTTGTATCATATCATTACAATAAACGTGTTTTTTCTGTACAAAAATTCCGGTTTCATACTTACACACCTGGTAGTTAAGCGACTGCTCTCCGCAGGAGTCACACTGATTATATCGATCGTCTAAACTTGGAGCCTTCTGCACCGAGTCAGTGCGAGTAAAAATCAAACAACGACGCGTGTTTACTGACGCCCTTCGGGAATATTAATTATTTGAATTTCGTCTTCCGCGTCGAGATATCCAAGAATTAACATACCAGAGAACATTTCAAGCGCGCGAGTGGTTCAGTGCTATCGTGAATAGTGACGTCGCGCTGCCTGAAAAATCGTACCGTAGAATTCGTGAAAGCCTCAATCGAAGAGCGTAGAGCAGCAAGATATCAGAATCGTCGGACCCACCGCAATCGTCCAGTCAGAGAAGATTCCAGGATTCGACGTCGTCCGAGCGCTAAATTGAAGGTAGTTCGCGGAATGATTACCTACATCACCTCCCTACTTCGTCTGTTCTCCCGAATGTAAGTCAGTTATATCTCTGTATATTTTCTACTTGCCGAGGGTCTAGAACACAAGCGCAAGAAGAGAAAGGATAACCGAACGGAACCGGGAAATCCTATAAATAGAACGAATAAAATTGGTAAATTAGCCAATTACTTAACAACAAACAAGTATTAAATAGATAATCAAGATGAACCCCGAAAACGTGAGGAAACATGTCGAACGATACGCTAAGTTGAGGATAGAGATTCGAAATTTAGACGCGACATTGCTAAAGGAATATCCGCCCACCGAGAGGCGAATTCTCGAAGAGACAGTTAAGGGACTGTTAATAGAACGGTCCACGATTCGCACAATGTTAGAAGGATTGCCTAGCGCACGAGACATCCTTAACGAATTAGACGTTGATCCGGACGACATTAGCGATGACGTAGCTATCGACGTTCGTCAACAGAGAGCTCGTGAGCAAGAACAACAGCGGCAGGCAGACGAAGCCGCCAGAGCGCGTCAGCTCGAGCAAGATAGGACAATAGCCCAACGTCTGGCCGAAGAAGAAGAAAGAAATTTCGCGATTGCGAGGCAGCACGCAAACCAGCAGCCTCCCCCGCGACAGCCCGTGTCGGAAGCCATGACTCTTGAGGAAGACCCTTTACCGACCGGGCCACCGGCAACCGACACAGCCGTCCGGGATGTCGCTAGTACAACCGAGGTATCGAATCAACCCCCACCCTCGTACCTCCAATCACACTTCGCGGCCTACAGTGGACTGACCCCCGAGGAAATAATTTCGAGAGTCGAAATGGGTAAGATCCAAGCAACGACGACATTTACGCATGCCCAGGAGCAACTCTCCACCTACCGGGAGATAGTGGCCAACGCTACTGCCGAAACTCGAGCCGGGGAGAGGCGACTCCAAGAACTCGAAGGGGAGCGCGAACGTTTGGCGACCGCTGCCGAAGCAGCGGCCCAAGACAGGGAACGCCTCGCCACCCAGCTCCGTGCCCTCGAGGAGAGGGACGCCGAGGCAGAGACACTCCGGCAAAAACTTCGGGAAGCTGAAGAAAAACAGCGGGGAATGCTAGAGGAAATGCACCGCTTGAGAAACTACCGCGAGGCCCACCAAGGAGCTGGACCGTCCACGTCATTCCGAGCCCCGACCCCCGAAAAAATACGGAATTGGGAACTCGAGGCACCCCTACCTGACACGCCCCAGACAGAGTATAAGCAAGCGATTAGACGGTCAATAAAGGAAGCTCGGAGGGAGGAAAGACTCCGTAAGGAGATCCAACAACTCGATCTGATCTCGAGAGAATCAGCCCGGGAGATCGAGGAACAACGAATTTTGCTCGAGGAAGTTCAGCGAAACCGGCGGAATAAAACAGTTCAGAAATCCGTGAAGGAGATACTGAAAGAAGAAAAAATTTCCATCTCGAACCCGCTTGCAACCCGGCTCGAGGCCACCCACCGGAAATGGGAGCAAGCGAGAGACATGACATCGCGGTGTAGCCAGGAACCGAAACAACCCGATGTAATGGATCCGCGGTTAGATCAACTCCGGATCAACCGAGCTGATCAATGGACGGAGGGAAACCATCGATTGAAAATGAATATGAGAATCGCCAACGACGTTCGAAGCGGATGGAGATCAGGAGGGCCAGAAGGTCCAGGTGGCCCAGGAGGTCCAGGAGGCCCTCCGGGTTTCGGACCTCCCGCGGAACATCCGAGGTGGCCCGGACAAGAGCCTTACGGGGACAAAGGACCTGGCTACCCCTTCGGCGGGCCACCAAACCCGCCCGATGGCCCCTATTATCCACCATCGCGAGGAAATACACCCGAACAACCCACGGGAGGCGCAATGAAGGCGACCGAGTGTCTTCTGCTGGTACCCAAACTGGAAAGGTCCACTCCGATACTAGACTGGATTAAGCATTTCAAATTCGCATGCCGCTTCGTATGGGCCACCCAAAAAGCGGCATTCATCTCAATGGTTTTCGTTCAAAAAATATCGAACGAAATCACAAGATTCGCGACTGGCATCATCGAGACCGAGGCTGGGCTCGTTGAATTTGTCACCACGCATCTTGGTTACCTACCCGGTTTCCAGATATGTATGGACAAACTCCGCCAGGTAAAACAAACAGGAACCATTCTGGACTACATAGCGAACTTCAACCTCGCGCTGCAGGCTGTCAAGGAGGCCGATCAGAGGGATCAAGCCAAGGGTTCTCTGGACCATATGCCCTTGGTGTACGATCAAGCAATTTCCATGTTCATCCACGGATGCCGACGGGATGTATTCGATAGCCTAAAGGTTTATATTAATACCTACTCGAGTCTAGCGGCCGCACAGCAAGCTGCCCAAGAAATCGACGAAGCCAACATCGCCTACCAACAAGCCAACGCAGAAAGAATAAAACTGCCAGGCTATCCAACCCAACAGCAACCAAGATATCATCAGCTCCCACCAAAACAGTATTTGCACACTGCACCGAAAGGTACTCGGCAGTCGCCGATCACCGTAAATGCTGCCATAGCCAGCGCAGAGTCGATCTGTTACAACTGTGGTGGCAAGGGACACTTCGTACGCCATTGCCTAAAGCCTAGAGGGAACACACAACCACGGCCAACTGGGGGACAACAAAGCTTCCAAAAGGGAAATTTTCGCCAAGACAGGCCACAACCCAAACCACCTCAGATTTACAAAATAATCGATCAAGAAGCCCTAGGAAACTCAGTGACGGATGCCAACGAGGACAACGACGGAAATCACGAGGAGGCATACCAAGAGTATCCAACGTCGGGATCGGACGTCTGGAACGAGTCAGAATCCGCCCAGGAGGATTCACCCGAGACGTTGAACTACTAGTGGACACAGGTAGCTCGCTCAACCTGATAAAAAAAAGGTGTATACCCCAAGGTTTCCCGGTAGAAAAAGCGAAAAGAAGTTTCGTCATGGGAACCAGTCAGTTTGAAGCGAACGAGAAGGTCAGGTTGAGATATCTGGGGGAAACCAGCATGTTCTACGTGCTACCTGACGACTCTATTATACCTGAAGATGGCTTTATGGGCCTACCATTTATGAAACAGAGAAATTACAATTTGTCAAATAAACATCTCGTGTTAAAATAGAGGACCCATGCGCTAATCACCGACGGAATTACCGTACCGCCCCACACGGCCGTGATGATAACATTCGCCGTCGACGGCCCGGATCGCGATTGTTTAATTACCACGGGTGCCTACGACAAAACCACCGAAAATGGAGAGGTGCACAAATTCGAAACAGCGTACGTTAACAGAATCGAAAACGGCTACACGGAGGTAATGTTCGAGAACCCAACAGACAAGGCCATAAACTTCGACGAAGATCGGATACGAGTTACCAACGTAAAGATGGAAGGGGGGGACACGGATAATACCTGCCTTACCCCGGAACAAAAACACAAATTTTTGCTCGAAACCTCGAAACTCGATCACCTTGAACCAGAACAAAGGGAGATAATCACCAGCATTATCCTGGGGTACCAAGACATCTTTACATCTCCTGGTCAAGACCTGCCAGCTGCACCGCATGTGAAGCACAAGATTATACCAATCAATGACACACCAATCAACATCGGCAATTTCAAGACAGCCCACGCCCACCGCGGAGAAATAAAAACCCAGGTAGCTGATATGCTAAAAAAGGGTATCATCAGAGAATCCGAGTCACCATTCAACTCACCTGTCTGGGTCGTCCCCAAAAAACCTGGACCCGACGGAGAAAAGAAGTGGCGCATCGTCATCGATTTCCGGAAATTAAACAAAAATACGGTACTGGACGCCTATCCCATGCCTCGCATTGAGAACATCTTCGACTCACTGGGGAATGCTAAATTCTTTAGTGCCTTCAATTTAAAAGCCGGATTTCATCAAATAATGATGGACGAGGACTCAAGGAAGTATACAGGATTTTCAACGTCGGAGGGGCACTTTGAATATGAACGAATGCCATTTGGCCTGAAAAATGCTCCAGCCACGTTCCAGAGGATGATGGATCAGTGCCTAGTCGGACTGAATCACAAAATCTGCTGGGTCTACATGGACGACATCGTTATCTTCGGGGAAACTATCGAAGAACACAACCAGAACCTGATTACCGTCTTCGAGAGGTTACGAAAATGTGGACTGACTTTGGAACCGGAAAAGTGTAAATATCTCCTACCGGAAGTCGAATATCTAGGGCACATCATCACAGCAGACGGTGTGCAACCGAACCCTGCAAAAATCGAAGCCGTCAGAGATTTCCCAGCACCAAACAACCCAAAAGAGGTCAAGTCATTTTTGGGACTCGCAGGTTATTATCGGCGATTTATAAAAAACTTTTCACACATCGCCCGACCCATGGTCGACCTCACGAAAAAGGAGGCCCGATTCGACTGGACTGAAAAATGCCAGAAAGCATTCGACGAATTGAAATCGTGCCTAATCACATCGCCGACGCTCCGACGCCCGGATTTCACGAAGATGTTTACGCTCACAACCGACGCCTCAGATCAGGGCTTAGGGGCGGTCCTCTCTCAAGAAGGACACCCCGTGTATTACATCTCTCGTGCCCTCAACGCCGCGGAGAAGAATTATGGAACCTCCGAGAAGGAGATGCTGGCGATCGTCTGGTCGGTACAACGATTACGCCAATATCTCCTAGGATACAAGTTCCTGATCCAGACCGACCACCGAGCCCTCGTCTGGATGGCCGACATCAAGGATCCGTCCTCGCGAATCCTCAGATGGAGGCTTCGCTTGGAGGAATTTGACTTCGACATCCAGTACAAAAAAGGCTGCGAAAACCAAGCAGCCGACGCGCTGTCACGGATACCGCGCGAACCGAAGATCAACGGAGTATCAACCCCAAAGGAAGAACGAGGGCCAGCTATACGTAGAATCCTTCGACGTGTCGGAACACTGAAAAGACCTGAGCCAGAACCCAAAGGCTGGGTACGAGGTCCGCGAGTCGAACTCGACGATCTTGATGACATCATGCAGAGGGTTAACAATTTAGCCTTGCATCAGGGAAGGGTTAACGAGCTGACCATCAGGCCAAACTACCCCAAGGACAGATCCCGATGGATTATTTTTACCAAACAAGAGCCTGAACCACCAACGCGGGATAAAGGTGTGAACAAGGAAAGGAAACGAAGACACGGAACGCCTTTCCACCATCAGGAAGACACCTGGAAGCAAAGATTGTACCAGTTAATCCAAGGTCACATCCAACGGGGGAAGAAACACCTCAAAATCCTTGCCTCACCTGAACAATTTTCAATGGCGCAACTTGACGCCATCGAGAGAGAAGTCCGAGAACTCGCTGCCGAATTTACCGACACGGACTTCCAGCTTTGCCGATCAGGGGTCCCAGAGCCAGCGCCAGAGGAATACGATAAACGGATACGAGAAATACACAACGATCAGGTGGGACATCTCGGAATGACAAAAACCCTCGAGAAATTACAACGCAGGAGCTATTGGACCAACATGGAAGAGTCGGTACGCGAATTTATAGCCAATTGTCCCATCTGCCAAAAATACAAGACCGACAGGAACCCACCGGTCCCTTCAGCTGTCTTGATGGATACAGCCAGGGAACCGAACGAGAAAACAGCCATCGATATTGTGGGACCATTAACAACGACAAGGAGAGGAAATGAGTATATTCTCTCTATCCAGTGTACATTGACGAAGTTCGTAAGACTCATCCCTATCCCAAACAAAAAGGCATCAACAGTTCTCACAGCCCTCTTTAACGAATGGATCTGCATATTCGGGGCGCCAAAGATTGTCCTTAGTGACAACGGAAAGGAGTTCAATAACAAGCTGATGACGTATTTCCACGAAGTCATGGGGATCAAGGGAATACAAACGACGGTTTATCACCCGCAAGGAAATGGATCTATTGAAAGGATGCACGGAGTCCTGAAGGATTTGATCCGAACGATGTGCACGAACAACATCACGACTTGGGATACGAAGATGAACGCTATCGCCTTCACATACAACGACAGCTTCCACACCTCGATCCAAGATACCCCGTTCAACGTCATGTTTATACACTCGTCCAACTATCCGAGCGCTATTGAGCAACTGGACACGTCAACGCTCCAACAAAGGTTTGACGAACTAAACCAGAAGCATTGGAACAAACTGTACCAAGCCAGACACCATCTGATGGTAGCGCGCGAGAAAAATCAGAAATACATCGACAGTGGTATACGTAACCCGATGCCGCTGTACAAGGAAAAGGACTGGATCCTTGTCCGAAATAAGGCCCCTTCACACGGGTTATCCGTCAAGTGGCTCGGACCCTACCAGGTGATAAGCGTGAATCACGAAAAAACTATGTGGTTTATCGTTTCCCCACCAAACTGGGACCACGAGTTCGCATGGCCCATACAGGGAACACAAAACCCTTCCGAAGGCACTTCCAGGACGACGAGCCAACCCCAGGAAGACCACGGCTACTAAAAAGAATTGACCTATCCGGGAAAGAACCCCGAGTCGTTCACGGATAGACCATATAAAAATCTGACTGAACACCATTCACGGCTATGTTTCTAGATGGACTACAGACGGAAAAACGGACCTCCTACCACTGCATTCGAGCCTAATTCAGGAAGAGCTGGGCGAAGTACACCTCTACTCCGAGACCTGGCGACTTATATATGCCGTCGACCTCACGCAGATGTACTCAGCGTTCGAAGCCCTTTCCAGCCGCATTGCCCAAACCGACAGCTTGGTCACAGGGGCCCTTACGGCTTCGGGAGCCCCCGAGGTTGAGTACTTGTCACCAGCAACCGACGCCCTTTATGCAGTGACGCTTCAAGGATATTACACCTTAAGGAGAGACATCGAAATTCTCGGCACCCTATTCCACCACCCGCTTCCGTTACCACGGAAAGAGAGAGGGATCCTTAACGTAGTTGGAACGGTCCACAAGTTCTTGTGGGGAACCCCCGACAACGCGGACCTCCAGACCATAAACGCCAACATAGCTAACCTAATCAACGCCACCAATGAAATCAATAAGATCGTCAGAGAACAAACGTATATAATGGAGAAAACGATCGCCTCCATCTCCGAGAACGAGCACGAACTCGAGCGACGACTCGGAAGAATCGAGTACGCTGTCAACAACGTACGCGCGGCTGTCAACGATATCACAAAGGAGATGTACTTTAACGAAATAATACATCGTCTAGACATAGAAATCCGAGAACTAGACTACGTTCTCCGAACGGTGATGACAGCTCTCGAAATGGGAAAACACGGCATCGTTCAGCCTACTCTGCTAACTCCCGAGAATCTCGCGAGAGGAACGAAGAAATTTGTGGACGCCCGAGGACGACACCCTCTTCCAGCCCTGGAGAATGATTACCAAACGATGATCGATCTATCGGAGGTCTCCATCATGTCTCGCAATCAACAGCTGATTTATATCATCAAGATTCCATTCGTCGACGAGAAACCATGGAAAATAGTGTTGAACACGCCGGTCCCTATGGCCGTCAACAACACCTACGTAACTTTTAACCCCACGTTCGCCGAACGAATCTCACGAACAATTGGTACCAAGACGATGGTCCGACGGTTCGACGGAGAGACTATGAGGTCGGCATCGAAAATCAACGTCGCCCCCTACGAGGGAATTGGACACGAGGCTGATTCTTACGCGCTTTGCGAATCGGAAATCGCCTTCAGCGTAACAGGGGACACGGACGACTGCCACCTCACCGCATTTCGTTTAAAGGAACTCGGAGTGATAAACACCAAGACTGCGCAGATCGTTATACCACCGAAACCAGGGAAGGACTTTCCGATCACAATCCATTGTGGCATGGAAACAGAGACTTACAGCATTTCAAGACCATCTCTCTTACGAACAAACGACAGATGCGAAATATTGACAACCTATTCACGGTTCGTCTTGCTCACGTCCTTAGAAGAATCGATCCGCACGGAGATCACCTTCAACGTTTTTAGCCTCAACCTTACCTTCCCCGAGGGACTGTCTATCGCAACCTTCAGCCGACAGATCAAACTAGACTCGCTCGACAAGTACAGCACCAGTCTCAAGGAGTTGCGGGGGGCCCTCGACGGTCACCAGGTCAAGCTATTGGTCAACGATTCTTGGGCCAATATACATGGAATAGTACTCCCATCCCTGCAAGGAATAGCCTCCCTGTTCCTTGTCGGAGGATTAATAACCGCGATGTGGAAATACGGTGCGATAACATGGTTGTTCCGAGTTTGTTGTAGAAAAACCACCATGCAGCAGGTCAAGGCTGAGAGACGATTAGCCAAGCTTCAAAGGGCTAACCAGAAGATGCTCTCACGCAGTTTGAAGTCGAGGAACGAGGACGTACCTCAATCTACTGATGGGGGTGTCAACAACGACGAACGTGCATCGTTCGAGTTGCTAGCCGCCGACGTCTCTGTCCCAGGCCCTCACGGTGGGAACGTAATCAGCATGGCCTAAAACTTATCTACCGCTGGAGCCCCAAGTGTCGCCTTTACGAGGGCCCTATCTTTTCTGTATTTTCCCTTCGAGTTTATAGTTTCCGGCGCGCCTAGCTGTCGGCATCGCGACCGAAAGGGCCGAGGAAAATGCGTCTAGCCCGACTCGACGCTTTCCCACGCCGAGCCGTCCAACTGCAAATACTCGATAACGAAAAGGACTGTTCCCCAAAAACACCCACATTCTTGGAGGGGAATCAAAAAAGATGTTGAGGGCCCGATCGGGAAGAACACGGCAGTCAGTACTGAGCAAGGGCGAGAATAAGAAGGACGACTCCGCGCGACTCCTCTCTAATTCTCCAAACAGTAAAAACACGCGATCACCAACGATACGCTGCGAATAGTAGAGTAGGAGCGTATCCAACCTATCGACCTCTATAAATACGGATTTGTATTTTCTTTATTGTGCATCAATAAATCGGGCATTATTGATTAGAATCATTAATCATCTCGCGTCAGTTATTCGACTAACTATCTTAGTTAGTCTGGCGATCCAACCCGCAGAACCCAACTGTTCCCGTAGGACACGCGCAAGTGATTTGTATCCACGATGTCCGACGGAATCTCAGCGAAGCTTGTGAAAAGATTCAACGGGTCAAATTTCCAAGGATGGAAAAGGTCGATAAATTCATTACTAGTGGCGAACGACATGCAGGACGTGGTAGACGGTACGAGAAAAATGCCACAGGTCGTCGAGGGCCATCAGAACGAGGTGAAGCAATGGCAGCGCGACAATACGAAAGCGGAATTCCTGATCTTTTCCACGCTCGAGGAGGAACAGCAAAACAACATACTGATCTGCACGAGTGCGAAAGCGATGTGGGAGAAATTGTGTCAAGTGCATGAGCAAAAGTCTGTAACGAACAAAATTGGTCTCCTGCAAAAGTTTCACGAACACAAAATGAGTGCACACAATACCGCCCCTGCCAAAAATGTCCGATTGAATATTATTAACCATCATAGGAATAATGCATAATTCTCATGATATCCTTTCGGACTTATCTCGCTCTTGGTGGTGCATAAATATTGGTTCGTTTCGAATATAAACCAATGCTCCGCGTTATAAATGTGAAGTTCGTCATTGCTACTTTATGAATTTGAATAGATTTCTATGCGATCCGTTGAATTCTATCAGATGCATACCGTAGCCACGGTTTAGTTGTATATGATTTCTTCGTCATTCAGGTACCAATTGAATTCTTTCGTCTTCGTCTCATTGTAGGGCATGATTCTATCGTTTTTGTATCATTACATTTTTGTTTCTTTTTCTCGAATAATAAAAATACGATTATCCTGCTAAGATTTCCTATGCACTATGGATGAATGAAATTGAATCTTATACTGCAGATAAAACTCGTATCATATTCTATATGAAAAATGAAGTTTTATGAAAAAGATGTGATAGGGACCATATTTATTCGTATAATTCATTTTCCATGCGTCATGAGAATACTATTCCTTTGTTTGTATCTCATTGCACAGCTTGATTTTATAAAATCTACACTAAGCGATGCGGAAATGATTTCGAATAATATATATAGGGCAGTGATTGATGACTTTTCCATGATAAAAAATACCATCTGTTGTAATGTAAAGTTCGTCATTGCTACTTTATGAATTTGAATAGATTTCTATGCGATCTGGTGAATTCTATCAGATGCATACCGTAGCCGCGGTTTAGTTTTATATGATTTCTTTGTCATTCAGGTACCAATTGAATTCTTTCGTCTTCGTCTCATTGTAGGCCATGATTCTATCGTTTTCGTATCATTACATTTTCTTTTATATTTTCGAATAATAAAGATACGATTATGCTGCTAACATTTCCTATGCACTATGGATGAATCAAATTGAATCTTATCCCGCACGTAAAACTCGCATCATATTCTATATGAAAAATGAAGTTTTATGAAAAAGATGTGATAGGGACAACAAAAGATGCTATAAAAAATGATGAAATTGAATAAAAAATAGTAAACATTTTTACTGTTAGCAAAATTATTGAGCCTTGTTCAGTGTACATCTATTCAAGTAATTAATAGCAGCGCAAAACATCAATAAAAGTTATTTTTCCAATTGAAAATTAGTTCACTAGATATAATCAAGAGTGAATATACAAAGTCAGCCGGGTATTTTCGACCATTTTTGACTCTTGTCCCGGGTTTGTGCTTTTTGCAATGGCACAGGATGTAACCTCGTTTTGAACGAGGTAAATGAGTTGCTCCACTTTTGGGCCCGTAGGCACGGACCGGGGATAGGAGCGCACTGTGCTGGCGCCCATTTATCTTATATTGGTTATTAAACACTTCACCTACCTTGCCGATGTCTATTAAGGAATAGATTTCCTCCTTAGGCGGAAGGTCTTGTTGCTGGAGCGTCGACAGGCCGCAGTCTTCCGTCGGACCGTGGTCGCCCTTGTACTTTTCTCCGACTAGTTGACGGAGGGTATACTACCGCGGTGCTTGGAAGGGTCGTCGAAATAACGCTCGCACTTCTCGGTGTTTAGGTTTTAAAGATGTTAACTTATATTTTACGATTAAATAAAAAAGTGATACAACAAAATTTGGACAATGATTATCGAAATAGCCGGGTCTCCCTTTGAGGGGACTCCGGTGAGAGAGACTGAAAAGCTCTCTAGAGCCGCGCACGAAAGACTTTTCGTCATTTTATATTCGCATTAAGTTTTACATTTTGATTTTGAAAGAACTTCCAACCGAAGTCTCCTAGAAGACTTGAGTTGGAGGAAGCTCCAACGCTGTCGTGAGCCCGCGAATCTAAGACTGACTATCAGGGACTCTTGGTCCCTTTTGATTGTTCATTTGCGGGTGGGGCAAATCGCTGATGTCTTGGAATTAGCTTTGTTACTGCGTTCCCACAGGCGCGATCTTGCTGACGCTCTTTGCTCGGAAGACCTCCGCTGCCCGGGACTTCGGTAACGCATACCTCCGATAGCCCGGGTCTCTGGCAGCCCGCGAGTCTCGCGATAGCGATACATAGCGTTCTCTTGATTATTTTATAAATTTAATGTCCGTTACATTTACACTAAACTGGGTTGAGCCAGGACGTAACAATATATATATATATATATATATATATATATATATATATATATATATATACAACAGCAATATAAAAACCTATTGGTTTTTAACGTAGGTTGGATCCTTTTATCGATTTGCGTTACAAAAATAATTCACCGATCCCACTGTGGATATATAACTAAAAGCAATGTATAAAACTGTGCTTGACTC
Source organism: Ophion slaviceki (assembly GCA_944452715.1). Taxonomy (NCBI): domain Eukaryota; kingdom Metazoa; phylum Arthropoda; class Insecta; order Hymenoptera; family Ichneumonidae; genus Ophion; species Ophion slaviceki. The sequence continues at coordinate 8,245,675 of OX101789.1, forward strand.
TTTTCTGTGTACCTTTCATTTTACAGGGCCGAGCAATATGTATTAAACACTCAATTCGTGTGGTTTTTAAATATGAAAATTTGCATGCTTCGACTGCAATGAGACGCATGACATTCAAAACGATTCATTTTCATTGAAATATCATACTGTATACTTTATTACGTAGTACATACATTCGCAATGAAATACTACTAGTAATTAATAATACAGGCTGAACTGCAATGAAACGTATCGCTTTCAAAATGATTCATTTTCATTGAAATATCATACTGTATTCTTTATTACGTAGTACATACATTCGCAATGAAATACTACTAGTAATTAATAATACAGGCTGAACTGCAATGAAACGTATCGCATTAAAAATGATTCATTTTTATTGAAATATCTACTGTATCCTTTACTGTATACTTTATTACGTAGTACATAAATTCGCAATGAAATACTACTAGTAATTAATAATACAGACTGAGTTGCAATGAAACGTGTCGCATTCAAAATTATTCATTTTTCATTGACATATCATACTGTGTTCTTTATTACATAGTACATACATTCGCAATGAAATACTACTAGTAATTAATGATACAGCCTGAACTGCAATGAGACGTATCGCATTCAAAATAATTCATTTTCATTGAAATATCATACTGTATTCTTTATTACGTAGTACATACATTCGCAATGAAATACTGCTAGTAATTAATAATACAGGCTGAACTGCAATGAAAAGTATCGCATTCAAAATGATTCATTTTCATTGAAATATCATACTGTATACTTTATTACGTGGTACATACATTCGCAATGAAATACTACTAGTATTTAATAATACAGGCTGAACTGCAATGAAACGTATCGCATTCAAAATGATTAATTTTCATTGAAATATCATACTGTATACTTTATTACGTAGTACATAAATTCGCAATGAAATACTACTAGTAATTAATAATACAGACTGAATTGCAATGAAACGTATCGCATTCAAAATTATTCTTTTTCATTGAAATATCATACTATATACTTTATTACGTAGTACATACATTCGCAATGAAATACTACTAGTAATTAATAATACAGGCTGAACTGCAATGAAAAGTATCGCATTCAAAATGATTCATTTTCATTGAAATATCATACTGTATACTTTATTACGTGGTACATACATTCGCAATGAAATACTACTAGTATTTAATAATACAGGCTGAACTGCAATGAAACGTATCGCATTCAAAATGATTAATTTCCATTGAAATATCATACTGCACTCTTAATACGTAGTACATAAATTCGCAATGAAATACTACCAGTAAATAATAATACAGCCTGAACTGCAATGAGACGTATCGCATTCAAAATGATTCATTTTCGTTGACATATCATACTGTATTCTTTATTACATAGTACATACATTCGCAATGAAATACTACAAGTAATTAATAATACAGCCTGAATTGCAATGAGACGTATCGCATTCAAAATGATTCATTTTCATTGAAATATCATACTGTATACTTTATTACGTGGTACATACATTCGCAATGAAATACTACTAGTATTTAATAATACAGGCTGAACTGCAATGAAACGGATCGCATTCAAAATGATTAATTTTCATTGAAATATCATACTGTATACTTTATTACGTAGTACATAAATTCGCAATGAAATACTACTAGTAATTAATAATACAGACTGAATTGCAATGAAACGTATCGCATTCAAAATTATTCTTTTTCATTGAAATATCATACTTTATACTTTATTACGTAGTACATACATTCGCCATGGAATACTACTAGTAATTAATCATACAGGCTGAACTGCAATGAAACGTATCGCATTAAAAATGATTCATTTTTATTGAAATATCTACTGTATCCTTTACTGTATACTTTATTACGTAGTACATAAATTCGCAATGAAATGCTACTGGTAATTAATAATACAGACTGAGTTGCAATGAAACGTGTCGCATTCAAAATTATTCATTTTTCATTGACATATCATACTGTGTTCTTTATTACATAGTACATACATTCGCAATGAAATACTACTAGTAATTAATGATACAGCCTGAACTGCAATGAGACGTATCGCATTCAAAATAATTCATTTTCATTGAAATATCATACTGTATTCTTTATTACGTAGTACATACATTCGCAATGAAATACTACTAGTAATTAATAATACAGGCTGAACTGCAATGAAAAGTATCGCATTCAAAATGATTCATTTTCATTGAAATATCATACTGTATACTTTATTACGTGGTACATACTGAGACGGATAGAACCGTCTCACGAGCGAGCGACGCAGAGATGCGACAAGGCCGTCGTTGTTGACAAGCGCGGTCACTGCCTCCAGGTGGTAAACGGGAAAAGGAAAGACCGAGAAAAGGGCCAAGTGGCGCCATCCCTCGGAACACAGAAAAGATAGAGACAAAAAGAAAAGAAAAATTGAGTAAATATTAAAGTAACATTTATTTAACAAAGGATGCTTGGGAAGGGGAAGAAAAGCGCGGGAAATAGGGGGTATATAAGGGCCACCTCGAGAGAGGAAAGGCCTACTTGTTTTAAGTCAGCTTCAAGGCGAGTACCGAAACGAAATATTAGTACAGGCTGTTTTAAGCGTGGAAAGTATTGAACTAGGGAAAGCATTGAACGAAGCAAGTGAGCACAATAAATTTGAAAATCTCTTTTATTGGGAAGGCCTTAGTACCGGACGCAAGTACCCACTAATTGCAGCGGGGAAAGTGACCGTTGAGGAAAGGAGCCGAAATAATAAAAGAGACGTAAAAAGAGAATTTTTGGGAGTTTCTTGTCAAACGATTTTCGCATGAGTCTCGAGCGGAGATGCCAGCCTTTTACGACTATGGAACGTGGACTTTGCCATCAGTAATGAAATAAGCGCATGTCCGAGCCCGAAAGGCAAGGAAGGCGACTGAACAAGGAAAGTGGCAAAGAGGAGCAAGTACAGAAAGGAAAGACTAAGCACCATCCGATTAGAAAAAGTGCAATAATCAGAGACAAGAATAGAACCAAGAATCTCGTAGAGATTTGTAAAAGAAAATGCTGTAATTTAAAGGAGAGAGAATAAAATCACGAAACTCGAAGCATCCCGCGTTAATAAACGTCAGAATATTAAAGCTGACAGCCAGCTGGAGGCCTAGAGGAAAACAGATACGAGAGCGAGAGAGAAGGAGCAACAACAAAGGGGGCAGTGGCCGAGCAAGGCCGGACCGGCGAAATCGCGAAGACCGCGCGACACACATAGTCACACACAATTAGAGTATTTAAAATTTCGAACACATCCAAATCAAAGATGTACATACAACAAACGTATACAAACATGAAACGGCGGCCATTATAGAAAGGGAGTGACTCGTTACCCGGGCAACGGAGGCTCGCGAAATTCGGAAGACGTAGCAAGCCCCGCCTCCGCGGTACGCGAGAGCCGCGACAGCCAAACTGACCGAGCGCGCGAAACCCAGATACAGGGCGATTCAAAAGTTGTTTGTAATATGAGATGAAGCGAAATATGAATAAATCTTCGTTTATTTGTTGAGACATAAAAAGGTTTACACTAATTTACTCCCTTATCGTGCCCCGAATCCTCATAAATTTAATGTAATTAGGGGTGACCCGTTACATTTGGCGCCCAACGTGGGGCCCGATAATAGTAAAGAAAAACCTGTAAAATAAAACAAAATAAATATGTCACAACAAAACGAAGAAATATCTCTCCAGTGGGAATCAACGACGGCTGATGGCCTATTAAGAATAGAAAGAGATAGAGCTCGCCAAAATATCGGACGCCTATCGGAAATTGCACCAGTAACAGAAGAAATTTCCCAAAACAACGACACATTCAGGGTAGTCAGAAACGCCAATGCAACTATGGAAGAAATAGATGAAACCTTGAAGTCAACCATAATCGCAATAAACAAAATGAGGAACGAACAACGACTGGATCGGAAAACTACTCAAAAACAGTTACAAGAACAGGAAAAAAAATGCACCAACAGAAACAGAGTAACACAGGAAGAATTTAGGAAAATCTTGAGAAAAGAGGTAGAAGAATCGGAAGCAAGAAACGAACGGAAATTAATTATTGCACAGGGGCTGATGGAAGATCAATTCGAGCAGATGAAAAACGACAACAAAGAAGAGAAAGAGGAGATAGATGAAGGTCTCAAGCAGGCCATGGATAACCTGGCTCAAATCGCAGAATCATCGAGAAAAATGGGGAGCACCGTTGCTGAGAATTCTAGACGAATAACACGGTGTGAGGCAGCGCTTAAAAACCAAGCAACCGGGTCCGGTCACAACGTCACGTGGAGCAGCGGACTGAATACCAGCCAGATGTACGCCGCCAAGCAAAAACCGCCCACGTTTACAGGAGATGGCCGGGAAAGACCCATGCGATACCTGAAGGATTTCGAGGAATTTTGGAGGTTCACCGGAAGTGGCGATCTCCACTACATGATCAGCCAATCGCTCAAAGACGCAGCAAAAGATTGGTGGTGTGTAGTGGAGGAACAAGTTCACACAATCGAAGAATTCGCTATGAAGTTCCGTGGAAGATATTGGAGCGAGGAAATGCAGGATAAGATCCGGCGAAATTTGGAGTTTGGGAAATACGACCATGACGAGCATAAGATGACTCGAGCAGAGTATGCTACCCGCATTTTCGGGAACGCAAAGGACCTGATGGAAAAACTGAAGGACGAACAAATAATAAAAAAATTGGCCAAACATTTCGATGAACATACACGGATGGCGGTTCGAATTGGTGCAACAAAAACGATCGATGAATTCTTGGAGATACTCGAGGAAACTGAGGGAAGTGGCCCACCAAATCATAAAATGAATGGACCTAGGTTTCTCCCCGGTAACCAAACATGGAACCAAAGCAGCTTCCAAGGAAATAAAGGTTTTCAGCATCAGAGTAAGCCTTGGGAAAATTCAGGTGCATGGCCACGAACCGGAAGATATGAGCCTGGACCACGATGGGGACACACAGGACAGGGAATAAGCCGACCCCTTAACCCAAATGCACCGGCTTGGAATGCGGGAATCGAAGGATCCCAGAACCAGCGTCAGCAAACATCCTGGCAAGGACAAGAAAAGGTGACGAAACAATTGGAGGGAAATAATAAATTACCCGAGACCAAACAGTCGGGAAACGAATAACGGTTGCGCCCGTAATGATGGAGTCCGAAAATCTGGAAGGACTATCGCGAGGCGCAACCAGTGACGACGAAGATACAAAATACGCGCTTGAAGAGGCCCGGGAGAGACAACACAGGAACAAAAAGAAGAGAGCGAAGAAGAAAGAAACAAAACAAAAAATAACAGAGAGGAACATAGGAATCATAGAGTGGAAATTGTCACAATCGGAAGAAAACAAGAAGCGGAAAATGAGAGAATACGGAGGAAAGGAGAAAACCGTATTAAGAATCCCACAAATGAACAATATGGAGGTGGACCAGAAAGAAAAGAAAATAGAAGTACAAAAAAACAACGAGGGAAGCGCAGCGAGAGAACGAGAAGACCCATTCGAAAGCCCGAGAGAATTCCTCCAGGAAGAAAATGACAACAAAATCGGACTTGGAAGGAGATATCCACGATGCGCAGAATTAATAATCAAAATGGAAGGGCAAAATGTAAAAACACTCATTGACAGCGGCAGCGAAGTCACCTGCATATCCAAGGATCGATACGATCGACAAAAAGAAACATTTGGGCAATGCCCGGTGCTACCCGTCACTAGCACAAACCTGAAGGGGGCTTTTGGAGGAAAGTCAGGGAGAATTCGGCAGCAGATCATGGTCGATGCAGAGATTCAGGAACAGAAGGGAACTTTGCAAGCCCTAGTAATCCCCACTCTCCAGAGAGAAGCGATCCTGGGAATGGATGGAATGGTAGAGCTGAAAATTGTGATAGACACAAACGAGGGTGAAATCCGAGTCGGTGACAAGGTGGTAGCACTGTATGAGGGAGAGTTTTGGACCGAAATTGATGATTCAAAGGATCAACAGATTAACTGCGCCACGGAAGAAGCCAACGAACCCTCACTGCAACTTACAGAAGAGGAGGTGGATGAAAAGCTGCAGGAATGTCAGGGAATACCCGAGGAAGTCCTAAAACATTTCAAGGAATTAATATGGGCATATCGACACATTTTCGACAAATACCCCGGGAGAATGAGAGAATACGTACACCGGCTAGAGCTAGAAAATCCTGAGCCATATGTACACCGATCATACCCAATTCCGATGCACTACAGAGAAAAAGTAAGACGAGAAATTCAAAGGATGATGGATCACGGGGTAATTGAGCGGGCGAAGAGCCAATACATAAACCCCTTAGTTTCAGTCATCAAAAAAGACGGTTCAGTCAGACTATGCCTTGACGCCAGGCAACTGAATAAATATTTAAAGGGGGATCACGATACAGCACCTCCAAGTGAGGAAATTTTCCAACAATGTGGGGGAATAAAAATCATGTCGAGCCTTGACATGACTAGCAGCTTCTGGCAGATCCCGTTACATGAAGAATCAAGAAAATACACGGCATTTTTACACGACGGCAAATGCTATCAATTCACGGTCACCCCGTTCGGTTTGAAGACTAGTACAGCAAGTCTAATCCGGGGACTGGAGATTGTACTGCAAAAACTAGGAAATTCAGTCGTAAATTTCGTTGACGATCTACTGTGCATGTCCAAGAGTTACTGGGCACACCTAGAAGACCTTGAAAGGATCTTTAGAAGGATTGATCAGCACAAAATGACGCTAAATTTCAGAAAATCGGCATTCTTCAAACAAGAAGTTACCTTCCTAGGTCACATTTTAAGCACAGAGGGGTTGAGGCCACACCCAGACAAGGTCAGGACAATTCAAAACTTTCCCAGACCAAACAATGTAAGGCAACTACGCGGGTTTCTAGGACTAATAAATTTCTATACAAAATTCACGAGTCAACACGCGAAAGAAACAGTGCCATTACTGGCATTGCTAAAAAAGGAAAAGATGTGGAAATGGGAAAGAGAAGAAGAACAAGCGTTTGAAAGAATCAAGAGGATATTCACCGACTCAGTCATGCTGAAACACCCAGACTCAAGGAAACCTTACACACTGACAACGGATGCAAGCGACCGCGCGTTAGGAGCAGTTTTAAGTCAGCACGATGAGAAAGGACAGGAAGGAGTAGTTATGTTCGCCAGCAGAACCCTTAAGGGGGCAGAAATAGGGTATATCACAACAGAAAAAGAACTATTGGCCATTGTCTGGGCACTACAAAAATTCCGGACATATCTGCTGGGGGCAAAGATCCGGGTAATCACGGACCACAAGGCTCTAACGTTTTTAAAAACGTGCCGATTTGCGGGAGAAAGATTGCTGAGATGGGCTCTTCTTCTCCAAGATTATGATCTGGAGATAGAACATCAACCAGGAGAGAGAAACAGGGTCGCAGATACACTGAGCCGACCACCAGAAGGAATCGATCTCAACAGCCCTGGGGAAAATGTGCGGGCAGCTACATTGGTGAGAGGTCTATCGAAAGAGCTGGTCGAAGGTCTCAGGAAGATCAAGGAACTACAACTAAAACAAGAAGACCTAAAGAAAATCTGGGACAAATGTCAGGAACCAACTGACAACGCAACGTACAGGATATACAAGGAAAGCCTACAGAAACGGACACGAGACGGAACTTGGAAGATTATGCTGCCAGAAGGACTTGCAGAAGCATTAATAAAAGAATGCCACGAAGTATACGGGCATCAGGGAGCCAGAAAGGTTTTTCAAATGCTAAATGAGGACTTTGCATATCCACACCTTGCTAGACGGGCGAGACAGATCTTATCAACATGCGACACATGCCAGCGAAACAAAGTCCCCAATCAAACGTCATATGCGGAGATGCAAACAATAATACCGGAGGGGCCGAATGACTTGGTATCCATTGACTTTTATGGACCATTACCTACATCAGTCGGAGGGACCAAACACATCCTGGTCACAATCGACGCGTTCACCAAGTACGTGGTGTTATACCCTCTAAAAAAAGCAGACGCGGCAGCAACGATACGGAAAATATTCGGGGACTACATCCCTCGGTATGGGAAACCGAAAAGGATACAGTTCGACCATGGCACACAATTTACTTCGAAACAGTGGTTGGAAAAACTGAGAAACGAAGAGATAAAGGGAATTTTCTCGTCTATTCGGCATCCGCAAGGTAACATTGTGGAGCGAGTGAACCGAGAGTTAGGCCGCTTCTTTAGGACCTTTCTTGAAGAAAAACACTCGGGATGGTTCAAATGGGTACCGATCATACAGGAATGCATAAATCAGACCCACCACGAGACCACGGAATTCCCGCCATATGAACTACAAAAAAGAAAAAAAACATATAGAGCGTGGAGAGAATGGATCCTCGGATTAAAGGAAGGGTTAGGAAACAAAGAACTGACTCACGAAGAAAAATTGGCATTAGTAAAAGAAAGGATAAGGAAAAAAGGATGGGCTCGGGCACAAAAATTCAACGCCACCCACAAGACATACCGGTTTCAGGAAGGAGCATGGGTATTAGCAAGGGCATTGAATGTTTCAGATCCGGCGAAACAGATAACGGCAAAATTCCTACCTCTCTATGAGGGCCCATACATTATAAAAAAATGTATAGGACTGGCGACGTATTTACTCGCAGACCCGGAAACGAAAAAGGACAGAGGAAAATTTCATGGAAGCTTATTAAAAAATTATCAACGTGCGGAAAAAGGAGAAATAGAGGGAGGAGTAAGGAAAAGGGCGGGACACCAACGGCCGAAAGGACAGGAGACACCGCCCGGCGAGGAAATCGCAGCGCCCAAAAGTCAACACTAAGTGGGGAATAGAGTATATAAGTCGAATTCACGTCAGCGGTGGAGAAAAAGAAAATAATATGGAGCAGAAGACACAAACAGAAAGCAGAGGGAGAGAGAAGAAGGAAGTTAGCATGGAGTGGAAGTTGACACGGATAGAGCTACCGAAATTAAAATCGAGGAAACGACAATGGAAACGACTCATAAAGAAAAAACATAAACAAAGGAACGAAAGTCGAGACGGCGGGAAAAAGGGAGAGCCACTCGATATTACAATAAACGAGGTAACCGATGGAAATATAAGGACGTGGTACCCAGGCAAATCGCTCGGACTCTAAAAAAAAAAAAAAAAAAAAAAAAAGGAAAGTGCGAAGCCTGGCAGAAGAAAGAGGAGCAGCAGTCCAAAATTAATCACCAAAGAGACAACACGTACATCAATGGCATACCCTTATCGCAATTATCCCGTACAAGGGTTAGAAGGAAAATACGGAGACACCGAGATCATCTCAATAATCGGAGTGGGGCGATTTTATGTTCACCTTCAAGGAGCGGGGGAATTGATTGAAGAAATCGAGGGCATAACGAAGGAACACCCGGAAGTTTATCCGGTCATAGAGGAGGAATTATTTGAAGGAGCCAGCATCCTCATAGACCACGCGGGGAGTCTGACACGGGCCACCGTGGGACGACGCCTCGAGGATCGGTACGAGGTCTGGTTGGGAGATTGGGGGGTGGTGACGATAGTCAAACAAAACAACTGCTTTACGCCACCCCAACGATTAAAGGAGATCCCATACCAGGCCGTCGCCTGTGCCTTACCGGACGTGGTAGCCCGAAACCGTGCAGAAACGACGGAAATACAGGAAGAGATCTGCGAAATCGTTGAGGGGCAACGATGGACCATGGAGATCGTGAGGAGGGCAGAGGACCGATCAGGCATTTGGGTAAAGATGACCTTGGAAGGCGAGTCTCTACTGCGGGGCCAAACCCTGAGTCAAATTATGACGGCGCAGGGGTGGGCAGCAGCGGCACAACAAGCACCAAGTTTTGGATGGGTGCATCCCGGTGAGAGAGTCGGCGAACCAAGGGTGCATCACCAGCATGCACGAAAACACCGGACGTGGCGTGCAGAATCTGTAACGCAGGCACGGGGGCAGGTGTCTACGGATGAGTCACCAGAACCGCGGAGCATCGTGGAAAGCATTCTGGCGGAAATCCATGGGGACGAAGAGGAGGACGAACAGCACTCCGAATGGCAAGGAGGACCGTGGTCAGAACGAGAGGAAGACACACAAGACACGAGTGAGAGCGAGGACGACGAGCGCTCAGTGTCGTCCATATAAAAAAAAAAAAAAAAAAAAAAAAAAAAAAAAAAAAAAAAAAAAGTGGACGAATTTTTTTTTAGTGATAAAGGAACAAAAATTTTTTTTGTTGCGGGCAACAAGCGATTTTTTTTGTGTGTATGAAGGAGAGATTTTTTTTTGTGCGAAGGAGAGATTTTTTTTTTTGAAAAATTATTTTTTTTGTGAAGAGATTTTTTTTTGCGTGAAGGAGAGATTTTGTTTTGTATGAAGGAGAGATTTTTTTTTTTGTTTTGTTAAAGGGTGAAGAAGAGATTTTTTTTTGAAAATATTTTTTTTTTGGGCGAAGGAGAGATTTTTTTTTTTTGAAAAATTATTTTTTTTGTGAAGAGATTTTTTTTGCGTGAAGGAGAGTTTTTTTGCGAGTATGAAGGAGAGTTTTTTTTTTGTAAAGCATGAAGATGCGAGTATGAAGGAGAGTTTTTTTTTTTGTAAAAGCGTGAAGAAGAGATTTTTGTATAATATGGGAAGTGACTGTGATCGTATGAAGGAGAGATTTTCCTTTTGTATATACAAGAAAGAGCGGATTTTTTTTTGTTTCATGTCGTAGATCATTTTCTTTGCGTGCAATAAAAAAAAAAATATATAGTAAAATGAATCTAGCGAAAATTTATTTATAAAAAAAAAAAAAAAAAAAGAAATCTGTGAAACCTCTTAAATTTTGTTAAAAGAACAAGAATTGACGAGGATTCACAGGTTTCGGGGGGGCAATGAGACGGATAGAACCGTCTCACGAGCGAGCGACGCAGAGATGCGACAAGGCCGTCGTTGTTGACAAGCGCGGTCACTGCCTCCAGGTGGTAAACGGGAAAAGGAAAGACCGAGAAAAGGGCCAAGTGGCGCCATCCCTCGGAACACAGAAAAGATAGAGACAAAAAGAAAAGAAAAATTGAGTAAATATTAAAGTAACATTTATTTAACAAAGGATGCTTGGGAAGGGGAAGAAAAGCGCGGGAAATAGGGGGTATATAAGGGCCACCTCGAGAGAGGAAAGGCCTACTTGTTTTAAGTCAGCTTCAAGGCGAGTACCGAAACGAAATATTAGTACAGGCTGTTTTAAGCGTGGAAAGTATTGAACTAGGGAAAGCATTGAACGAAGCAAGTGAGCACAATAAATTTGAAAATCTCTTTTATTGGGAAGGCCTTAGTACCGGACGCAAGTACCCACTAATTGCAGCGGGGAAAGTGACCGTTGAGGAAAGGAGCCGAAATAATAAAAGAGACGTAAAAAGAGAATTTTTGGGAGTTTCTTGTCAAACGATTTTCGCATGAGTCTCGAGCGGAGATGCCAGCCTTTTACGACTATGGAACGTGGACTTTGCCATCAGTAATGAAATAAGCGCATGTCCGAGCCCGAAAGGCAAGGAAGGCGACTGAACAAGGAAAGTGGCAAAGAGGAGCAAGTACAGAAAGGAAAGACTAAGCACCATCCGATTAGAAAAAGTGCAATAATCAGAGACAAGAATAGAACCAAGAATCTCGTAGAGATTTGTAAAAGAAAATGCTGTAATTTAAAGGAGAGAGAATAAAATCACGAAACTCGAAGCATCCCGCGTTAATAAACGTCAGAATATTAAAGCTGACAGCCAGCTGGAGGCCTAGAGGAAAACAGATACGAGAGCGAGAGAGAAGGAGCAACAACAAAGGGGGCAGTGGCCGAGCAAGGCCGGACCCGCGAAATCGCGAAGACCGCGCGACACACATAGTCACACACAATTAGAGTATTTAAAATTTCGAACACATACAAATCAAAGATGTACATACAACAAACGTATACAAACATGAAACGGCGGCCATTATAGAAAGGGAGTGACTCGTTACCCGGGCAACGGAGGCTCGCGAAATTCGGAAGACGTAGCAAGCCCCGCCTCCGCGGTACGCGAGAGCCGCGACAGCCAAACTGACCGAGCGCGCGAAACCCAGATACAGGGCGATTCAAAAGTTGTTTGTAATATGAGATGAAGCGAAATATGAATAAATCTTCGTTTATTTGTTGAGACATAAAAAGGTTTACACTAATTTACTCCCTTATCGTGCCCCGAATCCTCATAAATTTAATGTAATTAGGGGTGACCCGTTACAATACATTCGCAATGAAATACTACTAGTATTTAATAATACAGGCTGAACTGCAATGAAACGTATCGCATTCAAAATGATTAATTTTCATTGAAATATCATACTGTATACTTTATTACGTAGTACATAAATTCGCAATGAAATACTACTAGTAATTAATAATACAGACTGAATTGCAATGAAACGTATCGCATTCAAAATTATTCTTTTTCATTGAAATATCATACTATATACTTTATTACGTAGTACATACATTCGCAATGAAATACTACTAGTAATTAATAATACAGGCTGAACTGCAATGAAAAGTATCGCATTCAAAATGATTCATTTTCATTGAAATATCATACTGTATACTTTATTACATGGTACATACATTCGCAATGAAATACTACTAGTATTTAATAATACAGGCTGAACTGCAATGAAACGTATCGCATTCAAAATGATTAATTTCCATTGAAATATCATACTGTACTCTTTATTACGTAGTACATAAATTCGCAATGAAATACTACCAGTAAATAATAATACAGCCTGAACTGCAATGAGACGTATCGCATTCAAAATGATTCATTTTCATTGACATATCATACTGTATTCTTTATTACATAGTACATACATTCGCAATGAAATACTACAAGTAATTAATAATACAGCCTGAATTGCAATGAGACGTATCGCATTCAAAATGATTCATTTTCATTGAAATATCATACTGTATACTTTATTACGTGGTACATACATTCGCAATGAAATACTACTAGTATTTAATAATACAGGCTGAACTGCAATGAAACGGATCGCATTCAAAATGATTAATTTTCATTGAAATATCATACTGTATACTTTATTACGTAGTACATAAATTCGCAATGAAATACTACTAGTAATTAATAATACAGACTGAATTGCAATGAAACGTATCGCATTCAAAATGATTCATTTTCATTGAAATATCATACTGTATACTTTATTACGTAGTACATAAATTCGCAATGAAATACTACTAGTAATTAATAATACAGACTGAATTGCAATGAAACGTATCGCATTCAAAATTATTCTTTTTCATTGAAATATCATACTTTATACTTTATTACGTAGTACATACATTCGCCATGGAATACTACTAGTAATTAATCATACAGGCTGAACTGCAATGAAACGTATCGCATTAAAAATGATTCATTTTTATTGAAATATCTACTGTATCCTTTACTGTATACTTTATTACGTAGTACATAAATTCGCAATGAAATACTACTAGTAATTAATAATACAGACTGAATTGCAATGAAACGTATCGCATTCAAAATTATTCTTTTTCATTGAAATATCATACTATATACTTTATTACGTAGTACATACATTCGCAATGAAATACTACTAGTAATTAATAATACAGGCTGAACTGCAATGAAAAGTATCGCATTCAAAATGATTCATTTTCATTGAAATATCATACTGTATACTTTATTACGTGGTACATACATTCGCAATGAAATACTACTAGTATTTAATAATACAGGCTGAACTGCAATGAAACGTATCGCATTCAAAATGATTAATTTCCATTGAAATATCATACTGTACTCTTTATTACGTAGTACATAAATTCGCAATGAAATACTACTAGTAATTAATAATACAGACTGAATTGCAATGAAACGTATCGCATTCAAAATTATTCTTTTTCATTGAAATATCATACTATATACTTTATTACGTAGTACTAACATTCGCAATGGAATACTACTAATAATTAATCATACAGGCTGAACTGCAATGAAACGTATCGCATTCAAAATGATTCATTTCCATTGAAATATCATACTGTATTCTTTATTACGTAGTACATAAATTCGCAATGAAATACAACCAGTAAATAATAATACAGCCTGAACTGCAATGAGACGTATCGCATTCAAAATGATTCATTTTCATTGACATATCATCCTGTATTCTTTATTACATAGTACATACATTCGCAATGAAATACTACAAGTAATTAATAATACAGCCTGAACTGCAATGAGACGTATCGCATTCAAAATGATTCATTTTCATTGACATATCATACTGTATTCTTTATTACGTAGTACATAAATTCGCAATGAAATACTACCAGTAAATAATAATACAGCCTGAACTGCAATGAGACGTATCGCATTCAAAATGATTCATTTTCATTGACATATCATCCTGTATTCTTTATTACATAGTACATACATTCGCAATGAAATACTACAAGTAATTAATAATACAGCCTGAACTGCAATGAGACGTATCGCATTCAAAATGATTCATTTTCATTGACACGTCATACTGTATTCTTTATTACGTAGTACATAAATTCGCAATGAAATACTACTAGTAATTAATAATACAGCCTGAACTGCAATGAGACGTATCGTATTCAGAATGATTCATTTTCGTTGGCAGTTACTGTATTCTTCATTACGTAGTACATGCATTTTCATTGAAATACTACGAATAATGAATATAATACAGACTCAACTGCAATGAAACGTATCGCATTCAAAATGATTCATTTTCATTGGCATATTCATATTATATATACTATTTATAGATATATGATTCAACTTCATAATAATCCTACGAAGAATGCCAAATTCAACTGCATAAAAGTATTCTTTATACAGTATTTATATAGAACATGATCAAATTTGGTTTACACAAATGAGAACCTGATTGCGCAATATACGAATCAGAAACACGAAAGGAAACTATACATGCTGTTTTGGTACTACGCTATACGACGTAATACATTCGTGCATATACATTTATAACGAACAACGAAAACGAAAGGTACAATCATACATAGCATATACGAATAGATTCACACATATAAACGACATATGTTGTATATCGCAATCCTACGCAATGGGGTTGTATCATTCATTCGCTATTAATTCGGCTTGGAGCTCGATATTATAAGCTCATCATCATCCGATACGATTCCCATCATAATAATCTGCAGATGTTTATGAAAAACAGGAATCAGAAACACGAACCAAAACGAAATCATTTTTTTTTTTTCGTTTTCTATCAGACATTTTTAGCAGGGGCGGTAAAGCACGTGTCGACGCTAATGAATATGGCGGGGCAGCTGCGAGATATCGGTGTGACAGAGGACGATGATACGGTAATGGCGAAAATATTAGTCGGACTCACGCCCAAGTTTAATCTATTACGGGCCGCGTGGGAAAGTGTCGAGCCCGCGCGACAGACAATAGATTACCTTCACGAGCGATTGATTCGTGAAGACACGCGAATCAGCGAAGACAGTGATGCAGTGACCGCATTGGCGGCAACCAAGTTTGAAAGACACAAAGGAAAGCCGCGTAAACCTAAAAGTGAAATCGAGTGTTACCGGTGTCACAAAAAGGGACATTTCGCATACGAGTGTGACAGTGATGGTCAACGGACGGGAGGTAATCCCACTCCAACGGACAATAGTCGAAAAAAAAAACGGGCGGTGATCGCAAACGGGCGGGAAAAAGATATAACGCCCAAGACGATTGCGCGCTAGTGGCCGAGGAAAAGGCGGGAAAGCGCGCATCGAAAGAGAGAACTCAACGTGTACCGGTAAATGGCGCTGGTAGTGAAACCGAGTTCACGAGTGATCAAGCAAACTGCTTGATCACTCGTGAACTCGCTCTGACTGCTTTCGGCCAGTCAGAGCGATTCCTGGCTTACCGACAGTGGGGCGTCAAGGCACATAACGTACCGACGTGAGTGGCTTACCGACTATCGAGAAAATGTAGCAGGTGACGTGACATCACTTGGCGATAACAAACAATGTGACATTATCAGCGAAGGAACGGTGAGAATTAAAAAGTTGATAGGCGGTGTTTGGCAAGACGGACGAATTGAAAACGTTCAGCTTGTACCGAAACTTCATAAAAATCTTCTTTCGGTGGGTGTGTGCACGAGCAAAGGTATCGAGGTGAGATTCCGAGATAAGTGCGTGAGTTTTCTACGCGGTAATAAAATAATCGCGTCAGGTGTGAAACAAAGCAACGATGTGTTCCGAATGTTCATAAAAGTGAAAAAACCCGGAAATATCGAGCAAGCGAACGTGTCGACCACAAGCTTAAGTATGTGACACGAAAGACTGGGACATGTGGGTGAGCGTGCGATACGCGAAATGGCAAAAAATGGTCTCGTGAGCGATGTACCGTCAACAAAAAAGGGCGAATTTTTCTGTGAACCGTGCCAGTTCGGGAAGGCACATAGATTACCGTTTAAATTAAAATCGAAAAAGGCAATGACGGAGCCTGGTGAGCTCATACATACCGATGTATGTGGACCTATGTCAGTAGAATCTCTCCGTGGTTCGAGATATTTCCTTACGTTCAAGGATGACGTGAGTGGGTACCGGTACGTGTATTTTCTGAGACAGAAATCAGACGTATTCGAAAAGTTCAAGGAGTTTGAGAAGATAATATCAAACAAATTCGGTCGTTCACTAAAGGTCCTGAGATCGGACAACGGACTCGAATTCTGTAATCAAAACATGAACAAGTACCTCGCGGAACGAGGAATCAAAAAGGAAAATACGGCGCCGTACACACCTCAACAAAATGGGAAATCCGAACGTGATAATCGGACGATAGTTGAGAGCGCACGCACAATTATTCATGCCAAAAATCTACCGATGAATCTTTGGGCAGAAGCAATAAACGCAGCGGTGTATATTCTCAATAGAACCGTGTGGTCAGAAAACGGAGTTACACCCTACGAGAGGTGGGTTGGAAAAGTCCCAGAATTGAGACATTTGCGAATTCTCGGTTCGGAAGCCTACGCGCACATACCGAAATTATTTACGCGAAAACTCGACGCACGCGCGCGAAAGACCATTCTCGTGGGATATGAAGGCGACTCCGCGAATTACCGGTTATACGATCTAGTGTCGAAAAAAGTGAGTGTGTCAAGAGATGTGACTTTTCGCGAGCGAGTTGGAAAAGTAGAAACGAGCTCACAAGAGTCGGAAGACGACGATAGTAACGATGAGCTGACTCTACCAACGAATAGAGTCGAAGAAGGAGAACCGGAAGAGATCGAGGTCATCTCATCCGAAGAAGAAGAATTTCAAGAAGCGGAGGACGAGGAAGAGAGAAAACCTCAACAGACCGTGCGCAGTCTACGAAATCGAGCATTGATACGAATTCCGGCGAGATACACAGTGGATGTGGCAGAGTACGTCACTCCAAATTCGTACGAAGAAGCGAAAAGGGGAGAAGATGCTGAAAAGTGGCAAAAAGCAATCGAAGAAGAGCTTAAGGCACACGAAGAAAATTCGATGTGGTCACATGTACCAAGAACGTCGAAAATGAACACAATCTACTCGAAGTGGGTTTTCCGAGTAAAAGCAGATTAAGAAGGAAAAACGAATCGATATAAAGCAAGACTGTGTGCACGAGGCTTTATGCAGAAGCACGGAATTGATTACACGGAGACGTTTGCTCCGGTAATACGGTACGACTCGCTGCGAGTATTTCTCGCCGTAGTCGCGAAGAACGATCTCGAATTAATTCAATTCGACGTTCAAACAGCCTTTCTCTATGGGCGATTGGAGGAAAACATGTACATGGAAGTACCGGATGGACTCAACGAAAAAGAGAACTCAAGAAATGGCGCAGTGAAAAACGTGGTGTGTAAACTAGAGAAATCACTGTACGGCCTGAAACAATCTCCAAGGTGCTGGAACCGCAGGTTCACACAATTTCTGAACGAGTTTGAGTTCACAGAGTGCGAAGCCGACCCGTGTGTATTTACCGGTCGGTTTAACAGTGAACCTGTATATCTAGCTGTATTTGTTGATGATGGTCTAGTAGCAGCAAATTCGGAAAAGACTCTAGATTATATAGTAAATCGGTTGAGTAACACGTTTAAAGTAACAATTGGCGATTCGAGTGTATTCGTCGGGTTGCAGATAGTCCGTGACAGAAAAGAAAAGACTCTAGTAATACACCAAAGTGTGTATACAAAGAAAATCATCGATAAGTTTTGAATGAGTGACGCGAAAGTCGTGAGCGTGCCTGCAGATCCGCACGCAGCGTTATCCCCTCCAGAAACAGACAAAAATGTACCGGTAGATGTACCTTTTCGCGAAGCTGTCGGGTCTCTGATGTTTTTAGCAACTGTATCGCGTCCAGATATATCGTACGCGGTAAATTCAGTTAGTAGATATCTAGCAAATCACAATTACGTTCATTGGCGAGCTGTGAAGCGTATCTGCGCGTATTTAAACGGAACAATTGCTTACGGGATAATGTATCGAGGCGGCGGTAGCAATTTCGAGTTGATCGGTTTCTCGGACGCTGATTATGCGGGCGACATCGAAACAAGACGATCGACTACCGGGTTCGTTTTCTGTTTGGCCGACGGTGCGGTTACTTGGTCATCGCAGAGACAAAAGATGGTGACCTTAAGCACCACAGAAGCAGAATACGTGGCTGCATCGGCAGCAGCGCGAGAAACAATTTGGCTACGCAATTTGTTGTCGGGTATCGGATGTCCATGTGCCAGTGAGACTACATTATACGTAGACGACCAAAGCGCTATCAAGCTAGTCAAAAACCCAGTCTTTCATAAGAGAACGAAGCACATAGACATTCGATACCACTTTATACGAGAAAAGATGAAAATAAAGAAATAAAAGTCGAGTACGTCCCTTCTGAAAATCAACGAGCAGATATTTTCACGAAGGCCATATCGAAGGACCGATTTAGAAAATTATGCGACGACATAAACATGTTACCGGTCAGTACAAAAGTCTCGAACTAGTAGTGTTAAGTAATGATCTCGCATTTGTATATTGACTCTACTGTCGGATTTTTGGAGTCGACTGTACAGGCAAGACTGTTAAATGCGGAGTGCGCGCGCCGGTATCCACGAAGGGACTTCGAGTATTTCCGTAGATACTCGGGCTCGAACAAAGCTCGGGTAGACCGTTGCGCGTAGCGTCACTCGTCGTTTTGGAGTACGTCGCGAGAAAAAGGCTGCTATATCCCTCGTTATATATATTGAATAAAGAAAACGTTTATAGTATTATTAACAAGAAATAAACGGAAGTCGTCTACTTTATTCTCCTCACTCCTCTGCACACAAAAGTTTCAACAATCAGAAACGGCAATAAACCACCAATTTTATGAGGTATAGGTAGAACCCGCGGTGCGCGCACTTTGCCACCTTCAGTCTTTACCGCTACACGAGCGCCCTTTAGAGCCGATTTAATAACCGTATGCGGATCATTACTTTGAATCATCGTCTTCTTCGCAGCACGAATAATTTTTTTCAAACAAACGCCGCCCTTACGTGCTCCCTTCATCCCCATGCCAAATTTTCTCTTTGTCTGCATAATATTCGACACACTCCAAGCACTTGCTTTCTCGCCGATGCTAGCGTCTTTAGCGGTAACGCGGTGCCAAGCTTGTTCGGCCAACACTTTATCTGCTGAATGTCTCGCTTTAAGGTTATCTGGATTTTTTGAATATGCAATGTCGTGTTGTTTGCAAGCCGTGTCTAACGGATTAATTCCCGGATCACCACGAGCAAGGCGCTTAGCCAGCTTTGTACCCGGCCCACAATACTGGTACCCAGGCAAATGTAATTCAACAGGGAGTTTGTTGATTAGTCGGTTGACAAAACCTTTACCGCTCTTGCCATGAATGATCATGACTAAGGACAATACTCGAGTGATAGACAATCCCTATAAAATGTCTTTTTATATTGATTTTCGATTAGTCGTGTGTGAGATGGCGTCCAAGAAACAAACTTTCGGAGGCAGGCTTCCTGTAATAAATTTTGATAAATTTGTCGACGATGGAAGAATGAAGAGGCAAAAACGTCATGGAAATATATTGCCGGATAGCATACGCGCCGTTTTTTGTGGTCCATCGAATTGTGGGAAAACGAATGCACTGCTCACTCTCATAATACACCCAAATGGTTTGAGATTTGAGAATATTTATCTGCATTCCAAGGCGCTGAAACAGCCAAAATATAAGTTGCTCGAACGATTACTCGAACCTGTCAGTGGCGTTGAGTATTATCCATTCAATGAGCATGAACAAGTTATAGCACCAAGTGACGCACAACCCAACTCTATATTCATTTTTGATGATATAGCGTGTGAAAAACAGGATAATGTGAGAGCCTTCTTTTCCATGGGAAGACATGAGATTGTTGACAGTTTCTATCTTTGTTAGACATACACTCGTATCCCCAAACATCTCGTGAGAGATAATGCGAATTTTGTGGTGCTTTTCAAGCAGGATGATACGAATCTCAAGCACGTGTACAATGATCATGTTAATACGCATATGTCTTATACATGCTTTAAAAACATGTGCACGAAATGTTGGAATTCCGACAAGTATGCATTCATCACAATCGATAAGGATACCAATATTAACGAGGGTCGATATAGGCAAGGTTTTGATTATTTCCTGACGCTCGATAAATGACCCGTCATTGATTGCGAAAAGACAGTATCATGTACACACCGATAGCGACAACATGAAGAGCGAACAGCTGTTGAGGGAAAAAGATGTATTGCATGAAATCTCCAAGGCGAGCGATGCAATCAGACGAAAGCATCGAATACTCAAGATCGGAAGAGACATCGATAAGCAGAGAATGCAAAAGGTCTTTAAACCTATAGTGAGACCATTGGAACAATTAGTGTCAAACAAAAACAACGAGGTGGTAAAGATGGAAGTTAAAGATGAAAAAGTAATGGATAATGATGTGGAATATTTGATGAAAGGTGTCGAGCCCCAATTCAAGAATGAAGCACAAGATTCTTTCAAGAGTGAAACACAAGACCCTTTTAAGCTGGTATATGACGATGATGATGACTCACCAACCCAAAATGTTGACGATTTAATCAGTGAATATCTTCTGTTATTACGTACAAATAGAAAGACAAGCTTAGATGTCTCATATGGTGTACGGAACCTCGCGAACAACAAATTAATGATTGGTGATTCTCCTATATTCTTCGATTCTCAAAATATTCGTGTGCGAGATTCAACCTATCCGAAAACTGTTGGATTAGCAGAGCTATTGTTTCAAAAAGTTCCAAACGTCGAAGCTCTGACACCGGATGACTTGAAAAACTATGAAAAAAACATTATCTCCGCGAATGCTCACAAAAAATATTACAAGCCTGGTGAGGCTATACGACATAGTGTCGGTCACAAATTCGATACTTACATCGCAAATATAGTTGATCATCACAAGCACATGGGAAAGGATATGCCAAAGTATAAGGTGGCGAGAAAAAATACCCAATTGGATTACATTTATTGGGATAGTCCCAATGAGCTAGTAGATCGTCTTCGCTTACTTCTAGCATCACAAGCAGCTGGAAATTCGTCACATTCAAATGAAGTTGTATCGATTGTTGAGAAATTGCGTGAAGCCAAAATTATTTATTAACCCAACATTTGAAATTTCACGCATTATCAACATGAGTGTCGATGTGTTCGGACGCCAACTGAAAAAGAATATCGTCCTCAATACGCAAGGTCCTGCAGGCAGACCGGGGATTGGGTTTAGAACTACCGCAGATGGTCATTATGACTTGGGTCAAAAACGATTGTGTAATATCGCCAATCCGGAAGAACAAGACGATACTATCAATCTAAGTGCTTTACATAAAAGATCTCGAACAATCATTAAGAACATATGTAAAGAAATAAATGAGAGTAACCTGTTGTTGGTTAATGGATTAGAAGCTACGATGAGAGATATTGCGAGGACGCTCGATGCAGATCTCAAAACTCTACAAGACTTGGTAATTCGCAATTCACACATCATTGCTGAACTGGGTGCACGACTGAAAAGACTGGAAAATGAATGAGAAAAAGAACGCTCTCGTGCGGGAGCTGCACAAGCCTGCTCGCCGAAACTATCCGCGTCGGCATGTGGACATCCGTGGTTTGGATGAGACCTGGCAAGCTGATCTCGTCGATATGTCATCGTACGCACATCAAAACTCCAAACATAAATTTCTCCTAACCGTCATCGATACTTTCTCAAAATTCGCCTCGGCCGTACCGATGCGGAGTAAGAATGGTAAAGATGCAGCAACCGCACTGAAGTCGATACTCGTAAAGGGACGCATACCGCAGAAGTTACACGTGGATCAAGGAAAAGAGTTTTATAATCGTGACTTTAAAACCCTAATGAAAAAGTACAATATCCACATGTATTCAACATATAGCAATTTAGAAGCTTCCATTTGCGAGCGTTTTAATCGTACATTGAAAAATAAGATGTGGATACAATTTAGTATTCGTGGTAATTATAGGTGGATCGATATAGTTGATAAATTAGTAGCCGAGTATAATGATCCCGTGCACCGCACGATTAAGATGAAACCGCGAAATGTCAATGCTGGAAATGAAAAACAGCTACTACAACATGTCTATAATAAGACTCCATTGAAAAAGTCATCGACATCAAAATTCGAAATTGGTGATAAAGTAAGAATCAGTAAATTCAAGAGTGTTTTCGAAAAGGGTTACACACCGAACTGGACAACGGAAATATTTACTATATATAGAGTGAAAAACACAAAACCTGTAACATTTCACCTCAAGGACTATGACGATGAACCGATTGCAGGTGGTTTCTACGATCAGGAGCTACTTAAAGTTCAACATCCTGATATTTATCTCATCGAAAAACTATTGAAGAAGCGTGGTAATCGAATGTTTGTAAAATGGTTGGGTTTCGATGGTACCCACAATAGTTGGATAAGCAAATCTGATTTGTAGCGGACAATAAAAATGTTTTAAAATTGATGATTCTTCTCTCTCTCTCTACTCATTGCAGATGACGAGGCCTTTGTGTCGAAAAGGGTGGACCGTTCTCTTCAGCGTAGCATGTGTTTTCTCGCTTGGGCAGCCTTCTCCTTCTAGCTTTTTCAAACCTGTCTCTCTCACAAAAGTGTGTTAGGAAGGTGTGGAGAGAAATATCGTGATTATAGCAAATTACATGGGGTTTTCTTTATTTCTCCACTTGAAAAATTGGCAAACCAATTCATTATTTACAAAACAATTATTTACAAAGTCGATTATTCTTAAAACATTTACAAAATACATGCTACGATTGTATTCTAAAATGCCCCCATGGTAGCGTTTTCGTGGTTCCGGGTATGATATACCGTTTGTCATCGTGCGGGCTTAGAGCAATTTTGTCTCGTTCATGGTGTACACTTCATGTAACTACGATCTTATGCACGATTGTTGACGAGTCATTTCGATTTGTTCGTTTAAGCATTTCGTATAATCCTCGAACGAGATCGTTCTTGTAACGATGTTACTCTTAACACCTTTGACTTTCTTTGTATCGTCTTTGCCATCGACTCGCACCGCATACATTTTTGCTCTAAGCCCGACGAATTCCGTCATTATCGGACCATTATTTTCGTCTTTCATTAGTCCAGGGACTTTTTTGTTGACAAGCGGTATATCGTACCCATTATCCGCGGGATAGTCGCTAGTATCGAAACGATCAATGTTGCGCTTTACGTCATCATACACATCCTCACACTCAATGTTGTATATGAGGCTGTCCGTATCGGTGTACAACACCGAAAATTTAAGTATTCTGTGAATTTTGTTGATTTTGAGACCATGGCATACACTCTGCTGCAGATTGCCATAATGAATAACATACCGTTCCCTGTTGTGCACGGTTGCAAGCAGTTTTTCGTGTTGCTTACCAGGTGGTTTACCATGTGTTGAACAAAACGGCAAATGCGTGTGGGCATCGTGTAGACATTCCGGGTACTCTAAGTCAACCTCAAGAATGTAGCCTGTCGGGGAATCTAGCGCGATCGATGATAAATCGAATGTTGACAAGTCATCGATTCATTGGAAATTAGCATAGGGCAATGGTTGACACATTGCCCATCCATACAAATTATTTACATCGAAATACATCAAGTATGATGGAGACTTCGATGGATCGTACAATTTCATGTATTTGTTATTGGCACGCGCGTACCTATTTGAGCACTGACTGAGACCACCTCGTATGCCCCGTTCAACAAATAATACCATGTCAACGTCGGTAAGCAATTCGAAGTTAATTTTTGTTTGCTTCAACATTGCATCCCAGATGCATCCGGGAAGAGTATAGTAATACGCGGGATCGAGCCTATAACTTTCGATGCAGGTATTACGAAAGTTCTCAAAAACGTCGGCCAGTAACAAAACATCGGCTTTCAGGTATAAGTCGCTATATTCACCTAATGTTTGAATAGCAAACCGATCCCATACTTCCACGGCATGAGCGTATTCGTTCTCACTTACAGTGTCACCGGTCAAATTGCTGTAAAATGCATCTCGTGGTGGTAGGTCCAATCTGTTTACACTATCGATATATTCATAGGGGAAGACACCCTTTCGAGTTAATAGGATAAAATCATCTGCCGGTATGCCATGAAATTGTGACCGTAAAACTTTGAGTTTGTCCGTTGTCAAAAATGATGCCAGTTTATCCAAACTTGCATTGAGGAATTTGTATGAATCGATGAAACGTAATTGAATCTGGTGTGAATTATCTGCCGTTTGAACTGTTTTCGTGAAATAAATGTATTTTTCCTTCATTATGGGAAGCACGTCGGTTTTTCCTTCGAACGCTGTGGCTACTTCCTTGATGATGAAATGTGCGTCATAACCAGACAAATTATGAAAAACTATAAAAATGAAAAACAACTGCTTATGGTTCAAATTGCACTTTCAGTGAGCGGGGCCTCTATAACATCCAGTCAGATGACAATGATCGCGAACACGTATGTCGTCTTCGGCAAATGGTTTCTCACATATATGACACTGAGTGACGCTTCGATATTCTGCCCATTCATTTGGTGTTAGAGGTATCATGGGAACATTATCTGATAAAATATCGTTGATGCGCAGAGCTAAATTTTTAAGGTTCTCAACGAACCATGGAACGCAATCAGCACTGCGACGCGAGTAGTATCCTGATAATGAATGGTCATACGAAAAATGTACGTAGTACGCGATGCTAAACACTTCATGATGTTGGTATATGTTTTTGTCGGCAACCTTTGCCAGAATGCACTCGAGATCGGCGTAAATCATGAATGGAAGTCGCTCTTTTCGTTGAAAGTTTTTAAATGTTAGCCATTTGTCCATTGCATCTGGTAATCGAATGGCGCAATCATTCAATTTTCCACAATCCACTTCGTGTGATCGCAATTTGTCCTCCGTGTAGAAAGAGTGCAAACACCTGTAAAAAAACGGCGAAACCATTTTTATATTACCAAGTACATAATTATACATAGGTATATTTTCGAGTAGGGTTTTTACTCACCGATCGCAGATGTGTTTTTTCCCTTTTGTTTTGTTCAGCTGCGAACTCACGAGTCGGGATAAATTTTTGATCCATACAAAGTGTCCCACGTTGTGGTCCGATGAATCCTCCACGTACAGCAAATTGATGTGTTTATCCAACTTTTGGTCACATACTCGAATCGGAACGATGTTTTTCTTTTCAAATGTATATACATTAATTGAAACTTTATTTTGCGATTCAAACTTCTTTATTTGGTTTAGATTCATTGGAAAAACAATGCCTTGAAGCTGCAGTACAGTTGAGTAATGAGGATACGAAGATATCATGTTCACATGTGTTTTCGCTGGATGAAGAGCAGCTACCACTGACCACGCAAAACACGCGTTATCCTTCGACTTTATGTTCACCGCCACTTTCTTCATGATTATTTCCCGCGACAAAACAGTTTGACATCCGACACGCATTGGATTGTATTTGTTGATATTTAAAGTTAAGTTCAGTATCCGTGACAATGTCCATCCGCTATCACGTTTTTGAAAATCTTCGAGGGATGCTAAGGTAGGCTCGACAACTCGTTGTGTATACCACTCACGTAAATTGGATGTGGTAAAAAGATCAAAGTTTTTCCTGTTGATACTTTTATGTGCACGTTTGTCACCTGCCTCAAATTCACCATTGAAAACTGTATTCACTTTTACACTGATGTGTTTGTTGATAATCTTTTGCACATGTGAAAGCATTATATCACATGCGTCTTCGAAAAACTGACGAGGTTCAATATGGTCGTTATTGATGACGCAGCCAGTCAGGATACGATTTTCGAAAGCTGTATCAATCTCTCGCCAAATCAAACCGCGATCGCTGTGTCCCGCGCCCACATGTAAAAATCGTTTGCGTAGAACATTTTTTAAACCTTCTAAACGAGCAATTTGTGCTACCAATGATTGCTGATTTCCAAGCGATAATCGCCGTCGCTTAATTCGACTTTGCGTTTCCAACGACTCTACACATGGATCACACTGTTGCTCCCATACTATATACTCATCCACCGAATTTATTAGTGCGGCTTGATCGCGCATATTTTGTTCTATTTGGGGAACGTTCTCCGCCATTTGCACACGCGTTAAACGAAGGCGTCGAGAAATGATGCGAGCAAAGTGACTGCTCGATTAAAAGTGTGCGGCTTTGGGTGCTAGAAGTCGTTTTCATTCGGAAAATTTATTTTCTGTCTTTCTCCTCTATCTTAGAAGTGTGCCACCTCACCATAGTTTTTTATATTACAATGTTATAAGACTAGTATGGAAGCATGGGAACACAATGAATTCAATTGGGTGCATGAACGCGGAAGATCTGGGCCCTTTATCCAAAATTTGTGCTGGAATACCTACTTCTAATGCATTCATTTTTCAAACGAGTCTCATATACGCGTTCATATGTATATCCACATGTTTAAGACAAATTTCTCACCTTTGTCTGGAAAAACGTGTCACCTGTATCAATAAGGCCGCCTTTTCCCACCTAGAGCAATGACGCATCGTCTACGATGTCTCCCTAGCTACCAACGTCCCTCCTGCCGTGTGTCCTCCGCGCCTACAACTGCTATCCACTCCTCCATGGGCCCCGTGGTTTCGGGCATCCTCTACCCACACGGCTTACTCGCTAGACTCCTCGCACACCTCTGCAACCCGCCACATTGGGTTCTTGGCGGGTGCACTGTATGCACACTCACACATGCAAACATCCTGATGTTATCTTTACGAATGAATACAAGACCGGATGCAATTAAATTTTGTAATAGCTAGCTTTTGTTACTACAGCTGCATAAAACGTTTATTTGTAAAGTCTCATTTGACAACTAGCATTACAATTGCCTTACGTTGCCGAGAGTGTATCATAGACGCTGGCTTTCACATGCATATCCACATGTTTGAGAGAAATTTTCCTCCATTGTCTGGAAACGATTCACCTGTATCAATAACGCCACCTCCCCCACGAAAATTGTCGCATCATCTACAATGTCCCCTCGCTGCCGGTGCCCCCTCGACCCGCGCCGATAACCGTTATCCCCTCTACGTGGACCACCCGTCTTTTTGGGCATCTTCTTCCCTCGCGTGACGTCACTCGCCAACCTCTCCGCACCCCTCTCCGCAAGCCGCAAATCCCCCTCCCCCAATTCCCCAAACGGGCCCAAGACCTTCGCGCGACAGCCAGACACCTCCCTCCCCTTGCTAGAGGCTCCTCACCCCCACCCCTTCGCCGCATACTCCGCGCCACACACTTCCCCCACCACATGATCAAACTCCTCCCCTTATCCGCCGGCCCGGACTCCCCCGTCCCCGCACCCCCCTCGCCACCACTTTGTCCAGAACCCATATAGTTCTTCTACTTGTATCCGGCCGCGAATCGTAAATACCAGAAAGTGCACATATTTAGAAGTGATGAGATGGTCCCGTTGGTAGTGCTCCTCGCTTCGGACCACAGGGGCGCGGGATCGTTCCCCGCGCTGAGTGCTTTTTTTAAAATTATTATTACTATTAATTCTTATTTGATTAGTTATTGAATGAATATAATAATACGAATATAAATATATTTCCGCTCATATACTTTCATCAAGCGATAAAGCATTATCATAATGCTTTATCGCTTGATGAAAGTATATGAGAATGAATATAATAATACGAATATAAATAAATTTCCGCTTACTTTTATGAATTACAATTTATTTGGCATAGGGACGGGTGCGAGTAAAGCGCAAACAATTTTTTAGAAGATAAATAAGTTGTAATTTAGATTTATTATTATATTTAAATTAACGTACAAACAAATGAAATAAGTGGTCAGAGTGCGCGATAAATTTTTCGACACTAAAAGATAACTAATTAAAATAATGATAACTACCAATAAAAATAACTAATCAAATAAGAATTAATAGTAATAATAATTAAAAACAAAAAAGCTCTGAGCGCGGGGAACGATCCCGCGCCCCTAGTGCAATTTTTTTTCCGAAAAACTTCGATTTTTTCCGAATTTTTCTATGAATTGGAACAAATATGAAGAATTCGGAGTTTTGCGGACAATTATTTTTACGCAAACATCCGAGTTTCTCCGAACTTCTCTGAATATTTTATCATTTTAATTACGATCACGGAAAAATCTCGGAAATTATATGAAGACTGTAAGGGGTAACACCACTGTAACGGCCTTACAGGAAGCGTTTTTTAACCATTTTTTGGCGGAAGAAAATGTAATAAATAAATAATGCTTTCGGTATTTATTAAGCATATTCTTAAGTATATTGCTAGAAATTTTTATCCGAAAATATTACAAAATGGCGGCACTGCAGCAAATCTTCCGAAGCACGTCGAACCTCTGCGGCACGCAGTATAACTGTGCCAATTTTAATCTAAAACAATGAATTTTGTTTTATTAAGTCGAAATGAACATTTTTTGTCAAATACGCGGCAATTACTCAAAAATCAATATTTCTAAAATCCCCTACGTGGTTCACTAGCTACACTCATCTAGATTCAATAAAAAAAATTATTTTGTGCAGATTAAAATTGGCACAAGTTATACTACGTGCCGCAGAGCACCTTAAGTTCAACATGCCTCGAAAGAATTTGCTGCAGTGTCGCCATTTTGTAATATTTTCCCGTACATTTTTTTTGCAATATACTTCAATATATGCTTAATAATTACCCCAAGTATTATTTGTCTAAAACGCTTCGTGGCAGGCCGTTACAGTGGTGTTACCCCTTAAGGAAAATAATGTTTGCCAAAATTTTGGATATTCATTATTTCTCAGAATGATAAGGAATAAAAAAATGTAACAAGTTTTTTTTACGAAAATCTCATTTTTTTTCATCTATAACTTTTCTCCGAATATCTCCGCAGCCGTTCGCTCAATAGGAAAAAGAAAAAGTTCCGAATAAAAATAAGAACAAGTTTTTTTTACGAAAATCTCTTTTTTTTTCATCTTTAAATTCTCTCCGAATATCTTCGCAGCCGTTCACTCAGGTAATAGGAAAAAGGAAAATTTCCGGAAAAAAATAATAATAATCATTTTTTTACGAAAATCTCATTTCTTTTCATCTTTAACTTCTTTCCGAATATCTCCCCAGCCGTTCACTCAGGTCATAGGAAAAAGAGAAATTTCCGGGAAAGAAATGAGAAATTATGAATTTTCAGTGAAAAAAATGTGTTTTTGGGAAATAGACCAGAACTTGAATCTGTTTCAAATAACTTTTTCTCCGAAAATCTCAAATATTACTAAAATATGAGAAATTATGAAAAATTTGGAGAAAAATTTGCACCACGGGCCCCTGCGGACCGAAGCCAGGAACGCTATCGACGGAACCATCTCATCGCTTGTAGAATATGTGCACTTTCTGGTACTTACGATTCGCGGCCGGGTGGATGATTGGCTTGTTTTTGGGAATAAAGTTTATCGCTTGATGAAAGTATGAGAATTAATATAATAATACGAATATAAATATATTTCCGCTTACTTTTATGAATTATAATTTATTTGGCATAAGGACGGGTGTGAGTAAAGTTTATATAAGAACAATTTCTTTAAAGATTTTCAAACAATTTCATATAAGATAAATAAGTTGTAATTTAGATTTATTATTATATTTAAATTAACGTATAAACTAAAAAAATAAGCGATCAGAGTGCGCGATACGTTTTTTTGTATACATTAATAACGCAGAGAATCAAAGCTAAATAAGCATTGAAATCATCTAAAAGCCTCGAGTCGTGCTCAGAATGCTTTTTCCCTCGTAGCCTTTGTTTCGGCTTGGCCGCACATGAACGTGCTCAGCGTCCATGGGTTGGTGTAGCTGCCGAAGGCGTGGTCGGGAAACTTCGACCGTGCTCGGCTCTTTCCGAAGATGTCCGAGCATCGCTCGCTCACGGACACGCGCTACCATGATTGTGTGATGGGCGCGTAAGAGACTAGAGAGCGGTAACTTTTACGCGTGATCCTGCTGCACTGGACGCGGGTTCGATCCCCGGTAGCAATGTCTTGTTTTTTTTTATTAAGCATATACGAATTAAATACCATAAATAATGCCTAAATAAGCGAGAATAGCTAAAGCGAGAGTAAGTTCGAAATTTTCTGGATATAAAATGAAGAAAGAAAAAGTTGGTTTACCGGGGTTTGAACCCGGACTGTAAGCATCGTTAATCCGTTACGCTGCCAACCCAGCCACGACGCTAATTGCAGATAGAGAAACATTTATGATACACCTTTATCCATAATGTTTACTGTTGAAAAAAAATGCCGAAACGATCGCGGCAGAGGCTCAAGATTTCTTTTTGAACCTTCCCCGGTCGTTTCGGCGTTTTATTTTTCAACGCAGTTCGTCGTTAATTTTTTTAACCCGCATTTTCGGCACAAACGGGCAACCGAGAGAAAATAATGATCTCGATACATGTTTTTCACTTTGAAATTCATTTAATGCATATTCCAATCCGCAGTACGGCCACACATATATGTCGAGTTCGATCGGACGGAAAACCTCCCTCCGTTCGCCTGTCGAGTGAGCGCGATTTGCGAGGGGCAGAGACTTTTCCCCCACCGAGCTACCCATTCGTGTTCTCGCTGACTGCGTTACCGATATGAGCGGTGAATACGGACTCGCGGGGCTACAAGGGAATCTGCAACCTCGACAGAGGCGATGATCACGAAATCATACTCCCGAACTCGCCGCCGCGATTTAGCGCCATTTACGAGCCACGCCGAAAAGGGGAGCGTTGTGCATCTCCCTACTAATCTCTGTTGTGCATCTCCCTACTAATCTCTGGCGAAATGGTTGTGAAAGTGATGAACAATCCGCGGATTGTACCCGCCTAGCGGCGCTATCACTGCGGGCTCCGTCCGCGCGGCGATTTTGAATCGTCGATCCGCAGTTTGTCGTATATTTGTTTCTTATTAGCGCAGCTTGTAATACTGAAAAGTCATATTGACATGGTTTTGTTTAAATTATGAAATGATAATATTTCAGTAATTTTTTTACTTGGAGGTGATCTATACTATGAATGTTTTATTTTTATATGGTGACATGTACGATTAAACAGCCACAATGTGAATATTGCATACTGGATTTTCAAGAAAAATATATTTTTCGTCGCTACAAAAAGATATAAAAGAATTTATAATTTACATCAAACCTCAAACCAACCAACAATCCAAACCGAATCTAAACCCCAGGCGGAGCAACAACTTAAATATTAGAAACTACATATTCTAGTGATGGAAGGGACATGCGTAAGCGCAATATTTACCCATGGCGAAGCTGAAAACAAAAAATAAATCCAATTAAATATTATAGGTAATACATTATAACGAAAGGGGAGCGAAGGATTTGCATATTTAACCTAAAAAACGTTTTTTTGTCCAAGCATAATGCATTTCATTATTGCTGTATCAAAGAAATCTCTAACAGCATTAAAATTAATGGCAATTATAATTAAATTCGGCGACGATAGCATGCAATGTCACATGCCGATGTCAATATTTGTCAATATTTTCGCTAATTCGCGAATTAATTGCATAAACATAATATTAAGGTTCATCCCTAGTGCAATTTTTTTTCCGAAAAACTCCGATTTTTTCCGGGAAATTTTTCCGAATTTTTCTATGAATTGGAACAAATATAAAGAATTCGGAGTTTTGCGGACAATTATTTTTCCGCAAACATCCGAGATTCTCCGAATTTTTCCGAATATTTTATCATTTTAATTACGATCACGGGAAAATCTTGGTAATTATATGAAATAAAATATATACATAAAAAATGAATTCTTACTTTTTGTTTGCTCAAATTCTACTTCCTCCGGTTATCAAGTAACGCAAACTAACAAAATGAAAATGCATGATCACCTGTTCATCAGTTATATTTATTAATAGAAAAAGTACAATATTTTAATTATTAAATAAAATCTTTTGCTATTCTTACTTATTGTTTCTCTCATAAAAAATACTTTGATTCTTTGTTCTTGTATAGAAAAATACTTTGTTTTTACCGAAAATGCGTTTTTTGCTTGTTGATTCTTACTTAAAAAGTAAATGATTCTTTCTTCATGGTTTAACTAAAAAAAATAGATTCTTTCTTGGTTTAATTTAAAGAAAATGGTTCTTTATTCTCGGTTTTTTTTTCAATTGCTTCTTTCTTCTTGGTTTCATTGCAAAAAAATGTGATAAACAAATAATACTTGCGGTATTTATTGAGCATATATTTAAGTATATTGCTATGAATTTTCATCCGAAAATATTACAAAATGGCGACTCTGCAGCAATTCTTCCGAAGCATGTCGAACCTCTGCGGCACTCAGTATAACTGTGCCAATTTTAATCTAAAAAAAGCATTTTGTTTTATTAAGTCTACATGAGTGTAGCTACTGAACCATGTAGGGGATTTTCGATAAGTTAATTAAAACAATATTCATTAACAAATAGCTGTCTTAAAAAAAATTAAACATTTTTAGTCAAATACTCGGCAATTACTCAAAAATCAATATTTCTAAAATCCCCTACGTGTTTCACTAGCTATACTCATTTAGGTTTAATTAAAAAAATGTATCTTGTCCAGATTAAAATTGGCACAAGTTATACTGCGTGCCGCAGAGCACCTCAAGTTCAACATGCCTCGGAAGAATTTGCTGCAGTGTCCCCATTTTGTATTAGGAGTACAACATTGCAGTGACCGTTTTACTTAGAGAGCCACTGCGGCCGAAGTAGTGGCCCTAGCTCAATAAAAAAGTGGCATTTTAAACCAGAGGCTCTGCCAATGTACACAATTTAAAAAAGCTAACGGATACGTGTATGCATTATAAAGTTATAGGCACTCAAACATGGCAACCTACGAACCGAATTCTCAGCATTTGCGGGAGGTTATGATTTACTTCTTCAACATCAAGAAATCTGCGGCTGAGGCCCACCGTTTGCTTGTACATGCTTACGGGGAGGATTCTATTAGTGAGAAAACGTGTCGGCGGTGGTTTCTACGCTTCAAAAGTGGAGATTTTGAGGTCGAGAACAAGCATGGTGGCGGAAGGCAGAAAGTTTTTGAAGACGCAGAATTGGAGACCTTGCCGGACCACGATTCGTGCCAAACTCAAGAGGAACTCGCCGAGACGTTAGGAGTAACCCAGCAAGCAGTTTCAAAACGTCTCCGGGATATGGGTATGATCCAAAAGCAAGGAAACTGGGTCCCGCATGCGTTGAAGCCGAGAGACATCGAGCGCCGATTTTTCACCTGTGAACAACTGCTCCAAAGACAACAAAGGAAGGGATTTTTGCACCGGATTGTGACTGGAGATGAAAAGTGGGTTCACTACGATAATCTTAAACGCCGAAAATTATGGGGACTGTCTGGTCATATTCCGTCATCGACGCCCAAACCGAATATTCACGGATCCAAAGTGATGCTGTGTATCTGGTGGGACCAGCTGGGCGTTGTGTACTATGAGCTGCTCAAACCATCCGAAACCATCACAGGGGAACTCTACCGACGTCAGTTGATGCGCTTGAGTAAGGCACTCAAAGAGAAACGGCCACAATTCAACGAAAGACATGACAAGGTGATACTGCAGCATGACAATGCCCGACCCCATGTTGCAAATGTCGTGAAAAAGTACTTGGAAACGCTGAAATGGGAGGTTTTATCCCACCCGCCGTACTCTCCAGACATTGCTCCTTCCGACTATCACTTGTTCCGGTCAATGGCACACGATTTGACTGACCAGCACTTCGGTACTTACGAAGAAGTCAAAAATTGGGTCGATTCCTGGATTGCCTCCAAGGACCAAGACTTTTATCGACGCGGGATTCGAATGCTACCTGAAAGATGGGCCGAGGTCGTAGCTGCGACGGGCAGTACTTTGATTAAAAAATATGTAGCCACTTTTTTATAATAGAGCCTTAAATTTTTGAAAAAAACGGTCACTGCAAAGTTGTACTCCTTATAATATTTTCCCATACATTTTTTTGCAATATACTTCAATATATGCTAATTATTAAGCATATATATGCATATAATTATTAAGCATAACAATTATCTGGCGAAATTTTTCACTTTCCAAAAATTTGCCTCAAAAATCGTCAGATAATTTTTAATAACAAATGAACTATGCAATATAATAAAAATCCTACGTACTTCCATAAACAATGTATTTTTCAAGATGTGATGTTTTAAATAACGGAAACTACGCCATTTTAAATGGTATCGTGCTGCCCTCTGTACTCTACCTCGTGTCCCGCTTTCGCCATGCATCGCCCTCAGAACACGCCGAGACGCCACTCGAATCGCTATGGTACGTCTACCACGTGTAACGATATCCCGTCTATGTATATAATAAAGTATTCACTACACCGAGCAACGTGTGCAATAATTAATGTATGGTGTCTCAGACACTACAGTGGCGACGAGTGTAAAAGGACATGTGAAAGCAATATAGGATTGCAAATATATCGACGGATTTCGTGATAGTGACACGTGGTGGAAAAAGTAAAGGACAAGATGGTGGACTCAGTCGAGGAGCTTCGCGAAAAATATGAACGAGCATTAAAGGATCTTGACAAACGTCAAGCGGAAGTTGAAGAAAAGAATAGACAGCTGATACAACAACGTCAACAATTTTTGGCTGAAGTGAAACGACAATCGAAAGTGGATCCATCGACCCAAGGTGCCGAATCTCAACCCCAGGATGCCACAACTTATGGTGACCGGCATCAACCGATCGTGACGGGAAGGATCGGGAACATGAAAGAATACGACATGAAGGACGATTGGAACCATTGGGTAGAAAGGTTTGAGCAATTTTACGTAGCAAACGACATATCGCCTGCCAAGGGTGTCTCGCTTTTTCTCACTCTAATAGGCAGTGAGGGATATGCGTTATTACGCAGCCTTTGTACACCCATATTACCAGCTGCTAAATCGCTCAAGGAACTGAATGATATTATGAAAAATCATTTACAACCAAAGCCCAGCATTATCGCTGAACGCTACAAGTTCAAAGAATGCTCCCAAAAAGATGCGGAGAGCGTAATGGAGTTTCTGGCAAATCTAAAAAAATTGTCAACTTATTGTGAATTTGGAAGCGGTTTGGAATCCTACCTGAGGGACCAATTCGTATGGGGACTGAGGAACGAGCGGATCAAGAAAAGGCTTCTCGGCGAGCACGATCTGCCCTATGCCAGAGCTGTCGAGCTGGCGCAGACAATGGAAATGGCTACGAAGGATGTAGCTGAAATGGGATCTTCGTCGAAGAGTCAAGCAGACTCGATTAATTTCATCGGCAAGAAGACATCAGGGATTTCGAGAAGCGAAACAACCATCAAGTGTTATTGCTGCGGAAGGACAAATCACCGAACAACGGAATGTAAATATCGGAATTATAAATGTAATATTTGTCAAAAACAAGGTCATTTGGCTCAAGTTTGTAAGAATCGGAAACAAACTAATGAAAAAGTAAAGAAATCGAGTCAAGTGATTAAAGGTAAAAATAGACAAAATTTTATTTCCGATATAAATGAAACTGAAGACAATTTTGATTCACTTTTCCATTTAGAACGGGAGAATAGCCAAGCAGCGGGAGAAAGTATTGAATTGGAAGCTATTGCTCCTTGGAAAGTTAAAATTAAAGTTCAAAAAATTAATTTGGAGTTTCATGTTGACACAGGGTCAGAAATTTCGGTTATTTCGGAAAAAGAATATACAAATAGGAAAGAATGGAACACACTACCCCTTAGTAGAACAAAAAGAAAATTTAAGACGCACCCAGGGCACAAAATTGAACCCATCGGTATATTGCACGTTCAAGTTGAATATAAGAGGAGGAATTTGAACCTTCCCCTTTTTGTTTTACCCGGCGATGGTCCGCCACTAGTGGGGCGAACGTGAATTTGTGCATTAAGGATCCCGGTAGAAGATTTGGCAATAAATAATAGAGATTGTCATGTCGGGATGATTCAAAGCGAAGGTCAAAGGGACATCAATGTAATTATTAATGACTTTGAATCAGTTTTCTCATCTAAATTGGGGAAGTATACAAAGGGTAGTTTCAAATTGCACCTCAAAGAAAATGTGCAACCAATTTTTTGTAAAGCAAGGCCATTGCCGTATTCGATGAAAGACAAGGTCGAAAAAGAGCTAAATCGGTTAATAAAAGAAGAAATATTAGAGGCAGTCGAAAGTAGCGAATGGGCAACCCCGATTGTTCCGGTTCCTAAGAGTAATGGAGAGATAAGGATTTGCGGGGATTATAAAGTAACGATTAATCCCAAAATAAAGGTAGATCGTTACCCAGTACCGAGAATTCAAGATCTATTAGCTAGTCTAAACGGCGGAAAGGTATTCTCGAAAATAGACTTGTCGCAGGCATATCAACAAGTCGAGCTGGACGAACAATCGAGGCCTCTCGTTACGATTTCGACTCACAAAGGTTTGTTTACATATAAACGTCTTTGTTTTGGTGTAGCCTCAGCCCCGGGGTTATTCCAACGTGAAATGGAAAAGATATTACACGGTTTGGAGGGAGTGGTGTGTTTCTTCGACGATATTATGATTTCTGGCCCGACGGTAGAAATACATAATCAAAGATTAAAAGACGTTCTCAGCCGATTAAAAGATTGCGGTTTGACAGCAAATAAAAACAAATGTGTATTCGGCAGGGAGAAAATACAGTTTTTAGGATACGTGCTTGATGGCACGGGAATTCATGCAGCAACGGATAAAGTAAAAGCAATAGTTGATGCTCCAGCGCCAAGAGATGTAACTCAAATGAGAGCATTTTTAGGTATGATCAATTATTACTCTAAATTCATACAAAACTATTCACGACTACTGAATCCGTTGTATAAATTGTTGTAGAAAAACGTGGTTTGGCAGTGGAATCGTGAGCAGGACAAATCATTTAATGAAGCCAAACGCTGTTTTATCTCGTCGGAAGTATTGGTACACTATGATGCCAAATTACCAATTAAGGTTGCGTGTGACGCATCACCCTGTGGCATAGGAGCAGTATTGTCGCACGTGTACGCTGACAAGCGAGAGAGACCCATAGCATTTGCGTCTAGATCGTTGACAAAAGCCGAAAAGAATTATTCGCAGCTTGATAAGGAAGCCTTAAGTTTGGTTTTCGGGGTGAAAAAGTTTCATCAATATCTTTATGGTAGGAAGTTTACCTTAGAGACCGATCACAAACCGCTTATATATATTTTTGGATCGAAGAAGGGTTTTCCTCAAATGGCCGATAGCAGAGTACAACGATGGGCTGTGTTTTTGGCTGCTTATCAATTTGAGATCAAACACGTTAAAGGCATTGATAACTGTCATGCTGACAGTCTCTCACGCATTCCGTTGCCAATCAACGAAATGAATTCCATAGAAAAAGAAGATTATTCGTACTTAAATTATGTAATTGACGAAATTAAAGCGATTGATGTGAACCGGATAAAATTGGAAACGGAAAAAGATGCAACCTTAAGACAGGTCCGAGAATATGTAATGGAAGGGTGGCCAGATAAAGTGAGTGAAGAGCTAAGCGTATTTAAAAACAGAGAACATGAATTTACGGTGCAAGAAGGATGTTTGTTATGGGGACATCGAGTTGTGATTCCTCCAGGGATGCGTGAAGAATTGCTACAGGAGTTACATTCGATCCATATGGGGGTTGTTAAAATGAAAGAGTTAGCTCGATCTTATATTTGGTGGCCAAGTATTAACGATGATATCGAAAATGTGACGAAAACGTGTACATCATGTTTGAAATGGGCAGACAATCCACCTAGATCGGTATTGCATTCTTGGAAATGGCCGGATGGGCCCAATCATAGGATCCATGCAGATTTCTTAGGTCCTGTCGAGGGTAAAATGTATTTGATAATTATCGACGCGTTTTCTAAGTGGATAGACGTAAAAGAGCTACCGGATATCACGTCAGAAACGACAATTAAAGCTTTTAGAGAATATATATGCACGTGGGGAATACCACTTAAATTAGTTACTGACAATGGGCCGAGTTTTTGCTCTGAATTGTTTAAAGAATTTTTGAAAACATATGGTATCCATCATATACGAACTGCTCCATACCATCCAGCATCAAACGGCGCAGCGGAAAATGCGGTAAAAACCTTCAAAAAGAAGTTTAAAGTTTTAAGAGACGCAGGAAATTCAAAGCAAGATGCGATACTTAAATTTTTATTTTATTATAGAGCAACGCCTCATTGCACTACAAACTGTAGCCCAGCAGAATTGCACATAGGACGGAAATTTCGTACCAAACTTGATCTAGTCAGACCAGATCTCAGAAAATATGTAGAAAATAAGCAACTCAGTCAACAACGTGCTTTTCCAGGAAATAGACGATTCACTTGTGATAATAATAGTATAGTAATGATGAAAAATTATGCGAACAATAACTGGAATGAAGCAAAAGTTGTTGAAAAATTATCTCCTGTTACCTTTTCGGTACAATCAAAAGACGAACGAGTGCATAAGCGGCACTCCGATCAACTAAGAAAATGTAATTTAACGGGAGAGAGGAAAAATATTACCGCGAACGAACATATAGAAAAAGAAATAGAGGAGTGTATTGAAAATGCAAGTAATGAGTCAACAACTTCAATACTGGATAAAACGTCAAAGTTGCCTGAATTACAAACGGCACAAGAGGCATCTGTAAAGGTTAAGAAGGGGACACCAACGGTGCGTAGATCATCGAGAGTTCCGAAACCGCGGAAAATATTAGATTTATAAATCAGGAAGGAAAAATTGTAATTCCGTGTGTTGATTGTAAATTGTAAAGGAAAACTTGTAATTCCAAGGACTGATGGTAGGAATTGTGTGAACTAGTATGTAACTAGGAAGAATATGT
The DNA here is from genome assembly GCA_944452715.1 of Ophion slaviceki. Lineage (NCBI taxonomy): Eukaryota > Metazoa > Arthropoda > Insecta > Hymenoptera > Ichneumonidae > Ophion > Ophion slaviceki. The sequence goes on from OX101789.1 coordinate 8,285,247, forward strand.
AAATATGAATAAGATAACGATAATAATTGTAATTCGGAATCTAAGCACATGTGGTACAAGGGAAGTTGTAATCCTTAAAAGAAAACAATTAATGTGATCAGCTTAAAAAGCAACAAGTATGCCTCTTAGGGCTTCAGTCGTTAAAAATGTGAGAATTTTTAATTCTAAGTGGGAAGGATTGTGATGTTTTAAATAACGGAAACTACGCCATTTTAAATGGTATCGTGCTGCCCTCTGTACTCTACCTCGTGTCCCGCTTTCGCCATGCATCGCCCTCAGAACACGCCGAGACGCCACTCGAATCGCTATGGTACGTCTACCACGTGTAACGATATCCCGTCTATGTATATAATAAAGTATTCACTACACCGAGCAACGTGTGCAATAATTAATGTATGGTGTCTCAGACACTACACAAGATATGTTCAACATTTCAAGTGAATCGGTTGAAAATTGTCTGAGTTATGTTTCCGGCCAATTTAAAAAATGCAGTTTTGAGATAAACGCTGCACAGCCGCCATTTTGAAAATAATCGCTTCAAAAAAATTTTTATACACAGTCACTGATATTATATGTATAAATGTATATGATAAACACCCTTGTTTGTAATCTCAATTTATTTTGTAGTTTTTCTGAACAAAAATCCCCAAAAAGCCTATTTTTTCGGCCTCTAGAGTGGCCTAAGGCCTTAATGGACGACCCCACGTATAAATTGTACGTTTTCATATATTACATATATATATCCGTAAAGTAAACAATATAAATTGTTCGTTCTGAAATAGCTTATTAAAATGGTTTTAGTATTTTACTTGCTTCTTTTTGTTGAAAGAAAAACGAGAGCAGAAGGGCGGGGGGCGCCCCCCCTTCTGCCCGTGACATGGAGCTCGCAGCTCCAAGTCACATAATTTTCAGGAGCGACAGGGGGGGGGCACCGGCACCCGTCACGAAACGTCACAGAGGGAGGGAGTCGAATATTGATAAAATTTGCGTCACGTGTTTTATGACTGGCCCCCAAGGGAAATAATGTTTGCAAAAATTTCGGAAATTCATTATTTCTCAGAATTATGAGGGATAAAAGAATGTAATACGTTTTTTTTTTACGAAAATCTCATTTTTTTCATCTATAACTTTTCTCCGAATATCTCCACAGCCGTTCACTCAAGTCATAGGAAAAAGGGAAATTTCCGGAAAAAAAAAATAATTATAAGTTTTTTTTTTACAAAAATCTCATTTCTTTTCATCTTTAACTTTTCTCTGAATATCTCCACAGCCGTTCCCTCAGGTCACAGGACAAAGAGAAATTTCCGGGGAAAAAATGAGAAATAATGAATTTTCAGTATAAAAAGATGTGTTTTTGAGAAATAGACCAGTACTTGAATCTGTTTTAAATTATTTTTTCTCCGAAAATCTCAAATATGACTAAAATCTGAGAAACTATGAAAAATTTGCACTAAGGAGCTCTTACCTTTATTGGATGATCTTTTTCTGTTTTGATTTTATAAATACTTTTAATACCGAAATATCGGCCAACGATGCGTAACAGCGTAAACTGTGTACACTGTATGTAACTGACATATATGTAATACTCACATATATAGTAACTGACAGTAACACGTCACTGTATGTATGTAACAAACACTGCTAAGCCGGTCCTCACGCACCTATCCTATCCGCCTATCCTATCCACCACCTATCCTATTCCGTACCAGGCGCTAGTATCGCTTGCGGATATTTTTTAAACTACAAGATCTTTCATCACTTTCATCCACTTTCGACGATTCCGCCATATGCGTTCGGGCTCCTTTACTCTAGTCTCCATGTGGAGAGACTTGAAAAAAGTGGCTACAAAAATGTGGTCAAACAGGGATGGCACCACTATTGCTAAGACCTCGAGAAGTGAGCTGCGTATGACAGAGGCGGAACAAGTAACTAATGAGAAGTGAGCTGTGCATGAGGCAGAATGATGCTTGAGAAGTAGGCTGCGTGCGAGAGAGATGTAAAATGATATATATCAGACAGTGCAGCCAGATTGCGCGCAAAAGTTACCCCCTCTCTAGTCTCTTACGCCACCATCACACAATCATAGTAGCGCGTGTCCGTGAGCGAGCGACGCTAGGACATCTTCGGAAAGAGCCGAGCGCGCCGAAGTTTCCCGACCGCGCCTTCGGCAGCTACACCAATACATGGACGCTGAGCACGTTCATGTGCGACCAAGCCAAAACGAAGGCTTCGAGGGAAAAAGCGATCTAGCACGACTCGCGCGTGATGTCGCCCGACGGCACGCGCGAGGCTTTTAGACGATTTCAATGCTTATTTAGCCCTTGATTCTCCGCGTTATTAATGTATATGTATTAATGGGGCGCAGGATCGTTCCCCGCGCTCAGTGCATTTTTAAAATTATTATTACTATTAATTTTTACTTGATTACTTATTTTTATTAGTTATCATTATTATTTTAATTAGTTATCTTTTAGTGTCGACAAATTTATCGCTCAATCCAACCGCTTATTTTATTAGTTTGTACGTTAATTTAAATGTAATAATAAATCTAAATTACAACTTATTTATCTTCTAAAACATTGTTTGCGCTTTACTCACACCCGTCTCTATGCCAAAAAAATTGTAATTCATAAAAGTAAGCGGAAATATATTTATATTCGTATTATTATATTCATTCTCATATACTTTCATCAAGCGATAAAGCATTATCCTCAAAAACAAGCCAATCATCCATCCAGCCGCGAATCGTAACTTACGAGAATGAATATACGACTATAAATATATTTCCGCTTACTTTTATGAATTACAATTTATTTGGCATAGGGACGGGTGTGAGTAAAGCGCAAACAATTTTTTAGAAGATAAATAAGTTGTAATTTAGACTTATTATTATATTTGAATTAACGTAAAAACTAATAAAATAAGCGGTCGGAGTGCGCGATAAATTTTTCGACACTAAAAGATAATTCATTAAAATAATAATGATAACTAAAAATCGATGTGTTGGTCTAGTGGTTAGCGTGCTTGCCTCTGGAATCAACACATCGGGAGGTCGCGGGTTCGAATCGCCGTCTCGTAGTTTCGGAGAGAAATAAAAGCACAGGCGTGACGTAGCTCCAGTTCTACACGCGTGTCGCGCACACGGACCGGTACGTGTGTGTGTCGTGCGAGTATCACTGTAGCCTGTGAGTTATTTTTCGACGAAACGCGACTAGCTCCGAGACTGTAAAGCGAACTCGGGACCGGCTGTATTGGTATAGGTTTTCTGCAGTTTCCCTATACCCATGACAGAAATGTCATGGTGAATGCGATACAGAGGGGGAAGTCGGCTGCGGCCGCAAGGTGGGGATATAAAAAAACCGGAATATGGGGTTATGTATCAAGGGGGAAGATCCCTCTACAGATGGAAGTGTAAAAAAAATAATAATGATAACTAATCAAATAAGAATTAAAAGTGATAATAATTTTAAAAAAAGCACTGAGCGCGGGAAACCATCTCGCGCCCCTGCGGACCGAAGCCAGCCACGCTACCAACGGGACCATCTCATCGTTTGTAGAATATGTGCACTTTCTGGTACTGACCATTTACGGCCGGATGGATAATTGACTTGTTTTGGGGATAATGCTCTATCGCTTGATGAAAGTATGAGAATTAATATAATAATACGAATATAAATATATTTCCGCTTACTTTTATGAATTAAAATTTATTTGGCATAAGGACGGGTGTGAGTAAAGCGTTAACAATTTTTTAGAAGATAAATCAATTGTAATTTAGATTTATTATTATATTTAAATTAACGTATAAACTAAAAAAATTAGCGATCAGAGTGTGCGATACATTTTTTTGTATACATTAATAACGCAGAGAATCAAGAGCTAAATAAGCATTGAAAATCACATAAAAGCCTCGCGCGTGCCGTCGGGTGAAGTTACGCGCGAGTCGTGCTTAGATTGCTTTTTCCCTCGAAGCCTTCGTGTCGGCTTGGCCGCACATGAACGTGCTCAGCGTCCATGGATTGGTGTAGCTGCCGAAGGCGCGGTCGGAAAACTTCGGCGCGCTCCGCGCTCGCGTCTTTCCGAAGATGTCCGAGCATCGCTTGCTCACGGACACGCGCTACTATGATTGTGTGATGGGCACGTAAGAGACTACGGAGGGGGTAACTTTTGCGCGCGATCTGGCTGCACTGCTCTTTCTATCTACATTCAATTTGGACGCCGAACTTGCTGGGATGCGTATTCGATTCTCTTCCATCTCTCTTACACGACATCGATACTCAGCTTACTTCTCGAGGTCTTAGAGATAGTGGCGCCATCCCTGTTTGACCACATTTTTGTAGCCACTTTGAAATGCACAGTTCAGCCTCCTCCCACTCTAGCCTCCATGATTCCGTATACCAGTGCAGCCAGATCGCGCGCAAGTTACTCCCTCTCTAGTCTCTTGCGCGCCCATCACACAATCATAGTAGCGCGTGTCCGTGAGCGAGCGACGCTCGCACATCTTCGAAAAGAGCCGAGCGCCGTCTAAGCTTCCCGACCGCGCCTTCGGCAGCTACACCAATGCATGGACGCTGAGCACGTAGTCCAGTCACCTTAGGCCATATTTTACGAAGTTCTATTCAAGCGGCCCACCCTCTGGCCAATTTTTTTATAGGTTGTTTGGAACTACAAGAATATAGTCCTGAGTTTTAGGACATTTCTGAGGTATATTTTACCAATCAAAAATTATTGAAAATTGGAAAATGCATATTTTTGAGATAATTTTTTTGGAACGCGTCCTATTGAAAAAAGTTTTAAATAAAATTTGTTCATCATAACGTCCTCTGTAAAAAAGGTCCTAAAAAAGTGCTAACATTGGTAATTAAGCGGTTAATGGCAAATGAAATTGAAAATTCTCCATTTCGTTTTTGCAACCGCAATCGGGTGTTTATCAACATATCGGTTTGAAACTCGTACATGATGTAAAGGAGCCAAATCCCAAGAGAATCGTGCAAGATTTATCGATCTGCGAGATATAGTTTAGCAATAATCTGCGATCATCGAAAAATCTTTGCCCTTCAATCGAATTTTCCGACGAAGGCCCACAAAGTGGAAAAAATCAAGGAGCTTCGTGTCATCATGCACAAGGGATTTGGAAAAAAATACGTTTTGTTGAAAATAGATACTATTTTTTGGCGATTTTACATTTTTGCTTATAAACAACTAATAATTCTGACCAAAGTTGCAAAGATATCTGAAAAATTCTTGGACCATCTAACGCGTTTTTAGAAAACGAACAATTGAAAAAAAATTGCAATATTTTTATTACCGCCCGAGATATGAATGTTTTTACGTTTGTTCAATTTTCTATTGTTGTAATAAAGATTTTTGCAAAATTCGAGTTCCTCAGCAATCCCTACGCTTCCGGCCATGGGATTCAATAAAATTATTCCCTTTACGAGCAATTATGCCATCACAGTTATCGATGTATTTCGATCGACGGCTCGCCGCCGAACGCGCGGCGTCGACCGCTCGGCCGGGCGGCGCGATGGGGATGCCCCCTCTCACTCCGCAGCCTGGCGCGAGTGGTTTAGTTAACAAATATAATAACTTACTTAAAAATGGTCGTACAACAATTTTTTTTTCATTTCACGTGATTTTTTCTTACGAACGCGATTGTGTTCTTACACATTATGTTCACCCCATAGCAGCCCCATGACCATGTTTCTTACAAATTTTACATTTAAACATGCTTTAAAATTATTTAACTGTGGATGGGGAAAGGTATCATAAATAAATCTTTTCTTAGACATTGTTTTATTCATTACAATAGTTTTATTAATGAAAACAAAGAAAAAAAAATTGCAAGAAAAATTGATTTAAAAAATTCTCCTTTTGCTCTTTTTTCGACGGGCTCATAATCGTCGTCAGTTTCTACATGATTCTGGCTCGGACCTTCCTCGAGTGAGGACGTGTTTACGCACGAGACGTTATAAGCAAATATACTAGCGAAATACCAAGTCAAAGCGCGTGTGTTAGCAATTAACGTAGATAGTTCGCAGAACTAAACTATTTAATTTCCAACAAGTGCAGTGAAGTGCAACAATGATGTGAAGCACTTAAAGTTACATTGTGAAGAGATATGGATGGCGGCCACTCGGCCAACATGCCATCGAACTCAGCACACAACGAAACGAGAGCAAACGACAGTCCAGTGGCACGGCCCTCTGGAACGCCAGCTCATTATCCTCCCCCTGCTCCTCCACCAGCTGGAAACCCGAACGATATACGTATCCTTTTGTTGAGAAACGCAAATGGACAAAACATAGGCAACAAATCGCCAGCATGGCAGATCGTTCGCAGCAAAAAACGCCCTAGACTCTCTAACGCTTCGGATAGCGCGGAAGAGGAAAGCAATAAAGTTCCTTGTAATAACAGATATGCGGCTCTTAGCAATACAAACGAAAACAATGATCATAATATGATCACAGACGAGGTAAGCGAGGCAGTTCCAAAACCGCCGCCGATATTCGTTCCAGGTGTTAAATCCATCACCGCGCTCGAAAGACACTTTGAAAGAGACATGAGTAAAAGTGATTACACACACAAGACAATTAACACCGACGGACAAATCAAAATAATAGCCAAGTATTCCGACACATATAGGAAAATCGTACACATCCTCAACGAAGAGAATGCTGCGTATCACACGTATCAACCGAAAGAAAACCGTGCATACCGGGTGGTCATAAGATCTCTGCATCCATCAACCCCCATCGACGAATTAAAAAGTGCTATCGAAGAACTGGGGCACAAAGTACGTAACATCATAAACGTCAGACACGGGAAAACAAAAGAGCCGTTACCCCTTTTATTTGTGGATCTGGAACCTGGACCTAACAACAAAGACATATATGGCACCGATGTGATCCTTAACGTCAAAATCGAAGTAGAACCACCAAGGAAAAAATCCACGATAGCCCAACGCACCAGATGTCAGCGCTATGGTCATACGAAGAGCTACTGTCGCAGACAGTTCCGATGCGTCAACTGCGGAGGCGAGCACAATACATCATCTTGTAAAAAATCAAGCGAGCTACCAGCCAAGTGCGTGCTTTGCGAGGGCGACCACCGAGTGAGTTACAAGGGTTGCCGTGTATATCAGAGCATACTAGAGAAACGATACTGGAGCGCGCAAAAACCGGACTGGCTTCGATCTCGGCCAAAACAGGACGTACACGAGGCTGACGTACAACATAATTACCAATCGGCTAACGAAAAAACTGGTGGAACCCGGCCAACTCGTAGCTATGCCCAGGCGACAGGAGCAAGAGCACGTAACAACCAAAGCGTTCCCAATGATAACTCCACAATCATTAACATTCTCGAAAAGTCATTCACTGAATTCAGATTCGCGCTAACGCAACAAAACGAGCTGCTTAAGTAGCATGTTAAACCTACTAACAGCAGTACTAACGAAGTTTGCAGACAAATAACTTCGCTTCGTACAAAATAGTACTATGGAACGCTAATGGGGTGGCCCAACACCAGCAGGAACTAGCAACATTTTTGCAAGTAAATAAAGTCGACGTTATACTGATTGCGGAGAGTCATTTCACTGACAGAAGCCACTTGAATATGCGTGGTTATAACGTCTATAGCACTGAGCACCCAGATGGCACAGCGCATGGAGGAACAGCTATACTAATAAAAAAAAACCATCAAACATCACGAGTTGCGTCCACATGACAAGGATTATCTCCAGGCGACCAAAATTGTTGTCGAAGATAAGAAACTCGGTCCTACAGTACTTGCAGCAGTATACTGTCCACTGAGACACAATATTAAAAACAATAAATTCAAAGCATTTTTGCAGAGCTTTGCAGACTATAATGCAAAGCATCAAGCATGGGGATCGAGGCTAACAACAACTAGAGGCCGAGAACTACTTAAAGCGACGGCAGACTGCAACTGCATTCACCTCTCTGCCGGCCAACCAACATACTGGCCAACCGACAGACAAAAAATACCGGATGTACTAGATTTTTTCATAGCCAAAGGTATCGCGAGAATGTACACAAGAATAGATACAAACCTCGATTTATCGTCGGATCATACACCGGTAACACTAACCTTAAGCAGCGAAGTACTAACTAAAGAGAAAAGCTTAACACTATATAACAGAAAAACTGACTGGCCCGCCTTTCAGGAAATAATAAGCGAAAACGTGGACCTAAAGATCCCACTCAAAAATGGAGCAAACATAGACGACGCTACTGAACAGTTCACGCGGCTAATACAGAGAGCAGCCTGGGAATCTACTCCAACTACATCAGAAAGCCACGATGTTGTAAAGCTCCCAGAGGTAATTCGAAGGAAAATAGCCATAAGAAGACGAGCCAGGAGGCAGTGGCAACTGAGCAGAAATATCAGTGACAAAGGAAAGCTCAATAAAGAGACTCGGGTACTAAAAAACTGATTTCACAACACAACAACAACAGCTTCGAAACGTACCTGACGAAATTATCCAACACAGCAGCCACGGAATATTCGTTATGGAAAACCACCAAAAGAATTAACACCGCGAAGAACTACAATTAGAAAATCGAACAGTGAATGGGCACAGACCGACTTGGAAAAAGCGATAACGTTGCGGAGCACCTGGGAAGGATGTTTACACCAATCCAAGCGCAGCAAAACGCTGCGGAAATCAAGGAATTCCTCAACAGCCCACTGCCGATGGAAATGCCCATCAAGCACACCTCACCGGCAGAAATAAGCTACATAATCAACAAGGAATTGAAGCCCAAGAAAGCTCCAGGTTACAATCTCATAACTGGCTTCGTGCTCAAGAAGCTGCCCATAAAAGGGGTTGTGTTCCTCACGACTACGTCCTCCGTACGGCGCATATACTCAGTCAATGGAAAGTGGCACAGATCATTATGCTGCTAAAACCAGGTAAAAACCGCCAAACGATATCACATCGTATAGGCCAATAAGCTTGCTGCCGGTTATATCTAAAATATTCGAGAAACTGATACTAAGAAGAAAGCAAGTACAAATAGAAGAACGGAATATAATACCAGACCACCAATTTGGATTCAGAAACAGGCACTCAACAGTAGAACAGACCAACAGAGTATACAACACCATTTGCAACGCACTCGAAGAGAGGAAATTTTGCTCAGCAGTGTTCCTAGACATCCAACAGGCTTTTGATAAAGTGTGGCACCTTGGACTGCACTACAAAATCAAACAAGCTATTCCAAAATTCTATCTGCTTTTAAGATCGTACCTAAGCAACAGGACATTCCAGGTGAAACACGGAGCGGAAGTCACAGACCTCTACCCAATAAAATCCGGAGTCCCGCAAGGTAGTGTGCTAGGCCCAGTGCTGTACACGCTGTTCACAGCGGACCTACCAGTACGACAGAATACCGTCGTGGCAACGTTTGCTGACGACACAGCAATCATGGCCACACATAGCAATGAGCTTACAGCCTCAAGGAAGCTCCAAAGAGGGCTTAACGACGTACAGACATGGGTGAAAAAATGGAGGCTCCAAGCCAGCGCGACAAAATCTGTGCATATCACATTCACCATGAAAAAAAGGAATGCCCGACGGTTACGCTGAATGGACATCCTCTCCCAAGCGTCAGCGAAGTAAAATATCTTGGAATGCACTTTGACTGAAGGCTCACGTGGACCAGTCACATTCGTAAAAAAGGAAGGAATTAGACATAAAACTAAGGAAAATGTACTGGCTCCTGGGCAGGAGGTCAAAACTATCGCTCTGCAACAAAATTACTGTGTACAAAGCAGTGCTGAGGCCCGTTTGGGCATATGGCATACAACTGTGGGGAACTGCAAGCAACTCCAACATCGAGATCTTACAGAGATTCCAATCAAAAACCCTCAGGACGATCGCCAATGCACCATGGTACATTACAAATGCTAACCTCCATAAAGACCTCGAAATCGACCCAGTAAAGGCCGTAGCTCTGGAATCATGCACAAGCTACGAGCAAAGGCTCACGAGCCACCCAAACGAACTAGCGGACAACCTTCTTAACAGAAGAAACATCGCCAGACGGCTTAAAAACTTTAAACCAATGGACCTGCGGTAAAGATTCCACGCAGTATAACCGCGCAACGAAGAGTGTCAACGTCAAGTGTGTGACTGGAGGGCGAAAGTGCAAGGACGAGTGTATGAAACTATTGTATGAAGGTATGAATGTATGAATGTATATTGTATATGTTTGGTTATGAAACCAAGAATGAGAAGTAGAGCGGAGCAAATCATTGGATTTGCCCTCTAAATCGAAGCAACCTACAAGCCACAAAAACTATTATATGCCATAATAATGGCAGCTTATAGTTGCAAGCTGGAAAAGATAAATCAAAAATAAAAAAAAAGTTTCTACATTTTTCGGAGCCGTCATTACGGGACACTCCATTACAATTTCGTCGTCGATTGCTTCTATTAATTCTATAAAATCTTCCTCTTCCTCATCGTCGCTTAAAATTATTTCAGCTTCGACAGCGTTCGCACAACTCATACCATTACATTTTTTAACATTATAAAACAGTGTCTAAGAAAATATTTATTTATGATACCTTTTCCCATCCACAGTTAAATAATTTTAAAGCATGTTTAAATATAAAATTTGTAAGAAACATGGTCATGCGGCTGCTATGGGGTGAACATAATTTTCAAGAACACCATCGCGTTTGTAAGAAAAAATCACGTAAAATGAAAAAAAATGTTATACGGCCATTTTTAAGTAAGTTATTATATTTGTTAACTAAGTCGCTCGCGCCAGGCTGCGGAGTGAGAGGGGGCATCCCCACCGCGCCGCCCGGCCGAGCGGTCGACGCCGCGCGCTCGGCGGCGAGCCGTCGATCGAAATACATCGATAACTGTGATGGCAGAATTGCTCGTAAAGGGAATAATTTTATTGAATCCCATGGCTGGAAGCGTAAGGATTGCTGAGGAACTCGAATTTTGCAAACATCTTTATTACAACAATAGAAAATTGAACAAACGTAAAAACATTCATATCTCGAGCGGTAATCAAAATGTTGTACATTTTTTTTTCAATTGTTCGTTTTCCAAAAACGCGTTAGATGGTCCAAGAATTTTTCAGATATCATTGCAACTTTGGTCAGAATTGTTATTTGTTTATAAGCAAAAATCTAAAATCGCCAAAAAACAGTATCTATTTTCAACAAAACGTTTTTTTTCCAAATCGCTTGTGTATGATGACACGAAGCTCCTCGATTTTTTTCCACCCTGTCGGCCTTCGTCGGGAAATTCTATTGAAGGGCAAAGATTTTTCGATGATCGCAGATTGTTGCTAAACTATATCTCGCAGATCGATAAATCTTGCACGATTCTCTTGGGGTTTGGCTCCTTTACATCATGTACGAGTTTCAAACCGATATGTTGATAAACACCCGATTGCGGTTGCAAAAACGAAATGGAGAATTTTCAATTTCATTTGCCATTAACCGCTTAATAAACAATGGTAGCACTTTTTTTTCAGGACCTCTTTTGCAGAGGACGTTATGATGAACAAATTTTGTTCGAAACTTTTTTCGATAGGATGCGTTCCAAAAAATTATCTTAAAAATATGCATTTTTCAATTTTCAATAATTTTTGATTGGTAAAATATACCTCGGAAATGCCCGAAATCTCGGGACTATATTCTTGTAGGTCTAAACAACCTTTAAAAAAATTGGCCAGAGAGTGGGCCTCTTGAATAGATCTTATGCTAAGGTGACTGGACTACCGTTCATGTGCGGCCAAGCCAAAACGAAGGCTTCGAGGGAAAAAACAATCTGAGCACGACTCGCGCGTGACGTCACCCGACGGCACGCGCAAGGCTTTTAGATGATTTCAATGCTTATTTAGCTCTTGATTCTCTGCGTTATTAATGTTACAAAAAAATGTATCGCGCACTCTGATCGCTTATTTTTAATTTATACGTTAATTTAAATATAATAATAAATCCAAATTACAACTTATTTATCTTCTAAAAAATTGTTTACCCTTTACTCACACCCTTCCTTATGCCAAATAAATTATAATTCACAAAAGTAAGCGGAAATATATTTATATTCGTATTATTATATTAATTCTCATACTTTCATCAAGCGATAAAGCATTATCCCCAAAAACAAGCCAATCATCCATCCGGCCGCGAATCGTCAGTACCAGAAAGTGCACATACTCTACAAGCGATGAGATGGTCCCGTTGGTAGCGTTCCTGGCTTCGGTGCGCAGGGGCGCGGGATCGTTCCCCGCGCTCAGTGCTTTTTTAAATTATTATTACTATTAATTCTTATTTGATTAGTTATTTTTATTAGTTATTACTATTTGAATTAGTTATCTTTTAGTGTCGAAAAATTAATCGCGCACTCCGACCGCTTATTTTATTAGTTTGTACGTTAATTTAAATGTAATAATAAATCTAAATTACAACTTATTTATCTTCTAAAAAATTGTTTGCTCTTTACTCACACCCGTCCCTATGCCAAATAAATTGTCATTCATACAAGTAAGCGGAAATATATTTATATTCGCATTATTATATTCTTTCTCATATACTATCATCAAGCGATAAAGTATTATCCCCAAAAACAAGCCAATCATCCATCCGGCCGCAAATCGTCAGTACCAGAAAGAGCACATTCTATAAGCGATGAGATGGTCCCGTTGGTAGCGTTCCAAACTTCGGTCCGCAGTGGCGCGGAATCGTTCCCCGCGCTCAGTATTTTTTTTTAAATTTATTATTACTATCAATTCTTATTTGATTAGTTATTTTTATTAGTTATAGTTATTATTTTAATTAGTTATCTTTAACCCCTTCGCAGTCAGGCGAAAATTAGATTTTCGTGCCACTTTTGGGTTGGAAAAAAATCTTCACAGATTTACCCTAAAATTTCAGTGTGAAGGTTTTTAGCAGGAAGACTAGAGATAAAGAGTACGAACGCCGCGTCGTCAAAACGGCTGCAAAAGCGAGGACGAGAAGGGCGGCGCTGCTCTCCTACCGCACCGAAGTAAAGTCAGCAACAAACCAGTGCCTTACGATATGCAGAAAGCACCCTTTGCTACTTCATATGGAGCGATTATTTCATCAAATTAATTGTACAACCAGTTAATGAAGGCAATTTCTATATTGTTGTGCCCTGAAAAGACAAGAATTTTCATATTGCTAACGCATAAAGTTCAAAGACCCCATGCGACGATATCGAGCCCGATATTTCACAAGCCCGATATTCCGCTCGACTCAGCCGAAAAAACGCTGAATCACAATCGAACGATTCGAAAGTTCTCGAAGGATTGGTTGCGAAAACCCGAGTTAACAATTTGCCGAAAGAATCAATCGAAAGGCAGTCTTCGGCCAGAAGCCGAGGAGGTCGGTCTCAAGGCATAAAAAATAATTGTAATATTGTTGCCTAATTTTACATAAAATATAAGTTGTTCAAGTTGCAATATCCCGAGTTGGAGATTTACTCGGAACGGGAAAAGTCCCCACATACCCTCGCCCTCGAGCATCCGACAACCCACGGTGTCAACTTACTCGACAGCGAAATTCCGTGCTCTCCGCGCATCGTCCAAAGCCGGGGCACAACATTGGTGGCAACGGTGGGATACCCGCAATTGGGGATAACGCAACTTTGCATTACACAACTTCAAAAAAAAAAGAAGGAAACATCCTATTCAACGTACAAAATTAACTGAACGCAGCAAGTGCTGAAAAGGAGGTCAACGAGTGATCCGATCGACGACCGTCGAACCGGACAAATAAACCGTACAGAGCTGTCCAAAAGCAACCAGATCCCGAGGATCATCGATACCAGACCGACCCAAGGACGAAGACTCACCAAATACCTTCTACAACGGAACAACAGAGCACACGAGAACAGCAAACTAAAGCAACACGACAACAGGGAACAATACTGGCAATTTCCTGCCAAACAGCTACGAGAACGAGGTCAACATCTTGTGAACAACCGACTACGAAGCATCGATCAACATGAGGCGCATCATCGTACTGTAAGTGACGGAACATTTATCAAAAAACACCCTCCAAAGCCAAACAATTAAACATTAATGTCAAACGAAGACGAGCGTCGTAAATTATACCGATTACCGGGTAACAGCAAATTAACGCATTCATTAAATTCAATTTTCGACGAACTCATTGCGAGAAATGAGTTGTCCCGAGAATCAAACAGTCGAACAAGAACTACAGGAACCTAGGAAAAAGCGATTTCGATCGCCCACAAGTTCAGACGAAAGTGAAAATTTACAAAATTCCTCAAATAGGCCGACAGCTGCGAAACGTACCAAAATTCGATCCGCAGCAGATCGAACCGTTCATTTTTCTGATCAATCAACAGATTCTGATCAATTTCCAGAAAATATAGACACTAGGCGTGGTCGCGAAATAGAAATTCAAGAATTTTCCCTACTCCAACTTAATTCAGATGGCGCAAGAAAATGGTTTCATGACCCTAAAGGAGGCGCGAAGCCTCATTCCCCGATTTGATGGCGAAAAACCTGAAGAAGTCGACGACATAATTAAAGCATTCGGCTATGCAAACGCGTGCGTTGCAGCAGCCGATAGACATTCCCTTTTACAATCCGTGTTAGCAACAAAAGTGACAGGACAAGCGCAAAAAGATACCCGATATTAAGAAATATAATCGTGCGAACAATTTAAAGAAGAAATGACAGCATTATATGGAACGCGACGTACAGTAGCCGCATTACAGGTTGATTTTAATACGTGTAAGCAAAAATACAATGAGAGCGTGTTAGCATACGGTCAACGACTCAAGGCCATAATGATGGAATTAATCGAAGCCAGCACAACCGAGGCAAGATCGCCTCCGGAAAAAAGAACAATTGAGACATATGTACGGCAATTAGCCCTATACAACTTCGAAAGAGGGCTTCGAAGGGAATACCAAGTCATCGTAAAGGCTCGAGGATTCAAGGATCTCGGATCAGCCCTTAAAGGAGCAATGGAAGAGGAAAAATCGCTACAAGAAGGCGAATCCATAAACAGGCAGACTCATCTGGAAAAACGAACGCCGATGACGTGCAATAAATGTCACAAAATGGG
Organism: Ophion slaviceki; assembly: GCA_944452715.1. Lineage (NCBI taxonomy): Eukaryota > Metazoa > Arthropoda > Insecta > Hymenoptera > Ichneumonidae > Ophion > Ophion slaviceki. The sequence continues at coordinate 8,300,364 of OX101789.1, forward strand.
ACATTTAGCGAAGGATTGCCGATCCAACACATCGTCTTACGGACGATACAGCCTACCAGCTCCATCGAAAAGCGTACAGCAATTCAACATCACTTGCAATTACTGCAAGAAACCGGGACACGCGTACAAGGATTGCCGAAAAAGGAATTGGCAACAAGGACAAGGAAACGGATATCGACAGGTACCGGGAACCGGGTATCATCAAAATCATCAAACGAATTATCAGCAGGGCCAAGGAACCAGCTACTACAATAAGAGTGGGCCCCCAGGGCGCCCAAATCAGTATCACTGGAACGCAAATAAAAATAGGCCAAAAGAAGACAGACCGAAGGAAGAAAGTCGCAACGACAGCGGAAACAGGAAAACAATTAGGTAATTTTTGCTCGATATGGCAACGGCAACGAGCGGAGACAAAAAACGCAACGTCAGAAAAACAATCGAAGCATCGAATACAGGTCCGTCCAAAAGAAAAAACACAAGGAAGAAAATAAAATCGTACTGGATAACGACGATCAATTCTGGAGGAGCCGCTAGCGACTTCCACATCGCGTCTCCCCAGGCTAAAGACGAAATCCTCACGTTGAAAGGAGACACCGGAGCCCAATGTAGTCTTATAAAAAAGACTGTATTAAAAAAGGACACAAAAATAATAGAAGAAACGGTCGAACTCAAAGGAATCGGAGGAAAAAAATTCTACGCACATTGTAAAATTATGCTCGTGCTCGAAACACCCTCAGTAAACGTAGAACACGGATTCTACGTAATAGATGACGCAGTACCACTGGAAGTAGACGGAATAATGGGTTTGGACCTCATGAGAGAGCACAACGTCGACATCCTAAACGGAAGACATTAAAATATACGGACATCTGATCCCCATGCTGGACGGAACGAATAAAATTAAACTACCTCCCAGGCCAGAGCAAATGCTATACGCAAAAACATTGACGGCAAAAATAGGATGTGTCGCAGCAAAAGAAGTGCGACCAGGAGTAAAGATAGGCGGATGTTACGTCTACCCAGAAGGAGATTCCTGCCTCATAGTAGTGCGAAACACAAACAATGAAGAAATCGAAATAGAAAGGCCAACGGTGCAAATTGAAGAAATTAAAGAAGAAAAGCCAACCGAAGAAAAGGAAGTAAGTGCTGTATCGATCGAAGAAAAATTGAAAAGAAAAGACAAAATATGGGAAGAAATCAAATGAGATTCGAACTTAAACCCAGAAGAAGAAAAATTCCTAGGCGAATTCGCTGACGCATACGCTGACGTCTTCCATTTAGAGGAAGAGTCGCTTGGGTTCACCGCTATAGTGGAGCACCGCATAAGCGTACGATCAGGGACAACGCCAACAAAAATTCGTCCATATCGATTACCAGAAGTCCACAAGCAAGAAGTGATGGCGCAGACAAAAGAGATGCTAAAAAACGAAATAATTCGACCGAGCAAGAGCCCATGGAATGCTCCTCTACTCGTCGTTCCAAAAAAGCTGGACGCCGACGGAAATATATGCAAGAGAGTGGTAGTAGACTTCCGAAAACTAAACAAAGCTACGGAAGGAGACTCGTATCCATTGCCTAATATTACCGAAATATTGGACCAATTGGGACGAGCAAAAAGCATCACGACTCTCAATTTTGCATCGGGATTTCATCAAATCCCAATGGCCGAAAAAGACAAGGAGAAAACCGCTTTCTCCCCTCCTCTTGGACATTACGAGTACAACCGAATGCCATTTGGATTAAAAAACGCCCCACCAACCTTTCAAAGGCTGATGGACGCTGTACTTGCTGGATTACAAGGACTAAAATGCTACGTATATCTCAACGATATAGTAGTATACGGATTATCGTTCGAAGAACATAACAAAAGGCTGACAGAAGTATTCGATCGACTGAGAGAAGTCCAATTAAAGGTTCAACCTAGGAAATGTCGATTTCTGCGAAAAGAAACCTAGTACTTGGGACACATTATTACCGAAGTGGGAGTAAAACCCGATCCGGAAAAAATAGAGGCTGTACAACGATTTCCAGCCACAAAAAACGTAAAAGAGGTTCAATCATTTCTGGGACTAGCCGGATATTACCGGAAATTCATACAGGATTTTTCAAAACTCTCATAGCCGTTAACAGAACTGATAAAAAAAGAAAACAAATTCATTTGGGACGAAAACTGCGAACAAGCTTTCCAAAAATTTAAGGAAACTCAGCACCGCACCGATCCTACAGTATCCGAATTTCAAATAACCCTTCGTAGTGACAACTGATGCCTCTGACAAGGCAATTGGCGCGATTTTATCGCAAGGAAAAATCGGAGAAGATGTACCCATCTGTTACGCGAGTCGCACTCTGAAGAAGGCAGAGATGAATTATTCAACAACGGAGAAGGAAATGCAAGCAATAATTTGGGCAGTAGCGCAATTCCGACCATACATTTATGGAACAAAATTCACCATCGTGACGGATCATAAGCCCCTCACATGGCTTTTCAACGTAAAAGATTCAGGATCACGACTGATGCGTTGGAGAATAAAGATAGAGGAGTTCAACCATGCCATCGAGTATAAGGCTGGCAAGAAGAATACGAATGCGGATGCTTTAAGCCGTATGTATGTATTGATGCTGACGCGGCAAGAACCCGAGGCGGTGGTACGTCACAAGGACGCCGAGAAGCGTGGTAGAGGAAGGCCGCAGAAGGCCCCCCGCTCCGCGCCACCGCCGCCAGCATCAACAGACCCGAGGCAGCATGGCCGTGGCCAGCTGGTCCCGCGAGCACGTGGCCGGCCGAGAAAAACAATGTAGCCCGCTAGAGAGGAATGCCCACGCAAGGCGACAGAGGCCCGCGCGAGCGAGAACGAACCGCCACTCCCACCAGTAGAGGCGGACCAGGCAGCAGGCCCGAGCGGAAAAGAGAAAGAAATAGAAAAAGACTCGAGCGTAAGCGAGACAACAAGTGACAGCGAGACAGAGACGGAAATAGAAGATCGAGAGTGCCCGAGTGAAGAGGAGCGAGGTACGATTCTGCAAGAATACCACGACGCCCCTCTTGGAGGCCACCCAGGCGAAAAAAGGATGAAACAACGAATAAAGATAAAGTATAGCTGGCCGGGAATGAATAACGAAATAAAAAACTACGTAAAATCATGCGACAAATGCCAGAAAAATAAAATCACGCGCCGCAAGCATGCTCCCATGACTATTACCAACACACCCAAGACACCATTCGTCAAATGTGCAGTCGATATAGTAGGTCCCTTACCCGAGACCGAAGCCGGGAACAAATACATCCTGACTTTTCAAGACGCATTGTCCAAGTATAGCGCAGCTATACCGCTAAAAACGCAAGAAGCCAAGGAAGGAGCCAAAGGATTTGCAACTCAAATTGTTTGCAAGTACGGTACTCCAAAAGAATTATTGTCAGACCAAGGAACGAACTTTCTAAGCGAAACTTTCAAGGAGATGTGCCAATTATTCGGAATAGAAAAGATTCAAACGACGGCATATGATCCCCAATCAAACGGAGCATTGGAGCGTTCACACCGAACTCTCGCAGAATACCTGAAATGTTTCATTAAAGAGGATCAAACGGATTGGGATGGGTGGTTGCCATATGCGATGTTCACCTACAATACCACCCCGCACACAGCGACAGGTTTCACTCCGTATGAGTTGGTATTTGGAAAAGTAGCCGATTTATCGACGGCGCTTAAAAAAGTATCACGAAAGACGTACTCATACGACTATTATGTCTCCGAGTTACGCGAACGGCTTCGAGCCACATGGCACGTGGCGAAAGAACGATTGGAAAAAGGAAAAGAAAGGGTAAAGGAAGGGCATGATATCGCCGCTGGTACGGTGGAGTACCGCCCCGGCGACCGAGTCCTCCTCCACGACACTACTATACGCCGAGGCCGATCAGCGAAGCTTTCCCCCAAGTGGACAGGGCCTTACATAGTACAGAGCAAAGATTCCGACGTGAACTACACTATCGGCCGTGGACGTAAAGCAGTCCGGGTACATGTAGACCGGATTAAACCCTACGTTACCCCCTGACTGGTAGAGTAGGAGGGACTACTCGCCTGGCCCGCGGAGGCCCGCGAGCGGCCCACGAGGCGTGGATCGACGCCTCCCCGTCTCGCGCCGTTGCCAAGCAACGGCCGAGCGGCCAACGTCACGCGACGGATTCGCGTACGGGTGGCAAGCTGCCACCCGTTCAACAAAAGAAAATTTAAAAAATAAAGAAAAATAAAACGATATCACGAAATAAAAGAAAATGAAATACAGTGATACAACTAAAAGAATAAATAAATAAATGAACTAATATGAAATGAAATGGAAATATAAAGTAAATAAAACAAAATAAAATAACGTTCAAATGAATGAAAGAATCTATAACAAAAATAAGGGAATGAAATAGTCGAAAAGAGAGAATAAATAAATTAAATAAAATTTACAAAAAGAACGATAGGAAGAGCTTTAGATTTCGAAAGAAACAAAACGAATAATAAGTGAAAAAAAATATAAAAATGCCGTATAGATATACAGGGTGTCCCATTTTAATCTTACACCTGAATTTTCTCGAAAAATATTGCTCGGACGAACTATTGTGTGGAACAAAACTTCTAGGGATTGAAGGGGGACGTTTGAAAAAAATTTATTTGAGGAACCAAAATTCAAAATGGCGGCGTTACAAAGGCTGACATGTTTTTTTTCAAACGGAAACATAATTTTTTTTCTATTGCCAAAAAATTTGTCAGCTGAAAACTAAAAACTTTTGTTGAAAAAGTTTTTTGATAAAGTTCATAGTTTTCAAGTGAGAACATCATTTTCAATTATTTCAGATGTATCCAGGATTTGTGTGTGTGTATGTGTGTGTGTGTGTGTGTGTGTGTGTGTGTGTGTGTGTGTGTGTGTGTTTTCGAATGTATGACCACTTGAACAAAAAAAGAACCAAATTTTTTTGTTGAAAATCTTGGTTTTTTTTGTTTTTTTTTTGTTTTCAAATTTGGACGATATTTCATGAGAAAATTTTGGAGGAAAATCGATGAAAAATAGTTTTTTTTCCATTTTAATAGCGTTTGTGCCATTTTCAGGCCCAAAAACGTGTTTCTTTAAATCCTTGACGAACTTTGATCACGATGGGTAGAAAAACACACACACACACACACACACACACACACACACACACACACACACACACACACACATCCTGGATACATCTGAAATAATTGAAAATGATGTTCTCACTTGAAAACTATGAACTTTATCAAAAAATTTTTTCAACAAAAGTTTTTAGTTTTCAGCTGACAAATTCTTTGGCAATAAAAAAAGTTATGTTTCCGTTTGAAAAAAACATGTCAGCCTTTGTAACGCCGCCATTTTGAATTATGGCTCCTCAAATACATTTTTTTCAAACGTCCCCCTTCAATCCCTAGAAGTTTTGTTCCACACAATATTTCGTCCGAGCAATATTTTTCGAGAAAATTCAGGAGTAAGATTAAAATGGGACACCCTGTATAAATGAAAAATCCAATGAGAGACAAAAAATTGCCAAAGCTATGAAAAAAAATGTATTATATCGCCGAAATTGGGAATTTCGTCTTCCCAAGGTGGAGGAATGTTGTGCCCTGAAAAGACAGGAATTTTCATATTGCTAACACATGAGGTTCAAAGACCCCATGCGACGATATCGAGCCCGATATTTCACAAGCCTGATATTCCGCTCGACTCAGCCGGAAAAACGCTGAAACGCAATCGAACGATTCGAACGTTCTGGAACGATTGGTTGCGAAAACCCGAGTTAACAATTAGCGGAAAGAATCAATCGAAAGACAGTCTTCGGCCGGAAGCCGAGGAGGTCGGTCTCAAGGCATAAAAAAGAATTGTAATATTGTTGCCGAATTTTAAATAAAATATAAGTTGTTTGAGTTGCAATATCCCGAGTTGAAGATTTACTCGGAACGGGAAAGTCCCCACATACTCTCACCCTCGAGCATCCGACAACCCACGGTGTCAACTTACTCGAGAGCGAAATTCCGTGCTCTCCGCGCATCGTCAGAAGCCGGGGCACAACATTGGTGGCAGCGGTGGGAAAAATTATGCCATTTCTTTTTCAATATATTGTTACAGTAAAAAAAACCTTATAACTAGTTTATGCAGGCCACATAGGCCTCCCAACTCGGATCGGGCGCAAAACCGGCTAAGGGCTCCAGCCCAAATAGGGCCCGCAGCCCGAAGGTATCGCCCGGGACGCCGTCCCAATCCCACTCGACGCATTCGCGGGAAAAGGCGTCATCACCCCAAAGACGGGTGAGGGCCTCCCGGAGCGCTCGCCGTCGGGACCGAACGCCTTTGGCTAGGGCGACAAAGTTGCGGAGCCACGATCCCCTCTACATTTGCCGACCAGACGACGGCCGTTTTACCGACTGAAAAGAAAGGAAAAAAGAGACCCATTAAAATGAGGGGGAAGAAAGAAAAAAAAACACACACACACACACACATGCACGCACGCACGCACACGCACACGCACACGCACACGCACACACACACACACACGCACGCACGCACGCACGCACGCACGCACGCACGCACGCACGCACGCACGCACGCACGCACGCACGCACGCACGCACGCACGCACGCACGCACGCACGCACGCACACACGCACACACGCACGCGCACACACACACACACACACACACACACAACACATATACATATGTGTTTTTTTTTCTTTCTTCCCCCTGATTCTAATGGGTCTCTTTTTTCCTTTCTTTTCAGTCGGTAAAACGGCCGTCGTCTAGCCGGCGATATATATATTACATACATACATACATACATACATATATATATATATATATATATATATATATATATATATATACATATATATATTGTGACGTGATTTCTTTGGAACCGCGTCACAAGAGCAGCTACCGATCACGTGGTTTACGTGCATGTGCCCGAGTCGCTACCGTGACGCGTGTTAAGAGCCTTTCTCCCCGTTGCTCCCGCCTTGTGCTCCGTTTTTTATTTGTTTTGTTATCGTTGTCGATCCCGTTTCCGTTTAGTTGGCGGGCGAAACTCGGTCGAGTGGCGTGGCGCTCAACATATCGAGCAATCCCGACCGAGGGAAGCCGCCAACGAGACCGCTCTGGGGAATCGGCGCACGCCCGGCTGAGATGCCGGCGCCCCACGGTGTGGTGCATCGTGTTGGAGAGCGGGCCGTTTGCGTTACGGGCGGAAGCTGGAGCTTTTCGCGCCGCGCTTGTGAAAAGAAGCATTGCCCGTTCTCACACGATGGCCCGGGGATGCGATCCCAGAGAGTCTCACCGCTACCGTTGGAGAGAGTCACCCGGTATGTTCCCGATCCGATCGCGAGGTAACTCGGGCAGAGGTGACGGCTACCGAATTAAAATATTATTTCAATAATATTTCAGCTCCCGATTCTGGCGTAAGAGATAAGTTTTCGCTCGAACCGGCGATTTCGCACGGTTGGATCCCGCGAGCGTGTTGACAGTTTTTCTGTTAACGCGCTCTGTCTCGCTCTCGAATTATCCCTCGCGCGCCGGTCTTGGTCGGGCGAGGTAGAGGAAATTACGAATTTCCAGGTGAAACAGTAGAGTTTCCCGAAGTGCGCCCGATTCCGATTTTTGACGTTCTCGTGACAGAGTTGTCGATCAGACGTCGCGATGGAGAGACGTGTCGTGTCTCTCTCGCGCCCGTGACGTCGCGCTCTCGTTCTCGCGCTAGAGGCACGTCGTCGTGCTCTCTCGTTCACGTGCGTGTGACGTTTTCGCGTGCATTTCGCATTTGCGTTAAGTTTCGTCTACGTAAAAAGTTCCCGGGTGGATAAACCCACCGGTTCCCGCACTATACAATAAAATCTAATTTTATTTTATAGTGACGTTACCGTCATCGCACAAGTGACAGATCTCGTAATCGTTCACGCTACTCCCCAGTGAATCCCGACCCCTCCACCACAACCCACATCCTGAGCGGCCGTGCTTTACCGCAACCGTTCTTTCCCGTGTAAGTGCATCCAGTTTAGTCCGCTTAGACGATTCCGGCGATTAAAAATCGAGGAGGCCTCCAGACTCCGAACCCGGTTAGGATTCCGGGATACCAAAAATCAAGGAGAGCTCCAGTCTCCGCCTGGCGGGTCGGGTTTGATCACCCCGACCCCAGTTTATTCCGGTTGAGACGACCGGAGAAACAAAGTCTCTGGCGCCCCGGGTACTGCGGATGCACGCGCACGGGAGGAACGGCCGAAGGTGACGGTTTCTCGCACCAGATCCCGATTTGAGTTCTCGAGTTCTCGTTTCCGTGGTAAGAGAAAATATCGCCCGTCACAATATATATATATATATATATATATATATATATATATATATATATATATATATATATATATATATATATTGTGGCGTCCCGCCGCTCTCTTTTGCGTACAACGCGCTGCTTCGCCGTTTTAGTAGCAAAAAAAGCCTCAGAGTATGGTCCTGGCTAGACAGTTGCGAATTTCTCGCCCTGTCTAATCATGATTTTTGTTCACGCTTTTCATGTGGAACGAGCCACACGATTTGAATAATCGCGCCTCGCTATGCGCGAAGGGTCAGTACTAATGCGCGGAGAAGCGCTAGGCCGCGGTCCTAGGCGCACGCAGTTCACGCACTCCGTTGACCCCACTTATCGATTATGGATTTTCCCCTCGCCTACGATCGATGCGGAAGGATCGGAACAAGGGATCCAGAGATTCTTCCGCCAGCCCTTGAGCGAGACAGACGTCAGAGTTTTTTCCGAGTCGATAGCGTAATATCGATTGCAATCCGATTCCAAGTCCTCAGTTGAGATTATTTAGAGGCATTTACGCGCTTTGAGCTTATATCGAGTCAATCAGTACCAGCGGGATAGCTGAGTTTTTTGTAATAGCGCTTCCGTCGGAAGAGGTCAGATTGTGCGCAGTAGCGCGACCCTAGACGCCGACGAGGATCCGAATTAGTTTAGTTTTGTTCGCGCAGAGACGCATTAAATATTTTATATAAAAAGTACGCAAGTGTGCGAGTATTCATTCGTCCCAAACCGAGGACGATCCTGGGAGAGATTCCACGAGCCTAGAACCGAGACTCAGGCCGAGAGCGTGCGAGAAAGAGACAGAAGGAGGACGTGCAAGCCGCGAGATCGAAGCGCATCGTAAAGGTAAGTTTGAAAGCCTTATCCAGTCCGGGATACTTCTGTGAAACGCCCTGTACGGTGCTCGCATGTTTGTGGTTGGGTGACGGTTCCCCTGGCTTCGAGTTGCGCAAGCGCGAGGTGTTTTCCGCGTTCTAAGCCGCATCGGTTAAATTTGGGGAAAAGAAAATTTTTCCCATGTGTCGCGCTGGCCAGGTTCTTGAGCAAAACCGGGTTATGCGGGACAATATATATATATATATTGTGACGGTTCGGCTATACAGGTAAGCCACCATCACTCAGAATATCATAGAATCTACCCGTTTACCGGATACTAGCATATTCTGGCCAGCGTTCGGAGCGACCGGCCATGCCGCCGGCTGGGCGGGTCACTGGCGCCAAGAATTGGGGCAAGCACGCGACACCTCGCAAAGGGCTTCGCCCAGCGCGAGGAGCAAGACCACCGCGGACTCGCGGGAGGCCCGCCTATATTAGCACATATCACGGCACCTGTGCTTCAACCACTCCTATCCATCTAAGAGTGCGACCCGAATTCATCGTGACGCCTCCTCACACCGAATGCGCGCCTGATATCCTAGAGAGGAACTATCGGATATAATTTATCCCTCGAAATGGGTATAGTATGCATACGTCCTCAAAATTACAAACGCTGCCACCCCACCATCGAAGTGTTCCTTGGCGGCGCGATTTCCCACCTAGCCCTCCGGATCCGCAAGAGAAATGGAATTTCTCCTGACGGGCCTGGGGCTATTTAAGGGCGTGCACGAGCCGGAGCGGCACTCTGTCGCAAATTCAACTTTATTACGTGGAGTCACCAGCATCCGAAACCTCGGATCATCGGATGGAGGCCTTGCTGCCATAGCCCTGGTCCCATCCTAGAACGACCTCAGCTTCGGGTTAGATACTCTATTTCCTTGGGAAGCCCCAGCATTGCGCTGGAAGTCCGACCTCGGAAATAGAGTCGTCGTGGTGATTGCAAGCTAGGGAATATCAAATAACACCCGATCGATAGTCTTTAGGACGATCGATCGCCACGCAGACTTTCACACACAAAGACTCGAAGTGTGCAGTCCGTGAAGTGCCGATCGCGCTTCGCTGCACACGAGGAACTTCTACAACCAGCTTCACTGGTTCTTGGTCCTCCTCGCCTGGCACCGAGGAGGTCAGCCGTCCCTTCCGGACGGCCCCGCTATGCGCTCTCGGAGAGAATAATTCTTCTTCGAGCTCGCGCATTATTATAACGCTAGAATCTCTAGCGCGTGAGCGACACGGCGTGGCACCCGTGCGCTTAGTTGCATTTGGCAACGTGCCAACCGGAAATACCGCCTCACAACCCTAATATTTGTCAATCCAACGGGTATCGCCTTCTGATTACAGAAGCGATCCCGACTCCGGCCACACGCGTGTACGACGACGCTCGCGAACTGTGCGAGTGCGAGCAAGAGAGAAAGAGTGAGTGAGAGAGTCCGCGCCTCTAAACATCGTGCGCACAGAGACCTCGCACGTACGTTCCTATCCTGCTGCTCCAACAAGACCTCTGTGTGAGCGCGAGTGAGAGAGAAAGAGCATGAGAGAGTCCGCGCCTCTAAACATCGTGTGCTCAGAGACCTCGCCGTATTCTTCCTATCCTTGTCGCTCCACAACGACAGCGCTTATCGCCGACTGTTCCAGATCCGTGTAAACGTCGCCACACCGGACTAACAATATTAAAATCACCCGATTAACACACTAACTATCCTCATTGTTATTATAACCCAATTTCAACTCACGATGATCCGAAATACCAAATGCCAATGATGACGGATTATAATAGGCGTCTCTGAGACCCTCAAAACCACTGAGGCATCTCCAAAAAACACCTTAAATCCATTTCATCATTCCTGGCTCAGAAATCGTACATCGTCCTTCAGGAGGCTACGGGAAACCCTATTTTATCACGCGGCAAGTAAATCGCCGTGTACCTTCGTTTTCCGGGATATTCGCGTGAACGAATCCCTGAAAACGAAAAGAAGGCTTTCGCGAAAATCGCGAAACGTCTCATTGGCGCCCAACGTGGGGCCCGAAAGCCTTACATAAATTCCTGAAAATGTACAAAACTACCGAATAATCGAAACACGCGCCCTAGCTAATTATTACGATAGATAGTTAGGCGTAGCAATCACCACTAGATCGGATAGCCAGCGAAAAGCTGAGAAAAACACCAATTTCAGGTCGTTTATAATCCGATAAAACAAATACAACGAGAAACGAGCACTCGCACACGGTGCACGCTCGTTCTCTCTCCGGCAAGCCGAGAAAAATATCTCGAGTCAAACCACAGACATAATTCGTCACAAATCCATCACGTAGAAGCGTAAGAAAAGCGAGTATTCACGCACGGTGCTTGCTCGTTCTCTCTCTTGGGAGAGGAAATATTCTCCCGTGGCAAGCGAAGAATATTTCGTCTGTCTCACTCTCGCCAACGCGTAATTTCGAGTACGAGTAGGCCTACGCTCTGGCAAGGCCACGCGGTCTCCGAGCGGCGAGCGAGAGCGAAAATTTTTTTTTTCTCGCTCGCGCGTCGCCGGAGATTATCGATCCACGCGTACTCCTCGAAATTTCGGACACCTGGAAAAAAAAACATATACAAGGCCTCGAGAATCCCGCAAGGCCGCGAGAAGGACGAAATACACAAAGACCCGTATTTGCCACGGGCGTACAAAATTCCTCGCTTCAAATCGGAAATAAATCACGTACTGCTCGGTGCTCGAGGAGTACCTCCCCTCTTCTCGCACCGACGCTTAGCGAAACGGAATGAGCGAGGCCCGGAAGGGGAATCCTCCTCAGGAGGGGCGGGCGCTAAACCTCCCGCCCCGTGCCGCTACAGACTCGGCCCTCGCGACCGGCCCACCCGCCGAACCCGACGCCCTCGCAAGTAATGTGAGGAGCGAGCCGCGGGGAGGCGAGAGGGGGGCGCGTCGCAGGGACGACGGTACCGGGAAAGGAATGAGGGGTCTTCCCGCTTGGAACCCCGATAATTCTGACCCGCAAATTATAGACGACAACGCTCGTCTATTACCGGAAGAATCCCAACTATCAATGTCAGCCATCAGAGAACTGATGTCCAACATGCAACGCCGAGTCGATGACGACGCAAAGGCGCTCACGGCAACCCTTCTCTCAATAAACGAGAACTTTGCCAAGAAACGCGAATCCCTGGAAGAGATAGTGAATGTCCAAGTCAGGAGCCTACTTCAGAGGGCCCCCGATGCAAACTCCACTATCGAACCTTGGGGAAACGAGCCTCTGTCTTCCACGCGCCACAGCGCCCCGATGCCTAGGGGACACTGCCCCTCACAAGGGGAAGCGCATCCGACCTCGGAAGAGAGATTGATCAACTTGGGCAACTTGGGCTTACCTGAAAGGTACGCCCAAGAAATTAACCAACGTCACGGGAATCCCATCAAGGATACCCCCACCACTTGCCCACCATCCACTCTACCAGCATCACGCGAGGATATTCCTCACTGCACCAGCGCGGGAATAATGAAAATCAGTGCCCCCACCTTCGGAGGGCATGATCACGAACTTCCCTGGCAGTTCTTGACGGACCTCAGAGAATACCATCGTGTATTCGCCACTCGATACGATTTCAAAATCATCGTTTCTCAGTGTCTCTCAGATCTTGCCCTCCAGTGGTGGAAGATCTCCAGAAACGATATCCACTCCTGGGAGTCCTTCGAACGAATGTTCATCGAACGATTCTGGAGTGAGGATCGGCAATACCGCGCGAAAAATAAAATAGAGTATGGATGGTTTGATCCTCTCAAAAAGGAATCCCGCTTTGGGTATGCCCTTTCGCTAATTGGGCTGGCAAAAGATCTTCGGCCGCCCCTCTCCAATAAGGAGATCATCAACAAAATGAAAAGACACTTCCCCGAGGAGGTTCGAATGATCATCCGAGCGAAAGGCATCGAATGCATTCCAAGCCTCCTCGACCTACTATCATCACTAGATGAAGAAGGGCTGGGAAATAAAGAGCGCGAAGGCTCAAGCCGTCCGCCTCGATCAATCTTCGCGGGGTTCTCCAGGGAACCACCGCGGCAAGAATCTCATCTTGGGAACAACAAACCCCAACGATTCGGGTACCCTAGAGGCCCGCCCGAAAAGGGACAATTTTCCGACAGCCGCCGTGACAATCGCAAGGTCATCCAGAGCCTTGAGATTGCAGAGACCACCGCTGAGTCGATCGCCGATCCCCCCGAGCGGGGAAACGAGCTGACGTCACCCCCTCCTGCTTCGCAATGAGGGAGGTGACGCTCGGCCTGGGCAGGGATGTGAGAGGCGACCTCTTAGCAGAGGAGCCTGATAAGGCAGACGAGTCCAAAGAATGCCCCGAGATCGCGGCACTGATAGCGGGTATCCCGGTGTACGCCCTGGTGGACACGGGAAGCCAAGCAACAGCCATAGCCTTGGACCTCTACAACAATCATCAGGCCCTCCAGGCGTGTCCCACGCTACCACTGACGAGAACCACCGTCACGGGAGCGACGCGAGGACGCGCCACTCCTGTCACGAAACAAATATACGCGGAGATCGAAATCCGCTCGATCAAAGTTCCGCATACAATATTGATTGTCCCCAATCTCACGAGCCCGTGTATCTTAGGGATAGACTTCCTCATAAGAACACGGTCGATAATAGATCTGGGACAATACAACATAACTCTCGACAGCAGGGAGGATGATAGGGCCCATCAATCCATACCCCTGCAAGCCACCAATTTCGACACACACATCTCCGATCAAGGAGCAATCCCCGACATAGAGGAAGTTACCAATCATGAAATAGACCAAAAAATCTCTGGAACAACCGGCCTCGGAATGATTGAGAAGGAAGCCCTCAGGAACCTTCTCGAAAAACACAGACAGGTCTTTAACAAGCGACCTGGCTTGCTCCTGTCCTACCAACACGTGCTAAAGGTAAAACAGCACGAACCTTTCAAGGCGATGAGCTACCCCGTGGCCCTCGCCTACCGCTCAGCGGTAGATGAGGAAATACGGGTACTCATCAATCAAAAAATAATTCAGCGCTCGAAAAGCCCCTACAGCAGCCCACTCCTGATATCCCGAAAAAAGGATGGCGGAGTCCGGCTGTGTCTGGACGCGAGGCGAATAAACCAGATATTGGAACCGGACCATGAACGCATGGAGACCGCGGAGGAGTTATTCCAGGAATGCCGCAACGTATCATTTCTGTCCACCCTCGACATGCGTGCCAGTTTTTGGCAGGTCCCTCTACACCCGGAATCGAGGAAATACACCGCCTTCTCCCATCGGGGAAAAACATACGAATTCCGCGTGACGCCCTTTGGTCTCTCCACCAGCACGGCTAGCTTGGTGAGAGGACTCGAAAAGGTCCTTCAGGGGCTTCACGACGTGATCAACTTCGTAGATGACATCCTATGCGCCTCCGAGACTTTTGAGGAACACCTCACATGCCTCGAGGAGCTGTTCCAACGGTTCTTGGAACATGGCCTGACACTCAGCCTAGAGAAATCTCACTTTTTTAAAAACGAGACGAGATTTCTGGGGCATATCCTGTCGCGAGACGGGATAAGACCTGATCCTGACAAGGTAGAGGCCATCCAGGCCTTTCCCTCACCTAAGAACCTCAAACAACTCCGAGGGTTCCTTGGATTAATCAACTATTACAGCAAATTTACCAAGGAACACAGCGAAGCGACGGCCCCCCTCTTACACTTGCTAAGGAAAGGAGAAAAGTGGGAATGGGGCATGAACGAGGAAAATGCGTTAGCAAACATCAAAGCTAAATTCTGCACAAGCGTGATCCTGGCGTATCCCCTAAAAGACCATCCATTCTATCTACAAACGGATGCCAGTGACCTCGCGCTTGGGGCTGTCCTGTCTCAAAAATCGGACAGTGGAGAGACGATGGTCCTCCACTTCGCGAGCCGTACCCTGAAAGGAGCGGAAATCCGATACACCGTAACGGAACGAGAGCTGCTTGCTATCGTGTGGGCGCTCACCAAATTCCGCACCTACCTTCTGGGAGCACGAGCGATTGTCGTGACGGACCATGTAGCCCTGACCTTCCTCAAAGAATGCCGGCTGTCTCACGCTCGGCTAACTCGATGGATCCTTGCTATCCAAGATTACAACCCCACGATAGAGTACTGCGAGGGTAAGAAAAATCTCGTCGCGGACCTCCTGAGTCGTCCCGATAAGGAACGAGCGAAGGAGCACATACGTATAGCCACACTGGAGGAAGACCAGGTGGAAGCCCTGAACGCAGCAATCTCCCGTCTCAAGGAACTGCAAAAGGACGACTCCATGTATGGGAGACTTATTAAGCAGGCCGAGTTAAACCCAGATGAACCCAAACATCTCCTTCGGGATGGTCTCCTCTTCAGAATCACGAAGGGGACCGAAAGGGTCTGGGTGCCCGCCGCGGGAATACGGGAGCTTATCCTAAATTGCCACACCACCTACGCCCACGCCGGTGCAAAGAAGTGCTACCTGATGCTGAAGGAAGACTTCTACTTCCCACGATTCCACCGGGTAATTCGTCAAACCCTTGCCAGCTGTGACAGCTGTCAAAGAAATAAAATTTACACCGTAGGAAGCTTTGCACACCAGCAAAACATCCTGCCGTCCAGACCTCGAGAGCTGGTGTCCTTGGACTACTATGGCCCTCCTCCCAAAGGACGATACGGCCTGAGCTATATCCTGGCAGTGATATACGTCTTCTCTAAAGTCACACGGTTATATGGGCTACGTAAGGCCACAACCGATGCCACGTGGAAAGTCCTGGCAGATCACTACTTCGTGAAGTTCGGGAAACCCGAGGCCATACTCAGTGACCAAGGGACCCAATTCACGGCGAAGAAGTGGGAAGCATACCTGCGGGAAAATGGGATAAGAAAGATCTGGACCTCGATCCGTCACCCGCAAGCCAATCCCGTCGAAAGGACGAATCGAGAACTCTCTCGGTTCTTCCGAATTCTGATCCGAGGCAAGCATAATGAATGGGTCAAATGGCTACCCGTCGTTGAGGAGTGCATTAACATGACCCATTACGAGACCACAGGCTTCATACCCTGGGAGTTGCACTTCGGGAGAGAGGTGGATCGTCCCTGGCAGAAGATCCTAGGCAAGCGTCGAGAAACACCAAAATCGCCCGAGAGCCTCATACTTGCCGCTTCGGAACGGATGCGAAGAGCACGAGGCAAGCGAGCGGAAAAGCTTAATCAACAACACCGGACCAGAGAATTTCGTGTAGGTGAAGAGGTACTCGCACGAGCACTCACCGTATCACGGCCATCGGTGTGCCTGATCGCCAAGTTTCTGCCGGTCTATGAAGGACCCTATGTCATCTCTCGAAAGGTCCACCAATCGTCGTACATCCTCAAGCACATAGGCATCGACAGGGAGCGAGGATTATTTCACCATAGTGATCTGCGCCCTTATCAGCGATCCACGGAAAACCCCCTCTACTAGCACTTCGGGACGGAAGAGGATATCAGAGCCAGCGACCCCGAGCCAACTCCAGTCTTCGATAGATCATGGACAAGACAACTCAAACAAGGAGTGATCGGGAAGGTTACGAGGTCGCCCCACGACCCTACGTGCCTGCGGAACAGGGCAAACGGAACGCGCATCGTCCACTCGCGGGGAAGAGCCGACAATCCCAAATGGAACCTTGGTTCTTCCAACACCTAGAGGAGGACGAGGCACGACAGCGAGAGGTGTTGGGGATCGCGGAAGGGATGCCCAGCCGGTTCGAGCCCGGAACCACAAAAATCAAAAGGAGGTGCGTGGTCCCCACACCTCCGCCGGCGCCGCCGACTCCGGAGTGGAGGCCACCGGCTCGCGAGGGACCTCGCGCGGTGCGCACCCCGGAAGGGATGCGGATCCTCTGGGGACGGCGACCTACCACTACAAGGCCCGAGAACAAGCGCCCGGCCGACGACCCCGCCATCGAGGAGGCGTGCACCCGCAAGAGTGCACGGGGTCGTCCTGCCACAAGGAAAAGGCGTTAAGGTCGTCGTGCCCTGAGGAGGGCAACGTCGACCTGGAGGGGCGATGTGACGGTTCGGCTATACAGGTAAGCCACCATCACTCAGAATATGATAGAATCTACCCGTTTACCGGATACTAGCATATTCTGGCCAGCGTTCGGAGCGACCGGCCATGCCGCCGGCCGGGCGGGTCACTCGCGCCAAGAATTGGGGCAAGCACGCGACACCTCGCAAAGGGCTCCGCCCAGCGCGAGGAGCAAGACCACCGCGGACTCGCGGGAGGCCCGCCTATATTAGCACATATCACGGCACCTGTGCTTCAACCACTCCTATCCATCTAAGAGTGCGACCCGAATTCATCGTGACGCCTCATCACACCGAATGCGCGCCTGATATCCTAGAGAGGAACTATCGGATATAATTTATCCCTCGAAATGGGTATAGTATGCATACGTCCTCAAAATTACAAACGCTGCCACCCCACCATCGAAGTGTTCCTCGGCGGCGCGATTTCCCACCTAGCCCTCCGGATCCGCAAGAGAAATGGAATTTCTCCTGACGGGCCTGGGGCTATTTAAGGGCGTGCACGAGCCGGAGCGGCACTCTGTCGCAAATTCAACTTTATTACGTGGAGTCACCAGCATCCGAAACCTCGGATCATCGGATGGAGGCCTTGCTGCCATAGCCCTGGTCCCATCCTAGAACGACCTCAGCTTCGGGTTAGATACTCTATTTCCTTGGGAAGCCCCAGCATTGCGCTGGAAGTCCGACCTCGGAAATAGAGTCGTCGTGGTGATTGCAAGCTAGGGAATATCAAATAACACCCGATCGATAGTCTTTAGGACGATCGATCGCCACGCAGACTTTCACACACAAAGACTCGAAGTGTGCAGTCCGTGAAGTGCCGATCGCGCTTCGCTGCACACGAGGAACTTCTACAACCAGCTTCACTGGTTCTTGGTCCTCCTCGCCTGGCACCGAGGAGGTCAGCCGTCCCTTCCGGACGGCCCCGCTATGCGCTCTCGGAGAGAATAATTCTTCTTCGAGCTCGCGCATTATTATAACGCTAGAATCTCTAGCGCGTGAGCGACACGGCGTGGCACCCGTGCGCTTAGTTGCATTTGGCAACGTGCCAACCGGAAATACCGCCTCACAACCCTAATATTTGTCAATCCAACGGGTATCGCCTTCTGATTACAGAAGCGATCCCGACTCCGGCCACACGCGTGTACGACGACGCTCGCGAACTGTGCGAGTGCGAGCAAGAGAGAAAGAGTGAGTGAGAGAGTCCGCGCCTCTAAACATCGTGCGCACAGAGACCTCGCACGTACGTTCCTATCCTGCTGCTCCAACAAGACCTCTGTGTGAGCGCGAGTGAGAGAGAAAGAGCATGAGAGAGTCCGCGCCTCTAAACATCGTGTGCTCAGAGACCTCGCCGTATTCTTCCTATCCTTGTCGCTCCACAACGACAGCGCTTATCGCCGACTGTTCCAGATCCGTGTAAACGTCGCCACACCGGACTAACAATATTAAAATCACCCGATTAACACACACTATCCTCATTGTTATTATAACCCAATTTCAACTCACGATGATCCGAAATACCAAATGCCAATGATGACGGATTATAATAGGCGTCTCTGAGACCCTCAAAACCACTGAGGCATCTCCAAAAAACACCTTAAATCCATTTCATCATTCCTGGCTCAGAAATCGTACATCGTCCTTCAGGAGGCTACGGGAAACCCTATTTTATCACGCGGCAAGTAAATCGCCGTGTACCTTCGTTTTCCGGGATATTCGCGTGAACGAATCCCTGAAAACGAAAAGAAGGCTTTCGCGAAAATCGCGAAACGTCTCAATATATATGTATGTATGTATGTATGTGTGTGTGTGTGTGTGTGTGTGTGTGTGTGTGTGTGTGTGCGCGTGTGCGCGTGTGCGCGTGTGCGCGTGTGCGCGTGTGCGCGTGTGCGCGTGCGTGTGCGTGTGCGTGTGTGCGCGTGTGCGCGTGCGTGTGCGTGTGCGTGTGCGTGTGCGTGTGCGTGTGCGTGTGAGTGTGTGTGTGTGTGTGTGTGTGTGTGTGTGTGTGTGTGTGTGTGTGTGTGTGTGTGTGTGTGTGTATGTATGTATGTATGTATGTATGTATGTATGTATGAATACTCACTAAAACAAGGTCGAAACTTTGGCTCCAAAACGTCAGCTGGGTGCCGTGGTCGAACGCGGGTTCCATTCTGAAGAAAAAAAAAACAAAAAAAAAACACAAACATTTTAGAAAAGAAATAAAAGAGATTAAATACAAAAAAGGGGGGAAAACAAAGACAAATACTCACTCGATTTTTATCCTTTCCGGAAGACTTCACGTGGAAGAAGGTAGAATGATTGATGTAGCCCCGACAGAACAGCGGAACTATTTAAATCCCAAAAGTCTCCCCACTTTCTCATTAATTGCGCCCGGCACCAAACTATACCGAGCGCAGTGCACCCCCAAGGCCAGCTAATCGAGCTGACCCTGCATCAGGAGACCCGTATGACCGCGACGCTGACGAAGCATCGCTTCTTAGAAAAAAGAGAAAGAAGGAGAATAGAGAGAGAAGAAATTGCAATGTAAAAAAAGGAAGAAAAATATTGCACGTAGAAATAGGGAAACGAGCAAGAAAAATGTATTGCAAATAAAAAGGCAAACCCGTTTTGCAGGTTATTAATCTCAACAGTTAGGACGACAGAAGGGACTAGCGAAAGAAAGGAAAATGCAGAATTCCACGCAACGCAATTTTCCACAACCCCAGGAATTTACTACGAGGAAATCGGAAAACTGCACACAATTTAGGCAATGTGGAAACTGGTAATTCGCATGGATCTTCTGCCAATAGCAAATAGAGAAAAGAGTATTGGGGAAAAGCTGGAAAAACTATTAGAATTATGTCAAACGATGCCAGAGGACAAGCTATGTTGTCTCGTAACGAGTTCCCTCGAAAACATGAAAGGAAAAATAAATTCCGAAATGCAGTCCATTTACGATATAACTGGCACAAAAGGTAGAATAAATAAAAGAGGATTAATAGACGGATTAGGATCCATTATAAAATCGATAATAGGTTACTTAGATGCGAACGACGCTGCGAACATCGAACGGCAAATCACAGCAATAACGAAAAAACAAGAAACAACAGAAGATGCGTTAGCGGAGACTTTGTCTTTGAAAGCAGCGGGAGATGTTAGCGGCTCAACATGAGCAGCTAGAAGAAGAGGAGGGATGCCTCTATGGACCAGGCATTGCCGATTAGCGGTAATTTTAAACACATTTGTGTAAACACATTACAAAACTTTAAACGCGTTTTTCTCGAAGATACGTTTTTAAAAATGGCTGACATTCTCCTGACCGCTGGAATTAACATATCGACCTTACATTTTTACGTTTATTATTTATCTTTTTATGCGAAAAAAACGCGAAAATTCGATTTTTTTTAAATTGCCGCCATTTTCCGAAATTTGTACTAAACGAAAAACCCATCCGTCATTCAATGACCAAAGGGTCACAGATTGATAATAAGCTTTGAATTTGTGTTTCAGATCAACAAAGAGGGGGCGTGATGTCAGCCGTTTACCTCCCGCGATTTGAGGACCTGTTTTCGCGGAGCTGCAACGGCCGCCATTTTGTTTGTTTTTTTTTTTATTTTTTTAACGTTCTGTATATCATGAATGAAAGCAAGAAAAAACCGCACTCAAAAAGCTTTACTCGTTTCCTTTAAAAAAAATAAAATGTAAACACCTGAAATATGGCACTCCAAGGACAAAGTCTCCCTTAAAAGAAAATTTGCAAATCCAGCAAATTACACTGGAAATGTTCAATCGCACAACGAATCGCCTCGGAGTAAACGAAGAAACACTAGGCTGTTTAGTAAACAATTTACACCATCGAATGAAAAATCTCGTAATAGATATTTTAACACGTCAACAATTGGACGAGAAAATAACAATTATTAGCGTAATAATCGAATCCTAATTAAACGATATACGTCAATTATCTAACTTTTTAGTAGGCTTGCCAAAAGGAATCGTTAATCCTACAATATTGCCGCCTAGACAACTCTACGCGTATCTAATAGAAGCATTACCAAATCTACCAAAAGGACTGAATTTTCCGACAAAAGTACGTCCAGAAAAAATTAACGAATTACTGGACATTTCCGAATTAGGCGCATATAGTATTCAAAATACCTTCACCGTTGTGATAAAAATTTCATTAATCGACAACAGCGAGTTCAATGTGACTAAAGTCTATCCTCTACCTGTAAGAGTAGAAAAAGACACGTTTCGGTTCATAGAAACGACTGTAAAAAATGTTATAATTGATCGAGAGCGGCGAGAATATCTGTCATTCTCAGAAAACGAATTATCCAAATGTAAACGACAAAATTATCAATATTACTGTCATCCAAAAAAGGCAAGACAAATAATACGATCAGGAGCGCCATGCGAACTATCGATATTTTTAGGAAAAGGACCCGAAAAAGCGAATTATACACATCGTTTAGTTAAATTAGAAAATTCTTTAGTCATTGCTCTGGAACAAGAAGGGCAATGGATATATGTAGCCCCAGAGACAGTAGCTCTCACGATAAACTGTAAAATCTCTGCGACAACTCATGCGACAATTACTGCAACAAGATTATTGGCTTTGGATGGGAAATGTTCCGTCACCTCCATAGATTTTAAGATTGAAGATTTAAAGAAAACTGTACACGAAAAATTCCTACAATTGTTACCGCCATTCAATCTATCTTTTCTGACGACCGAAAACGAAATACCTCAACCTTTAATATTGGAAAATATTCCTCATACGATAATTAATGATCCATACGAAGTTAACAAAATTGGCGAACGAATCGAAATATTGAAAACAAAATTAAACAAAAATTACGATCATGTGACAACACAGAGTCACATCATAGGGAATTATGCCCTCAGCGGAATGATTCCCTTCGCAATGATTATATCATATTTCGGAATCAAAGCGTTGCAACGGCGACGTTTAAATGCTACATCGCCGAACGACGACCTTGCTGACGTAGCTCCGGTCAGACCGCGAGCTGCCAAACGCAAGGCAACAGCTGACTCACAAAATCCGCGATTCATATTTACGCGAAATGCACCTCGCACACGCACAACGTAAATGTGTATGAAAAAAACGAAAATCGAAATATTAAAAAAAAGTATATATTATAATATTAAAAAGGCACTTGTACCTTCGTAATCTATTGTATTATTGTAAGCCGAGAGACGACCGAGAGACAAAACTTGCCAAAGCTGTGAAGAAAAAAAAAATGTATTATCTCGCCGAAATTGGGAATTTCGGCTTCCTAAGATGGAGGACTGTTGTGCCCTGAAAAGACAGGAATTTTCATATTGCTAACGCATAAAGTTCAAAGACCCCATGCGACGATATCGAGCCCGATATTTCACAAGCCCGATATTCTGCTCGACTCAGCCGAAAAAACGCTGAATCACAATCGAACGATTCGAACGTTCTCGAAGGATTGGTTGCGAAAACCCGAGTTAACAATTAGCCGAAACAATTAATCGAAAGGCAGTCTTCGGCCAGAAGCCGAGGAGGTCGGTCTCAAGGCATAAAAAGAATTGTAATTTTGTTGCCTAATTTTAAATAAAATATAAGTTGTTCAAGTTGCAATATCCCGAGTTGGAGATTTACTCGGAACGGGAAAAGTCCCCACATACCCGCGCCCTCGAGCATCCGACAACACACGGTGTCAACTTACTCGACAGCGAAATTCCGTGCTCTCCGCGCATCGTCAGAAGCCGGGGCACAACAATATAGATAGACAGAATTCTTATATATAGATTGTTTTGGAGAATACCGAAATACAGAAAGTAAGTCAATGTTTGTTTTGTTTCGGAAGCAGTAACAAACAAAATTTATTTATAGACACAAGAAAATTCATAAAAATTTTTTATCCAGACAAAAGTTTTTCAAATCATCACATCTCATATTTACACATTATGATACGCTGTACAGATACAGAATAATAACGAAATACAGATATTAAGTCAATGTTTTTTTTTTCGTTGCGGAAACAGTAAAAACATAGACACAAGAAAATTCATAAGAATTTTGAATTCAAACAAAAGATTTACAAATTATCACACATCATATTTGCACATCATGACACGCTGTACAGATAAATCGATCTTACAGTTTTGATTTTTTCCTATTGTTTTTCGTTTCAGTTTCCCTTGCGTGATTATTTTCGTTGACCGATCGCGCTAGAAAATGTCCTCTCATGACGAGATAATAGTTTATCACTCTCTTCGTGAGCTCTTCGTTGTGTGCCTGGCATTCCACGTACTGCAAATTTTTCATGTCCGAAACTTTGTCGAGAACTTGATGGAGAGTGTTGATTTTAACGTCAGTTCTCGATCGATCGCTGCACTCGAAGTTTCTCTCGCGTACGGGCACTGAAAGCAACAATTCAAACAATATTAGAAGCTTTTATTTAATTTGGCTTTCTATGAAAATGGCAAATCGATATTTCACCCACTCACTTCCCATTTTCACGCCTCGAAAATAAACATTTTGTATATTTTCGAGACATGAGACAAAACGTGCAATATATGAAAAAATCCATATATTGCACGTTTTGTCTCATCGACGGGACACTTGCTCCGTAACTCGCGTTTGTGATAATTTTTTCATATACTTTCATATGCTTTCATCAAGCGGTCATATACTTTCATCAAGCGATAAAACATTATCCCCAAAAACAAGCCAATCTTCCATCCGGCCGCTAATCGTAACTTACGAAAATGAATATAATAATATGACTATAAATATATTTCCGCTTACTTTTATGAATTACAATTTATTTGGCATTGGGACGGGTGTGAGTAAAGCGCAAATAATTTTTTAGAAGATAAATGAGTTGTAATTTAGATTTATTATTACATTTAAATTAACGTACAAACTAATAAAATAAGCGGTCGGAGTACGCGATAAATTTTTCGACACTAAAAGATAACTAATGAAAATAGTGATAACTAATAAAAATGACTAATCAAATAAGAATTAATAGTAATAATAATTTTAAAAAGCACTGAGCGCGGGGAACGATCCCGCGCCCCTGAGGACCGAAGCCAGGAACGCTACCAACGGGACCATCTCATCGCTTGTAGAATATGTGCACTTTCTGGTACTGACGATTCGCGGCCGGATGGATGATTGGCTTGTTTTTGGGGATATTATTTAGATTTATTATTATATTTAAATTATCGTATAAACTAAAAAAATAAGTGATCAGAGTGCGCGATACATTTTTTGTATACATTAATAACGCAGAGAATCAAGAGCTAAATAAGTATTGAAATCATCTAAAAGCCTTGCGCGTGCCGTCGGGTGACGTCACGCGCGAGTCGTGTTCACATTGCTCTTTCCCTCGAAGCCTTCGTTTTGGCTTGGCCGCCCATGAACGTGCTCAGCGTCCGAAGCTGCCAAAGGCGCGGTCGGGAAACTTCGACGGCGCTCGGCTCTTTCCGAAGATGTCCGAGCGTCGCTCGCTCACGGACACGCGCTACTATGATTATGTGATGGGCGCGCAAGAGACTAGAGAGGGGGTAACTTTTGCGCGCGATCTGGCTGCACTGCCGTATACCCCAAAGCGTGCCTCTATCTGACGCCTCTCTTTGCGGAACTGGCCGCAAAAGCGTGGAGCGCTGCTATCTCGGAGGCATGTGTGACAGAGCGCGATGTATGCGCGCATGCGAATTGTCTTTCTCTTCACGTGGCCGTAATGAAAAATTAATACATCCTAAATAATTAGTCGAGCACAAAAACTAAATGCATAAACCGAAAATATGAGCGATGGGCCATTAGTTAATGATACTCATAGTCTTTGACATTGATAGGCCGATTAAAGTATCGCTCAAACCAATTATATTTTTTTCATTTACGGAACGGAAGTACATTCGACATTTCCGCGTAAATTATAGTTTGGGTAAATATTCGGAACCGGGGCGGGTGCTGGAATCAGGCTAATTTTTGTTTGAATGGTTATATATATATATTGTAACGTTGCGTTACCATATAGAGACTATCCGAGAAAGGTGAGGTAAGCGGACTGGCGTAGCTCAGTTGGTCAGAGCAGTCGACCGGCAATCGAAAGGTCCCGGGTTCGAATCCCGGCCCAGAAGCGCACCGCATTTTTTTCGGATAGTTCTCCTGAGTTTTTTCGGGGGATTATAAATGGCGCCCAACGTGGGGCCGCGGCCTCAGAATAATCAAGATAAATATCGAATTATCGTTGATTGCCGTGGAAAAAGAATCCCCTCCTTGAGAAGAGTCTCATTGAGCTAGCCCCTCCCTTTCCCTTCCCCCTTCCGTCCCTCAGACAATCCCCGCGTCTGTAGTACCCCTTCCCCCCTTCCGTCCCTCAGACAATCCCCGCGTCTGTAGTACCCGTTTCGTATTGAGTTATATTGAGTAGTTTGGGCAAAAATTTCGAGTCGACCCTCCAGAGCCGGATCGACTCTGGCAGGGGGGTTTGTAACGTTGCGTTACCATATAGAGACTATCCGAGAAAGGTGAGGTAAGCGGACTGGCGTAGCTCAGTTGGTCAGAGCAGTCGACCGGCAATCGAAAGGTCCCGGGTTCGAATCCCGGCCCAGAAGCGCACCGCATTTTTTTCGGATAGTTCTCCTGAGTTTTTTCGGGGGATTATAATATATATTGTAACGGGTCGGAATTTGTTACAATAAATATTATTTGTTCGGGACTCGATCAGGGAAGAAATTAGTTTAAACTGTTTGTTTTGGAGGTATTTGGTAATAAAATGACATTTCTTCAGTATTTTTGACTCGATATAATGTTAAAAGTTTGCTGTGTACAAGTGTGGTATGTTGTTTGTGTTTCTAAAGCGTATTTTGTGTGTCTTAATGTATCGCGGTATCGATTGCGGTGCGCTTGATCTCGGTACGGCTCGCTATCCCCTCTCTTCCAACTGTCGCTCGTGGCGCGCGGTGCCGAGCGCGCTCTCGTGCTACGCGCCGTCCCTGGGTCCCCCCACTCTATCGACTCACGACGCGGTGGATCGCGGTGCGCTTTCGACTGACGCGCTACGGCGCGCTTTCTTGTAATTAATCCCCGTGAGCGTAATCGATTGTCGCGCGTCGGTAATCGATTACTCTAACTGTGGCTGATGCCGTCGGATGGCGCCACGTACCCGCTTATGATAATGTATCGCTGGTTATGTGTGTTGTGTCGGTGTGGTGTTTCAAATTTCAATGCCTCTCCGACCTTCAGGTTCTCCTGATACTTTCGGGAGCCCTCACAGGTATTTCGTGTTTTACAGGTGTTTGTAAGTGTGTGTGTATTGTCGCCTGGTATTTCGGATACCTCCTCGCACTTTCTATTCTCCTGATACTAATTTTCTATCTGTCCTTTCGTAATTTATTCCTCCTTTGTTCAATCTTAATGTTTTTTAGTACTCTTTTTCTTATTCTTCTCCTGGGTTTTGTTTCCGCATTTATTGACTTAAAAAAAATGTATGTTAGAATTCTTCCTTTTTAGGTTTCTTAAGGTTCCCTCTCTCAGCTTTCCGCCCTAAAAAGAGGTACTTTGCTGAGCGGTACTTATCGCTCCACGAAGGAAGAAAAAGAAGAAGTGACGTTCCTCCAACTTTCCTCCTCTTTTATACCCATATTTTATTGTTTATTGTTCCCCTTCCCTTACGAATTACCCATCATTCCCTTTATTGTTAACTTTTTTTTCTATCTTTGTGTAAATTTCTGCTTCCCTTTTTTTGTTACTTTCTCTGTTTTCTTCTACTGTTTTTGTTTATTTTCTGTTTTTCTTTTTCTCGCGAACCTTAGACTGTTTGTGTTCTTTTCTGTGACCTTCAGTTTACCTGGGTTTTCCCGAGGTCCTCATTTCGTTACTTCCCCCTCCCCTATTCCTATAATGGGTCGGTTTGTTTGAATTTGTGGTGGGGGTATGGCGCCATATATTGAGACGGACCTGTACGTCTCAATATATATATATACAGGGTGATTCGTAATAACCTGTACACCCGGAACTGGCGGGTTCAGTGGGGTGCCACGAGCATAACTATCAAGGCTTCTTTGTCTCCGTTAAATAGTTTTTGAATGGGAGCGATTCCAATTTTGGCGCTCGAAGGATTGTTGTAGGGCGGCAGTCTGCCCTTGAGCGCGAGAAACGTAGCAGGTGACGGCAAGCTAGATAGGCATATGTCTTGCTTGCCCGGCCAGGTTGACGTTTCGCGTATTGTCTGCTTTTATTTTCTGTCATCTTGGGTACGCAAGTTCAGAGCGTGAGCCGAGCCGCGCGACTGAGCGTGACTTTTTTTTTCGAATGTCGTCGATTCCTATTTGTCGCACTTTCGTTCGCTATTATTTAATGAGCGTCTCCAATCGCCTATCGCTCATTAATAAATATCTATCTTCTCTCTCGTCCTCTTTCATCTTTGCGCATACTTTTGTTTTTCCGTTCATTCCCTCTCGTCGATTCTAACAAGGAACGCCGCTTTAGTGCCCGCCTTCGATTTTAATGAAACTCATGTCCATGGAAGAGCACTGTAAACGGTCATACGCTTGCGGTATAACTGGAAAAACAGTTGCACATGTTGAAACCCTTTTCAAATAGAAATAGCTTTCAAATGCGGCATTTTTTTCGTCTCGGAAAAAAAACCTTTTTTTTCGGGATTTGTTAAACCTTCCTTGACACAATGGATAATGTTGACGAGGACAGATTTGAAATAAAATGCTCACTTTTCCATAAACGAAAGTTTTCCATCATTTTTTACATTTCAACTTCACATTTCACATTCAAATTCAAATTTACATTTTCCGAATTTTAATTACGCAGACGTATTAAGAAATGTTTAAAGTGTATCCCGAATTAGTTTCAATAAGAACCGACCGATGAGTTGTTAAGGGCAGGTGGATGAAGTACTACCCGGGTCAAAATGATCCAGTGTGTCAAAGTCCTGGCCAAATGTAAGTGTGTCAAGGAACGGTAAGTCAAGAAGTTAAGTATTCGATGTGAAGTTGTAAGAAAAATGACAAAAAAATCCCATTTGTAAATTTTCCTCTGTGTGCGAAATGTTTCTCTTCTGTGCGAAGATACAAGTTGAATCGTAGTATCATTCTTTACGCGACAAAGACGAAATCGACGTCTGGCTTGATTTTTCGGCATGAGCTGTAACTTTCATCGAACATACTCATAATTGATTTTATCGATTTCGCTTAATTTTCCGGTGATGAGCCCCGAGACGTGTGAGGTACGTTACTGAAAAGGAGCCTGAGTCGTTATCCGCTAACATCAATTGAATAAAGACGAAAACGATGCTCTGAATGGGTTTCTCATATTTTGACAGATATTGCCAAGATCATTCGGCCAAATTCGTTTTTGATTTCATCTTATTTCCGGTCAGAGCGAATGGATCATTTCATCGGTGCTCGAAAATACAAGTTTAATCACAGAATCATTCTTTACGCGACAAAGACGAAATCGACGTCCGGCTTGATTTTTCGGCATGAGGTGTAACCCTCTTCGAACATATTCATTATTGAATTGATCGATTTCGCTTTATTTTGAAGTAATAAGCTCCGAGACGTTTGAGGTATGTTACTAAAAAGGAGCCTGAGTCGTTATCCGCTAACATCAAGCGAATAAAGTGAAATCGATGCTCCGAACGGTTTTCGCATATTCTGTCAGACATTTCTGAGATCATTCGTCCAAATTCGTTTTCGATTTCATCTTATTTCCGGTCAGAGCTAATGGATCATTTGACCGTTGCTCAAAAATACAAGTCTAATAATCGAATCATTATTTTTGCGACAAAGACTAAATTGACGTCTGGCTTGATTTTTTGGCATGAGGTTGTAACTCTCTTCGAACATACTTATCATTGAATGTATCCACCTTGCTTTATTTTGAGGTAATAAGCCCCGAGACGTGTGAGGTACGTTACGGAAAAAGAGCCTGAGTCATTATCCGCTAACATCAAGCGACTGAAGACGAAATCGATGCTCCGAATGGTTTTCGCATATTCTGTCAGATATTGCTAAGATTATTCGCCCAAATTCATTTTTGATTTCATTTTATTTCCGATCAGAGCTAATGGATGGTTTGACCGGCGCTCAAAGATACAAGTTGAATAATAGGACCATTATTTACGCGACACAGACGAAAACGACGTCTGGCTTGATTGGTCGGCATGAGTTGTAACCCTCTTCGAAAATACTTACCATTGAACTTATCGATTTCATTTTATTTTGAGGTAATAAGCCCCGAGACGTGTGAGGTGCGTTAATCAAACGGAGCCTGAGTCATTATCCGCTGACACCAAGATAATAAAGATGAAATCTATGCTCCAAACGGTTTTGACATATTCTATCAGATGTTGCTAAGATCATTCGCTCAAATTCGTTTTTGATTTCATCTCACTTCTGGTCAGAGCGAATGGATCACTTGATCGGTGCTCGAAGATACAAGTTTAATCATAGAATCATTCTTTACGCGACAAAGACGAAATCGACGTCCGGTTTGATTTTTCGGCATAAGTTGTAACTCTCTTCGAACATAATCATTATTGAATTGGTCGATTTCCCTTTATTTTGAGATAATTAGCCTCGAGACGTGTGAGGTACGTTACTGAAAATGAGCTTGAGTCATTATCCGCTAACACCAAGAGAATAAAGATGAAATTGATCCTCCGAACGGTTTTTGCATATGCTATCAGCCATTCCTACGATCATTTGCCCAAATTCTTTTTCGATTTCATCGTATTTCCGGTCAGAGCGAATGGGTCACTTGACCGGTGCTCGAACATACAAGTATAATAATAGAATCATTATTTCCGCGACAAAGACGAATTCGACGTCTGGCTTGATTTTTGGGCATGAGCTGTAACTCTCTTCGAACATACTCATCATTGAAATGATTGATTTCGCTTTATTTTGAGGTCATTAGCATGAGGTACGTTATCGATTTCATCTTATTTCCGGTCAGAGCGAATGGATCATTTGATCGATGCTCGATGTAGAAAAAAAATGAAATCGATAAATTCAATGATGAGTATGTTCGAAGAGGCAACAACTCATGCCGAAAAATCAAGCCGGACGTCCATTTCGTCTGTTTCGCGTAAAGAATTATCCTATTATTAAACTTGTATCTTTGAGCGCCGGTCAAATCATCCGTTAGCTCTAACCGGAAGTAAGATGAAATCGAAAACGAATTTAAGCGAATGATCTGACAGAATATACGAAAACTGTTCGGAGCATCGATTTCATCTTTATTCGCTGGATGTTAGGGGATAATGACTGAGGCCCGTTTTCAGTAACGTACCTCACACGTCTCGGGGCTTATTATCTCAAAATAAAGCAAAATCGATCAATTCAATGATGAGTATTGTCGAAGAGAGTTACAACTCATGCCGAAAAATCAAGCCGGTCGACGATTTCGTCTTTGTCGCGAAAATAATGATTCCATGATTAAACTTGTATCTTCGAGCACCGGTAAAGTGACCCATTCGCTCTGACCGGAAATAAGATGAAATCGAAAAAGAATTTGGGCGAATGATCGTAGCAATGGCTGATAGCATATGCAAAAACCGTTTAGAGGATCGATTTTATCTTTATTCTTTTGGTGTTAGCGAATAAAATGACTCAAGCTCGTTTTCAGTAACGTACCTCACACGTTTCGGGAGTAATCATCTCAAAACAAAGCGAAATCGATCAATTCAATAATGATTATGTTCGAAGAGAGTTACAACTTATGCCGAAAAATCAAACCGGACGTCGATTTCGTCTTTGTCGCGTAAAGAGTGATTCTATGATTGAACTTGTATCTTCGAGCACCGATCAAATAATCCATCAGCTCTGACGAGAAATAAGATGAAATCTAAAACAAATTTGGGCGAATGATCTTAGCAATATCTGACAGAATACGCGAAAACCGTTCGGAGCATCGATTTCTTCTTTATTGTCTTGGTGTTAGCGGATAATAACTCAGGAGTAGTATAACTCGGGGGATTCTGGCCAAAGTTGCGGCGAGGGTGGTTCGGGGACGGGGGTAAGGGGAGGGGTTTGATCATGGGGTGGGGGAAGTGTGTGGCGCGGAGTATGCGGTGAAGGGGAGGGGGTGAGGAGCTTATAGCAAGGGGAGGGAGGTGTCTGGCTGTCGCGCGGAGGTCTTGGACCCGTTTGGGGAATTGGGGGAGGGGGATTTGCGGCTTGCGGAGAGGGGTGCGGAGAGGTTGGCGAGTGACGTCACGCGCGGGAAGAGAATGCTTAAAAACACGGGGGTCCACGGAGAGGGGATAACGGTTGTAGGCGCGGGTCAAGGGGGCACCGGCAGCCAGGGGACATTGTAGATGATGCGACAATTTTCTTGGGGGAGGTGGCGTTATTGATACATGTGAATCGTTTCCAGACAATGGAGGAAAATTTCTCTCAAACATGTGGATATGCATGTGAAAGCCAGCGTCTATGATACACTCTCGGCAACGTAAGGCAATTGTAATGCGAGTTGTCAAATGAGACTTTACAGATAAACTTTTTATGTAGCTATAGCAACGGAGGCCCTTATAAAATTACACTGCATTCGGTCTTGTATTCATTCCGAAAGATAACGTCGAGATGTTTGCATGTGCGAGTATGAATGCAGTGCACCCAGCCAAGAACCCGTGGGACTTGACGAAGAATGAGCTCGAACACGTTCCAAAGACCTTGCTCATAAAATATTGGAGTCGACACATTGGTATGCTGTGGGATCGTTTGCCGGAACATCATCGAAACGACAGTGAAATATTATCATATCTTCCATGCATGAAGCATTACAGTACACCTGAGATGTTGGATCATATTGATGGCCCCCCACCTCCGCAACGGCATTGTGAAAAGTGTTGTGAGGGAGACAATACTATTCGTGAGAAAAGTAAATGTTCCTCGAAACATTTGAAGTTGTTTCGTCGATGAAAAATGGATTTCTCATTGTCAGCAAAACGGCGGAATTCTTCGCAACGAAGAAGCTGTCTCAAGGTTCCATCGTGTTATCCAATCTCCGACATGAGGGCTGCCCACACCAAATTAGCAAAGCGTTACGTAGTGCACATCATGGACGAGTTCACCGTCTTCTTACCAGCATGGCTCATGAAGTCCTTCAGTCACGGTCCAAAGATGTTCGAGAATATATTGGAAATGGCTCGCAATGACGAACTATACATGAACTATTATGGCGGACAATACAGCAGCATCGCATTCAATAAACAGTGAGCACACCATTGTGCTGGTGGGAAATGTTGAGTTCAATGGGATCATCGGTCGCTAACGTCGTTGAGTTTTCAACATGCTCACAACAATGTATAAAGGATAGCTTTCATTGAATATAAAAATGTTCCACGTTGCTGTTGGATGTAAGAATAAATACAATCAAAGAAGATATATATCAAAATGTTTTTTATTTAAAAATGTTTTTTTTTAATCCTCCGCTCACGCAGCGCTTCGTATACACTCAACCAGATTTTCAGCGATTTTACATTCGCATTGGCGCAATTGTATTTCATATTGAAGAAATGATGGGGACATTCAAAGTCGGAGATGTTTGGCAATTTCTGCAGCGAGGGACAGTCCAGGGTCTCCAAGTCAACAATTTTGGTTGCAGGATCCGGGAATCTTGATATCCATGAGCATTTTCTGAATCCCTTCACGTAGATGGTAGGAGCTCCTTGCAAGATGGTTCGAATTATCGTTCTAGCTGCCTCGTATGGTATATCACCGTGATCCCATCGTAATCCGTGAAAATTGCGGTCCAACCATTTGTTTGTCTTTTTGTATTTGTCTGGTAACGAGTCATGATAAACGTCAGCGGTTCAGCCTTCTTGTCGTGGAGTTTGACGATGGAAATCTCCTTCAGGACAAAATCGTTGACGGATCTCTTGAACCCCTGCACATCGACGACGAGCTCCATATTGACTGAAGAGTCCGCAGACAGTTGGCAAGATTTATACTAATTTTTTAACCGCACCACTAATCGGATTGTATTCGACAATACGATCATGGAGAATTAAACAGAATGCAGCAGTTTTCGGCGGAATATTCGTTTTCAATTCAAATTCGAGACGCACATCCACGGGGGCCTTAAGAGAATCATTTTGCTTTGAGCAGTCAATGATGGCGAGGGGGGCTTTTTCTAAGAATTCCGTCTTATTTAGCCATGGTTCACCTTCTTTGTCGTGATAGGTGAATTGGAAGTTTGTATACATCTCGTAGAGTAAAGCATACTGATTTTGATTGATATTTAGGTTTAGATTTCCATATGGATAGCATTGGGAGTTTAGATATAGCTTGACATCGCTGATGTTGCAATGATCATAGTTGCTCGCATTCCTCTCTTTCATATTTTTTCGCCCCGTCTGCAGCGCGAGAATGACATATCGTGGTTTCTCCAACTGATTGGAAGTCTTGACAGACCACACATGCTTGGAGGTGACGGGGAGTAGTGGATATTCATACAATTCCCACGTTCGAAAACTCATGGAAATTGGTGCATCTTTGGCGAGAAATTTCAATAGCTGAATTTTTCGTTGATCTGAGACTGTTACATACGGTACAAGCCATTCGATTTTATGCAATACGAGTTTGTAGTCTTCGGGAGCTGTTTGCATGATGGCATTATCATCAGTCTTCGATCTCGTAAGAATTAGCTCATGCTTGGCATTTACCACAATTTTCCGATAATCTTCGGCAAATCCGAGCAGCATGCTCAGTGGTATACACACATCAAAATTTCCCGATACATCAACAATCTGCTTCGTCTCTTCAACATCGAGCCATCCCGTGTTCTCGAGCATAGAGCTCTTAGCTGGACTGAGAGACGAATATCCTTTAATTACACTCGTAATACCGACATTCTTATTACAATCGGTTTCCATGGCATTCAACTCATATCGCACTTCTTCAAACAAATGGCAGATGGCATTGTTGACGAGACTTGTGGCAGCGGTTGGCAGCCCATCACGCTTAGATAATTTTCCACAGATGTGCAAGGAACTTTTGCTTGGCAGGATGGATAGATCTTGATTTTGAATGGCAATACGTATTTCATCGCTATTATTAAAGGTCGAAGATGCATATGGCTGATGAGCGTGAATTTCACAATGTATGATGGATTCGTCAAAGACTACGGGCTCCTGAATGTTTACGATTTCTTCTTCCATTGCACGCAGCAGATGCACAAAGCATAAAATAAATAATGTTTTACATGCTGTCCCCACGCACTTTCAGACCCAAATTCTTCAAGAGTAGCACGTTTTGAGGTGTGAGCACTTTGGGTGCGGGCCGACGACTGATTGTTTTTACCCATGGTTGTTTAGTGTTATTAATGACTCTATTAAAGACTATACCCATTATGATTTTATATGCAGCCGTATTGTGAGTACTTCACCGCGGAAATTCACCAAGTCACCGCCCTAATCCACTATTCGAAGTTGTATTGTGTCTATCGTTCGGCATATGATTGGTAGATAAATGACATGTGATGGAACCTCAATGATTTTATATCCTGGAGGGACCGATAGGAAAAATTCATGAATGGTGTGCACTTTTTGTCCATTAATATAGGCACCAGCGGTTATATTGCACTCAACCCATAGGGCATTCACTTTGAGAATGGCTACTGGAAGATCAGATTCGTGTCTTTTATTCGCTTCCAATTTACGTGCTGTGAAGCCCAGTAGATGTCCAATCGAATCTTCAGGCTCAATTTACACCATGATCACACTCGATTTCACTGCGCAAAGTATTATTATTAGGTTTGATGTTGATTTTGATGTTTTTCCGTGACAGCTCGGCTTGCGCAAATGTATCAATATATTCTATTTCATAGCTACCCGTAGGTATTATCAACACCTCATCTCCCACGTAAAGTTTGTTGTGGTTAATGTCTATATTGGGAATAGAGTTGAATGTTAATAGTTCCACGAGACCGAGGTATAATTTTCGTTTGTCGAGAGTTTTATGGGGGGAAAGTATTGCGCCTCGAGTATGGATGACGATCCAGATATGGTCAATGTTAAACTATCATCCATGACGCTAGTACTTTGACAACTAAACTCTCAGCCTTATACTCCACGTATATATAGCATGTATTTGTCTTTGTATCGTAATTGTTGACAAAGAAACTTGAGACATAGATGTCCGCATTCAATCATATCATATTCTTGATATCTCTTATAATTATAGTTCACGCTACCTACACCAAAATATCTCATGAGTTCAGACGGTGGTGGAAGATCGCCGAAACTATCAAAGTACATGACTTTCCATCCAGTCTTTTTGTAGGTAACCCAATGTGTGCCAGGGCCTACATTTTCATCCAAGTCCACAATCGCTGATTCATATTTGAGTGGCCCTCTCATTGGTAATGTATCCCGCATGTACACGCCACGGAAATGTGGAAACTTCACGACTCTTGCATATTTGAGTAGGTCGATGTCGGTCAACGGTCGGTGTGGTAGCGTTACTTGATGTTTTTTGGCTTGATATGAAGACCCAATCCTTGCTTATACGGTTTCAGATGTAACCCCCTACCCAAAGCAATCGCTTCAATTGTTCGATTATGTCGTATACTTTCATTCAATTCACGTTTAGCCGCTTGAGCAGCATTTACAGCTTTGGCTATACCAGCCGCACCACCCGACAAAGCCCCAGCAGTGCTGAGACCCGCAAATATAGGTATCAGAAACGGCAATAAACCACCAATTTGATGAGGTATAGGTAGAACCCGCGGTGCGCGCACTTTGCCACCTTCAGTCTTTACCGCTACACGAGCACCCTTTAGAGCCGATTTAATAACCGTATGCGGATCATTACTTTGAATCATCGTATTCTTCGCAGCACGAATAATTTTTTTCAAACAAACGCCGCCCTTACGTGCTGTCTTCATCCCCATGCCAAATTTTCTCTTTGTCTGCATAATATTTGACACACTCCAAGCACTTGCTTTCTCGCCGATGCTAGCGTCTTTACCGGTAACGCGGTGCCAAGCTTGTTCGGCCAACACTCTATCTGCTGAATGTCTCGCTTCAAGGTTATCTGGATTTTTTGAATATGCAATGTCGTGTTGTTTGCAAGCCGTATCTAACGGATTAATTCCCGGATCGCCACGAGCAAGGCGCTTAGCCAGCTTTGTACCCGGCCCACAATACTGGTACCCAGGCAAATGTAATTCAACAGGGAGTTTGTTGATTAGTTGGTTGACAAAACCTTTACCGCTCTTGCCATGAACGATCATGACTAAGGACAATACTCGACTGATAGACAATCCCTATAAAATGACTTTTATATTGATTTTCCATTAGTCGTGTGTGAGATGGCGTCCAAGAAACAAACTTTCGGAGGCGGGCTTCCCGTAATAAATTTTGATAAATTTGTCGACGATGGAAGAATGAAGAGGCAAACACGTCATGGAAATATATTGCCGGATAGCATACGCGCCGTTTTTTGTGGTCCATCGAATTGTGGGAAAACGAATGCACTGCTCACTCTCATAATACACCCCAATGGTTTGAGATTTGAGAATATTTATCTGTATTCCAAGTCGCTGAAACAGGCAAAATATAAGTTGCTCGAACGATTACTCGAACCTGTGAGTGGCGTTGAGTATTATCCATTCAATGAGCATGAACAAGTTATAGCACCAAGTGACGCACAACCCAACTCTATATTCATTTTTGATGATATAGCGTGTGAAAAACAGGATAATGTGAGAGCCTTCTTTTCCATGGGAAGACATGAGATTGTTGACAGTTTCTATCTTTGTCAGACATACACTCGTATCCCCAAACATCTCGTGAGAGATAATGCGAATTTTGTGGTGCTTTTCAAGCAGGATGATACGAATCTCAAGCATGTGTACAATGATCATGTTATTACGGATATGTCTTATACATGCTTTAAAAACATGTGCACGAAATATTGGAATTCCGACAAGTATGCATTCATCACAATCGATAAGTGCACCAATATTGACGAGGGTCCATATAGGCAAGGTTTTGATTATTTTTTGACGCTCGATAAATGACCCGTCATTTATTGCGAAAAGACAGTATCATGTACACACCGATAGCGACAACATGAAGAGCGAACAGCTGTTGAGGGAAAAAGATGTATTGCGTGAAATCTCCAAAGCGAGCGATGCAATCAGGCGAAAGCATCGAATACTCAAGATTGGAAGAGACATCGATAAGCAGAGAATGCAAAAGGTCTTTAAACCTATAGTGAGACCATTGGAACAATTAGCGACAAACAAAAACAACGAGGTCATAAAGATGGAAGTTAAAGACGAAAAAGTAATGGATAATGATGTGGAATATTTGACGAATGGTGTCGAGCCCCAATTCAAGAACGAAACACAAGATTCTTTCAAGAGTGAAACACAAGACTCTTTTAAGCTGGTATATGACGATGATGATGACTCACCAACCCAAAATGTTGATGATTTAATCAGTGAATATCTTCTGTTATTACGTACAAATAGAAAGACAAGCTTAGATGTCTCATATGGTGTACGGAACCTCGCGAACAACAAATTAATGATTGGTGATTCTCCTATATTCTTCGATTCTCAAAATATTCGTGTCCGAGATTCAACCTATCTGAAAACTGTTGGATTAGCAGAGCTATTGTTTCAAAACGTTCCCAACGTCGAAGCTCTAACACCGGATGACTTGAAAAACTATGAAAAAATCATTATCTCCACGAATGCTCACAAAAAATATTACAAGCCTGGTAAGGCTATACGACATAGTGTCGGTCACAAATTCGATACTTATATCGCAAATATAGTTGATCATCACAAGCACATGGGAAAAGGTATGCCAAAGTATAAGGTGGCGAGAAAAAATACCCAATTGGATTACATTTATTGGGATAGTCCCAATGAGCTAGTAGATCGTCTTCGCTTACTTCTAGCATCACAAGCAGCTGGAAATTCGTCACATTCAAATGAAATTGTATCGATTGTTGAGGAATTGGGTGAAGCCAAAATTATTTATTAACCCAACATTTGAAATTTCACGCATTATCAACATGAGTGTCGATGTGTTCGGACGCCAACTGAAAAAGAATATCGTCCTCAATAAGCAAGGTCCTCCAGGCAGACCGGGGATTGGCTTTAGAACTACCGCAGATGGTCATTATGATTTGGGACAAAAACGATTGTGTAATATCGCCAATCCGGAAGAACAAGACGATGGCATCAATCTAAGTGCTTTACATAAAAGATCTCGAACAATCATTAAGTACATACGTAAAGAAATAAATGAGAGTAACCTGTTGTTGGTTAATGGATTAGAAGCTACGATGAGAGATATTGCGAGGACGCTCGATGCAGATCTCAAAACTCTACAAGACTTGGTGATTCGCAATTCACACATCATTGCTGAACTGGATGCACGACTAAAAAGACTGAAAAATGAATGAGAAAAAGAACGCTCTCGTGCGGGAGCTGCATAAACCTGCTCGCCGAAACTATCCGCGTCGGCATGTGGACATCCGTGGTTTGGATAAGACCTGGCAAGCTGATCTCGTCGATATGTCGTCGTACGCACATCAAAACTCCAAACATAAATTTTTCCTAACCGTCATCGATACTTTCGCAAAATTCGCCTGGGCCGTACCGATGCGGAGTAAGAATGGTAAAGATGCAGCAACCGCACTGAAGTCGATACTCGTAAAGGGACGCATACCGCAGAAGTTACACGTGGATCAAGGAAAAGAGTTTTATAATCGTGACTTTAAAACCCTAATGAAAAAGTGCAATATCCACATGTATTCAACATATAGCATTTTAAAAGCTTCCATTTGCGAGCGTTTTAATCGTACATTGAAAAATAAGATGTGGGTACAATTTAGTATTCGTGGTAATTATAGGTGGATCGATATAGTTGATAAATTAGTAGCCGAGTATAATGATTCCGTGCACCGCACGATTAAGATGAAACCGCGAAATGTCAATGCTGGAAATGAGAAACAGCTACTACAACATGTCTATAATAAGACTCCATTGAAAAAGTCATCGACATCAAAATTCGAAATTGGTGATAAAGTCAGAATCAGTAAATTCAAGAGTGTTTTCGAAAAGGGTTACACACCGAACTGGACAACGGAAATATTTACTATATATAGAGTGAAAAACACAAAACCTGTAACATTTCACCTCAAGGACTATGACGATGAACCGATTGCAGGTGGTTTCTACGATCAGGAGCTACTTAAAGTTCAACATCCTGATATTTATCTCATCGAAAAAGTATTGAAGAAGCGTGGTAATCGAATGTTTGTAAAATGGTTGGTTTTCGATAGTACCCACAATAGTTGGATAAGCAAATCTGATTTGTAGCGGACAATAAAAATGTTTTAAATTCGATGATTCTTCTCTCTACTCATTCCAGATGATGAGGCCTTTGTGTCGCAAAGGGTCGACCGTTCTCTTCAGCGTAGCATGTGTTTTCTCGCTTGGGCAGCCTTTTCCTTCTGGCTTTTTCACACCTGTCTCTCTCACAAAAGTGTGTTAGGAAGGTGCGGAGAAAAATATCGTGATTATAGCAAATTACAATGGGGTTTTTTTCTTTATTTCTCCACTTGGAAAATTGACAAACCAATTCATTATTTACAAAACAATTATTTACAAAGGCGATTATTCTTAAAACATTTACAAAATACATGCTACGATAGTATCCTAAAATGTCCCCATGGTAGCGTTTTCGTGGTTCCGGGTATGATATACCGTTTGTCATCGTGCGGGCTTAGAGCAATTTTTGTCTCGTTCATGGTGTACACTTCATGCAACTTCGATCTTATGCACGATTGTTGGCGAGTCATTTCGATTTGTTCGTTTAAGCATTTCGTGTAATCCTCGAACGAGATCGTTCTTGCAACGATGTTACTCTTAACACCTTTTACTTTCTTTGTATCGTCTGTGCCATCGCCTTGCACCGCATACATTTTTGTTCTAAGCCCGACGAATTCCGTCATTATCCGACACATTATTTTCGTCTTTCATTAGTCCAGGGACTTTTTTGTTGACAAGCGGTATACCATACCCATTATCCGCGGGATAGTCGCTAGTATCGAAACGATGAATGTTGCGCTTTATGTCATTATACACATCCTCACACTCAATGTTGTATATGAGGCTGTCCGTATCGGTGTACAACACCGTACATTTGTCTTTATACAGAGGTACCATATACTCATGATGAAAGTCATATAAAGATGTCTTCGATATGTCGAGTATGCACATACCCACATATATCGGCTTATTGAATTTCACCTCCATTTTCCATAGTTTTCCCAAACACTGCATTATTCATCAATTTATAGAGATTTTTTCCAATTAATTCTTCGCTTGGGTTCGGAACTGTGTATTAAGCTCAATATATGTTCGTAGCCAGGGTGATTGGGAGAATTGCAGTATTCTGTGAATTTTTTTTATTTTGAGACCATGGCGTACACTCTGCTGCAGATTGCGATAATGAATAACATATCGTTCCTTGTTATTCACGGTTGCAAGCAGTTTTTCGTGTTGCTTACCAGGTGGTTTACCATGTGTTGAACAAAACGGCAAGTCCATGTGCGCATCGTGTAGACATTCTGGGTACTCTAAGTCAACCTCAAGAATGAAGCCTATCAGGGAATCTAGCGCGATCGATGATAAATCGAATGTTGACAAGTCATCGATCCATCGGAAATTAGCATAGGGCAATGATTGACACATTGCCCATCCATGCAAATTATTTATATCGAAATACATCAAGTATGATTAAGACTTTGATGGATCGAACGATTCCATGTACTTGTTATTGGCATGCGCGTACCTGTTTGAGCACTGACTCAGACCACCGCGTATACCCCGTTCAACAAATAACACCATGTCAACGTCGTTGAGCAATTCGAAGTTAACGTTTGTATGCTTTAACATTGCATCCCAGGTGTATCCGGGAAGAGTATAGTAATACGCGGGGTCGAGCCTGTAACTTTCGATGCAGGTATTACGAAAGTTCTCAAAAACGTCGGCCAGTAACAAAACATCGGTTTACGCTATCAATATATTCATAAGGAAAGACACCCTTCCGAGTTAATAGCATAAAATTATCTGTCGATATGCCATGAAATTGTGCCCGCGAAATGTTGAGTTTGTCCGTTGTCAAAAATGATGCCAGTTTATCCAAACTTGCATTGAGGAATTTGTATGAATCGATGAAACGTAATTGAATCTGGTGTGACTTGTCTGCCGTTTGAACTGTTTTCGTGAAAGAAATGTATTTTTCCTTCGTTATGGGAAGCATGTCGGTTTTTTCTTCGAACGCTGTGGCTACTTCCTTGATGATGAAATGTGCGTCATAACCAGGCAAATTATGAAAAACTACAGGAATGAAAAACGACTGCTTATAATTCAAATTGCAATAGAGTGAGCGGGGCCTCCATAACGTCCAGTCAGATGACAATGATCGCGAACACGTATGTCGTCTTCCACAAATGGTTTCTCACATATATGACACTGAGTGACGCTTCGATATTCTACCCATTGATCTGGTGTTAGAGGTATCATGGGAACATTATCCGATAAAATATCGTTGATGCGCAGAGCTAAATTTGTAAGGTTCTCAACGAACCATGTAACGCAGTCAGCACTGCGACGTGAGTGGTATCCTGATAATGAATTGTCATACGAACAATGTACATAGTACGCAATGCTAAACACTTCATGATGCTGATATACATTTTTGTCGGCAACCTTTGCCAGAACGGACTCCAGATCGGCGTAAATCACGCATAGAAGTCGCTCGTTTCGTTGAAAGTTGTTGAATGTCAGCCATTTGTCCATTGCACTAGGTAATCGAATGGCGCAATCATTCAATTTTCCACAATCCACCTCATGTGTTCGCAATTTGTTCTCCGTGTAAAAGTAGTGCAAACACCTGTAACAAAACGGCGATATCACTTTTATATTATCAAGTACATAATTACTCATAGGTATATTTTCGAGTGGGGTTTTTACTCACCGATCGCAGATGTGTTTTTTCACTTTTTTTGTTCAGCTGCCCGCTCACAAGCCTGGATAAATTTTTTATCCAGACAAAGTGTCCCACGCTGTGGTCCGAGGAATCCGCCACGAATAACAAATTGATGTGTTTATCCAGCTTTTGGCTGCATACTCGAATCGGGACGATGTTTTTCTTTTCGAATGTATATACGTTGATTGAAACTTTATTTTGTGATTCAAATTTCTTTATTTGGTTTAGAGTCATTGGAAAAACAATGCCTTGAAGCTGCAGTACAGTTGAGTAATGAGGATACGAAGATATGTTCACATGTGTTTTCGCTGGATGACGAGCAGCTACCACTGACCACGCAAAACACGCGTTATCCTTCGACTTTATATTCACCACCGCTTTCTTCATGATTATTTCCCGCGACAAAACAGGTTGACATCCGACACGCATTGGATTGTATTTGTTGATATTTAAAGTTAAGTTCAGTATCCGCGACAATGTCCATCCGCTATCACGTTTTTGAAAATCTTCGAGGGATGCAAAGGTAGGCTCGACAACTCGTTGTGTATACCACTCAC
The DNA here is from genome assembly GCA_944452715.1 of Ophion slaviceki. Lineage (NCBI taxonomy): Eukaryota > Metazoa > Arthropoda > Insecta > Hymenoptera > Ichneumonidae > Ophion > Ophion slaviceki. The sequence continues at coordinate 8,343,239 of OX101789.1, forward strand.
GTAAATTGGATGTGGTAAAAAGTTCAAAGTTTTTCGTGTTGATACTTTTATTTCCACGTTTGTCACCTGCCTCAAATTCACCATTGAAAACTGTATTCACTTTTACACTGATGTGTTCGTTGATAATGTTTTGCACATGTGAAAGCATTATATCACATGCGTCTTCGAAAAACTGACGAGGTTCAATATGGTCGTTATTGATGACGCAGCCAGTCAGGATACGATTTTCGAACGCTGTATCAATTTCTCGCCAGATCAAACCGCGATCACTGTGTCCCGAGCCCGCATGTAAAAATCGTTTGCGTAGAACATTTTTTTTAAACGTTCTAAGCGAGCGATTCGTGCTACCAATGATTGCTGATTTCCGAGCGATAATCGCGGTCGCTTAATTCGACTTTGCGTTTCCAACGACTCTACACATTGATCACATTATTGCTCCCACACTATATACTCATCCACCGAATTTATTAGTGCGGCTTGATCGCGCAGATTTTGTTCTAATTGGGGAACGTTCTCAGCCATTTGCACACGCGTTAAACGAAGGCGTCAAGAAATGATGCGAGCAAAGTGACTGCTCGATTAAAAGTGTGCGGCTTTGGGTGCTAGAAGTCGTTTTCATTCGGAAAATTTATTTTCTGTCTTTCTCCTGTATCTTAGAAGTGTGCCGCCTCACCATAGTTTTTTATATTACAATGTTATAAGACTAGTATGGAAGCATGGGAACACAATGAATTGAATTGGGTGCATGAGCGCGGAAGATCTGGGCCCTTTATCCAAAATTTGTGCTGGAATACCTACTTCTAATGCATTCATTTTTCAAACGAGTCTCCTATACGCGTTCATATGTATATCCACATGTTTAAGACAAATTTCTCACCTTTCTTTGGAAAAACGTTTCACCTGTATCAATAAGGCCGCCTTTTCCCACCCAGGGAAATGACGCATCGTCTACGATGTCTCCCTAGCTACCAACGTCCTTCCTAGCTACCAACGTCCCTCCTACCGTGTGTCCCCCGCGCCTACAATTGCTATCCACTCCTCCATGGGCCCCGTGGTTTCGGGCATCCTCTACCCACACGGCTTACTCGTTAGACTCCTCGCACAACTCCGCAACCCGGCACATTGGGTTCTTGGCGGGTGCACTGCATGCACACTCACACATGCAAACATCCTGATGTTATCTTTTGGAATGAACAAAAAACCGATAAATAAGAAATCAATAAATTCAATGATGAGTATGTGCGAAGAGTTACAACTCTTGCCGAAAAATCAAGCAGGACGTCGATTTCGTCTTTGTCGCGAAAATAATGATTCTATTATTAAACTTATATCTTCGAGCACCGGTCAAATAATCCATTAGCTCTGACAGGAAATAAGATGAAATCGAAAACAAATTTGGGCAAATGATCTTAGCAATATCTGACAGAATATGCGAAAACCATTCGGAGCATCGATTTCATCTTTATTGTCTTGCTGTTAGCGGATAATAACTCAGGTTCGTTTTCAGTAACGTACCTCACGCGTCTCGGGGTTTATTATCTCAAAATAAAGGGAAATCTATAAATTCAATTATGAGTATGCTCGAAGAGAGTTACAACAACGGTCTTACATAGAGATCGTGAAACTCTGGTGGTGGGGTTATGTCCTCGGATTGAAGCTCTGGCCGTTTCACCTAGTGACCACGAGTGTCGCTGCGATAGAGTGATGCAGGCTGTGCGAGAGAGATGGAAATCGATTGTTGACTCATAGGAACCTAACCTAACTGTACAATTGGCTGGTGTAGGCAAATTAAGATATTCAATGTCAAAAATGCATAATGGACCTAAATACAATCATCAGTAACTTTATCGTAAGCCTGAAAAAAACCAACAGACTATACTTATCCAAGTGGGTACAATGAATATGAATGTTTTTTATATAGGTGTCAACGTGAGCTCGTGTTGGTCGAGGGGTTCGGTGCAAGCTTCGTAATGCTGCTTTCAGAGGTTCGATCACTGTGCGCTCGGTTTTTTAAAAACATGTTTCAGCTTTAAAAAAAATAGGCTTTACGCGGTGTTTTAATTGACCGGAAAATAAGTGGCAACTATTCCAGACCGAAGTGGAATCCAGACCGAAACACTTGCAGGATGTATTTCTTGAAAATGAAGCAAATACTTAAGCAAGAGTGCTTCTTTAGCAATTCTTTATTTCCTCTTCGAAAAATTTGAATGCATGTCCCAAGAAACATTTTCAATAATCTCTACTTTGCAGTTACCGAAACGGTTTGCGTTGGCAAATTAAAAAAAAACACCTCTTTTCCGACCTTTAAGCGAAGAACTCTCAAGTAGGATAAATGAAAATAATTCACTAACTTTGTTTTAATTTTTCCAGCCTGGAAAGTATTTATTGTAATGATCCCAATAATTTTTCATTTTTTTTCAGGTTCCCGGCTCCAACGCCTGTTTCGCCCATTCTCGATGAATATATTTCGGTTCGAAATGATTTTAGCATACAACGTGTCTTGGCTCTAATTTCCCAACTCCCGGTATCGCGGCCTCCCATTTTTTTAATTGCGCCAAGTCTCTCGGCACCCGAAATACTGAACGTTTCGATTTTTCACTTCGAGAGGCTGTTTTACACGTTAGCACAATACACCACTTAGTCGTTTTTTAAAATCACCGTTTTTACAATTTTACAAGTAGAGCACGTCGCGTGTAGTTGCGTGAATCAGCGGTTATGTTTGGGTTTTGTTTACTTTTGAAATATATTTCCGTCTCTCTCACACAGCCTGCATCATTCTATAGCAGCGATCCTCGTGGTCACGAGTTGAAACAGTCGGTGCTTCAATAAGAGGCCATCCCCCACCACTAAAATTTTGAGCGAGTTTCAAGACCTGTATGTAAGACCGTGGTTACAACTCATGCCGAAATATCAAGCCGGACGTCGATTTTGTCTTTGTCGCGTAAAGAGTGATTCTATGATTAAACTTGTATCTTCGAGCACCGATCAAATGATCCATTCGCTCTGACCGGAAATACGATGAAACCGAAAACGAAATTGGCCGAATGATCTTGGCCATATCTGACAGAATACGCAAAAACCGTTCGGAACATCGATTTCATCTTTATTATCTTGGTGTCAGCGGATAATGACTGAGGCTCCGTTTCACCAACGTACCTCACGCGTCTTGGGGTTTATTATCTTAAAATAAAGGGAAATCTATAAATTCAATTATGAGTATGCTCGAAGAGAGTTACAACTCATGCCGAAATATCAAGCCGCACGTCGATTTCGTCTTTGTCGCGTAAAGAATGATTCTATGATTAAACTTGTACCTTCGAGCACTGATCAAGTGATCCATTCGCTCTGACCGGAAGTAAGATGAAATCGAAAACGAATTTGGGCGAATGATCTTAGCAATATCTGATGGAATACGCAAAAACCGTTTGGAACATCGATTTTATCTTTATTATCTTGGTGTCAGCGGATAATGACTCAGTCTCCCTCTTATTAACGCACCTCACACGTCTCGGCGCTTATTACCTCAAAATAAAATGAAATCGATAAATTCAATTATGAGTATGTTCGAATAGAGTTACAACTCATGCCGAAAAATCAAGCCAGACATTGATTTCGTATTTGTCGCGAAAAGAATGATTCTATTATTAAACTTGTTTCTTCGAGTTCGAGCGACGATCAAATGATCCATTAGCTCTCACCGGAAATAAGATGAAATCGAAAACGAATTTGGGCGAATGATCTCAGCGATGTCTGACAGAATATGTGAAAACCGTTCGGAGCATCGATTTCATCTTTATTCGCTTGATGTTAGCGGATAATGACTCAGGCTCCTTTTCATTAACATACCTTACACGTCTCGGGGCTTATTAATTCAAAATAAAGCGAAATCGATCAATTCAATGATGAATATATTCGAAGAGGGTTACAACTCATGCCGATAAATCAAGCCGGACGTCGATTTCGTCTTTGTCGCGTAATGAATGATTCTATGATTAAACTTGTATCTTCGAGCAACGGTCAAATTATCCTTAAGCTCAGACCGGAAATAAGATGAAATCGAAAACAAATTTGGGCGAATGATCTCAGCGATGTCTGATAGAATATGCGAAAACCTTTCGGAGCATCGATTTGATCTTTATTCGCTTGATGTTAGCGGATAATGACTCAGGCTCCTTTTCAGTAACATACCTCATGCGTCTCAGGGCTTATTACTTCAAAATGAAGCGAAATCGATCAATTCAATGATGATTATGTTCGAAGAGGATTACAACTCATGCTGATAAATCAAGCCGGACGTCGATGTCGTCTTTGTCGCGTAAAGAATGATTCTATGATTAAACCTGTATCTTCGAGCACTGATCAAATGATCCATTCGCTCTGGACGGAATTAAGATAAAATCGAAAACAAATTTGGCCGAATGATGTGGGCAATATCTGACAAAATATGCGAAAACCGTTCAGAGCATCGTTTTCGTCTTTATTCGCTTGATGTTAGCCGATAACGACTTAGGCTCCTCTTCAGTAACGTACCTCATACGTCTCGGGGTTTATTACCTCAAAATAAAGTGAAATTAATCAAATCAATGATGAGTATTTCCGAAGAGAGTTACAGCTCATGCCGAAAAAACAAGCCAGACGTCGATTTCGTCTTTGACGCGTAAAAAATGATTCTATGATTAAACTTGTATCTTCGAGCACCGATCAAGTGATCCATTCGCTCTGACCGGAAATAAGATGAAATCGAGTATGACCCCTCAAATGAAGTATTTGACTATCGCATCACAGCGAAATCGCTTTCTCGCACGCAAGGTTGGCTTTCTGCATTTTTACGAAATGCCTCTATTAAACTCGGATACAATGGCGGGCCTACGTTTCAAATCGCCCCTTGAAATGTGGCTTTCGATCGGCGCGGTACGGCCGAATTGATTTGTAGCATTAGACGATGGAGTCCATTTTGTTAAATTCGTCAAGGAGATTTTACACAAGATTATCATTTATCTACCATTGAATTGAACCCCTTATGCCATGTTTTTCTAAGTCAAAATCTGTGCAGAGTGCATCCCGCACCGAGAGCCGATAGATGCACTGCATTCAATTTGAATGAAATACGACAAATTTAGCACACATAGCTCTCCTCAATATGACATCTTAAATGAGGTTCCGGAATCGAGGCAAACTTAAGTCGCTCTTTTGCATCTGGAAAGAGTAGATTGTTTATATCTCATATTTCCACGAACTCGTTAAACCCGTGCCTAGGAAAAAGGCGAACGCCGTATTTCTCTTAATTTGACCCCTTAAATGCCGTGTCCCAAAGTCGAGTTTTTTTGTTCGTCCAGCGTAATTGCCAAACATTAACTTTTCTGATCATTAATTTTTTGCAATTAACATTCTATAATTTATCAAACCTGAAAAAATAAAAATCCCGATCGCTGCCATGTCCGCTTACTTCCCCTTGAACGGGAATATTATAGAGGTAATTGGAGAATTTTCCTGATCGTTTGTCGAAAATCGAGAAATTAGACTCCGCGTTAAAATTGCCGTATCTCAATTTTCACGAAGTTCAAAGCCTCAAGTCAGCATAAAGGCCTATATGCAGCGGCCTGGTTTTTGGTGGAATGTTCCTATGTATCCTTAGCTTTAAGACAACGTAGAAAACTTACAGCTCTGTGCGTTGGTTGCAACGGTATTATGTAATAGCCAGAAAGTGTAAAAATCGGCATTTTACACATTGTTTAAAATCGATTTCACGGTATTTAAAAATAATACGTAAATTATTTCAAACCCTGAGTTTTATAGAAAACATCTAACCTTTCAAACGATGTCATTATGAATGCTGTGCGATGATTTGGACCAGAGTTATAACCGTCCAAAATAAACAAATGCATGTTTTTCATTTGGCCAGTGATAACTAGGTGAATAAAAATCGGACAGGGGTTCGAAAAAATAAAATAAGAGAAAAAGATATACGCTTTCAAATGGTTGAAACGGATTTTATTTACAAAAATTTATGTTCCCTGTGTCACCCGCAAAGTTGGTCAAATTTTTTGAATTCCCGTTTTTCTTGCTTACCAACCATTTTTTTGGTTGAATAAAGTTCATAAAAATTGATGAACATAAGCGTTCTGAAATTGACAATTAACGCTGCAAAATCCTTTTTCTTCCGATTATTTACAACTGCGATACGGCCGTCCGAAAAATGTCAATTTTTTCGACGAAGAAAAAGTGATCCTTTAATTTTTGCGCTTAATGTAATTAAAGGAGCAGAAAAGTAGAAAAAAATAGTCTTTTTTAGTGACAATAAGGATTTGGAAGCGTGCAGATTCTAGTGTTGAAATCTTGGGATGAAATTTTTTTTTTTGGTAACCATTATTGCCCGAGCAAAAGAAATATCAGGAGACAAAAATATTCCCATTGTTTTTCTCTCAAGTTATCCCTGGGCTCAGAATTTTTTTCGACTAAATCCATATCAGGGTCATTGAAACCTATCATTTAGTTGCAGTTGGGTTTTTTTTTGGCTCGGTACGACAATTACTTGCTGTAATATCAGCCGCTGAATGAAAAGTCATCCCCGTGTCTTTGATCATGGATATCCCATGAAGTATGAGAATTAATCATTGTACAGCAAATCGACCGGCAGTTTCTGACACTTCAATAAATTCCCTTTGAGGCCTGACTATTGTTTTGGAGCAGTATTTTTTTTCCATGTTCGCTATTTATTTGAAAAAGTACAAAAAATTACCTTCTTTTCATTCAATTGTATCCCTAAGAGCCCTGTAAACTTCCAAATCGATCCGTCATGCGTTTCTTTCCGGATCGATCAGTTTTAAAACAATTTTAAGAGCACGTTTATTGTTCCTTAAACTTAATTTAATCATTATTAAGATGAAAAAAAACATTATTTTTGGCATTTAATACTCATCAAATTTTGAGAAAAAAACCTCGAACAGAAATTCTTTATTCAAAATTTAAAGAAATGTACAAACTTTCTATCGCCAGTATTATCAGTACCAAAAGCGTACCACGTGGAGGTTTTCAAATGAAAAAAAATTTCAAATGGGAATTTTTTTGTCATTTTCCTTACAACTTTGCATCGAGTACGTAACCCTTCCTTGACACACTTACCTCTGGCCACGACTTTGACACACTGGGTGATTTTGACCCGGGTAGTACTTCAGCCACCTGCCCTTAACAACTCATCAGTCGGTTCTTATTGAAACAAATTCGGGATACACTTAAAACATTTCTTAATACGTCTGTATAATTAAAATTCGCAAAATGTAAAATTGAATTGCTGTGAAAAATTATGGAAAACTTTCGTTTATGGAAAAGTGAGCATTTTATTGCAAATTTGTCCGGGTCAACATTACCCAGTATCAATGAAGGGTTAACAAATCTCGAGAAAAAAAAGGTTTTTTTTTTCCGAGACGAAAAAAATGTCGCATTTGAAAGCTATTTCTATTTGAAAAGGGTTTCAACATGTGCAACTCTTTTTCCAGTTATACCGCAAGCGTATGACCGTTTACAGTGCTCTTCCATGGACATGAGGTTCATTAAAATCGAAGGCGGGCACCAAAGTGGCGTTCCTTGTTAGAATCGACGAGAGGGAATGAACGGAAAAACAAAAGTATGCGCAAAGATGAAAGAGGACGAGAGAGAAGATAGATATTTATTAATGAGCGATAGGTGATTGCAGACGCTCATTAAATAAAAGAGAATGAGAGTGCGACAAATAGGGATCGACGACATGCGAAAAAAACAAGTCACGCTCAGCCGCGCGGCTCGGCTCACGTTCTGAACTTGCGTACCCAAGATGACAGAAAATAATAGCAGACAATACGCGAAACGTCAAATTGGCCGAGCAAGCAAGCCTATCTAGCTTGCCATCACCTGCTGCGTTAAAAATTGGAATCGCTCCTATTCAAAAACTATTTGACAGAGACAAAAAAGCCTTGACAGTTATACTCGTGGTACCCTGCTGAACCCGCCAGTTCCGGGTGTACAGGTTATTATGAATCACCCTGTATGTATTGTGACCTAATTTTTAATCGAGTAAAAATTGTTCCGCCACAAAAGTCTGTCTCTCTCTTTTTCGCTGATTTTATTCGATTACCAAAATCCGTGGGCGCCAGTCGCAAAGCGACTCAGCGATGAAGAGAGAGAGAAAGACGGTTGACCGGCTTTGTTCAGCGGGAAGGGCGGGGCGAAACTGAAAATAGTTCAAAAATAAATCTTTCAGCTGGAATTTCGGGCCGAACATTCTTCCCGTCGTTTATTAACAATTTACAGTTTACAAAAATATCTGTCCGGGATAATTGCTCACGAAAGCATGAATTTACGAGGCAAATCACGCGCATCAATTATTGAAACTCGAGAGAAAAATCGGAAACTCACTCACACACGCGCGCTCTTTCGATTCGGCCTGGATCCTACACTCTTTATAATCTAACACGTGCTCGTTTTCTCCCCGCCACGGAGCTACTCGTGGACGGGACTTTATTAAAGATGTTTTAATTAGATCGGAAGATATTCCAATAAATAACCGAGCCCCCGATAGTCGGTTACTCGGCCGAGCTTGGTCTTTCGCGGCGATTTGTATCATCGGCCGACTCGTTCAATTCTCCTCACACTCACACACACGTACCGCAACCCGTTCGCGATTCTTCTCTTCGAGTGTAACGTCGCGAGCAAAGCGCATAAAGATATTACGTTTTCTCTCTCCTACTTTGTTGAAATCCGGCGAGAACGCTGGCCTGAGCGATTTCCCATCGTTCGATCGAGTACACTTCTCACAGATACGATGATCCATACGTACAGCCTATACACTCTCTATGGCTGGTCGGTCTACCTCATCGGTGCAGTACGGGATTCGGTTACGCACCTCCTGATGCACCTGGCTAAATGACCTAAGAAGAAAACGTCAACGGTGGAACTGGTCAAGAACTTCATAAACTCGTGACAGCTCCTTCAGCCGAACCAAAGGATCTAGTCAAGACCGACGCTGCAGCACATGATCTCTGAAACTAACATCTCCGATCGTTCAAGGTACGATCAACATCCTAAAACACGTTCCTTTCCTTTGAGTTCGCACGAGAAGACATTCGAGTATCAAAATGACCATTCTAATCATGCTAAATAACCTTTTTCTCAATCCTTATTATTATTGTGCTTTTAACCTTTTCAAGTACGATAAGTTGAAATGAGTAAACGAGTATCTATTCGTAAAGAAAAAGAGAGAAAAAAAACACGTACATATACATCTTACAGTGATGTAAAAAAACATATATACATAATTTAAAAAAAAAGGGAAACAAAAAAATCTCGTACGAAAATGTTTTTAAAAAGAAACACGCTTTCTTATAAGTCGATAATGAAATTCATGCGTACCTCCTAAGCGCAAGATAACTATAAGTCATACCGTCATGATAGATACCAATCCTCGAATATATTCAAGTCACATTGTAAGTCGACCAATGACAATGCCAATTCATACATAACCCAATCCAGAGCCCAATAGAGGCCAATCCAAAAAATTCGGCAAAAAACGTCGAAATAAAACCTTGCCTTCGCCCTAATGAAAGCGATGACCAAGGAAAATCAAATAAAAACTTCTGTAGCGAGGAAAGAACAAGAACAAAATCCAATAAAAAATCAAAAAACGATCAAAATAAAAAACCAAAATCAAACAAAGACGAAAACGCGAAAAGCAAAAACCCAACATCAATCGAAAAATTAAACAAAGAGAAAAACGAAAAATTGACAACGAATCAAAATAAAAATCAAAACCAAAATAAAAACCTAAATGTAAAAACAATTTCAGAAACAAACGTAAATTGCGTCTCCACCTCTCAGTCAACATCGCGTATAATCGAAAAAAATCCAAAGCGTCCAGAAATAATCAAGAATCTCTTACGTCTAGATCACTTGGGAGACGAAGAATTAAAACATGTCGAAGAAATTATCGAAATGTATTCAGATCGGTTCCATTTAAAAAACGAAGTACTGGGAGCTACCCACGTACTCAAACATAAAATTCCTACAGTCGACGACCTCCCAATCAACACCAAACAGTATAGGTTTCCACAAGCCCTTAAAGGCGAAGTCCAGCGTCAGGTAGATGAGCTGCTAGAATCAAATATCATAAACCACTCGGAATCCCCAAATAACAGTCCTGTTTGGATAGTACCGAAAAAACCGGACTCCAACGGCAATAAACGTTGGCGGATGGTAATAGACTTCCGAGCCCTTAACGAGAAAACAATCGGCGATTCTTACCCTTTACCGAATATCACTGACATTCTGGACCAATTAGGACACGCAACCTATTTCTCCGTATTCGATTTAGCATCCGGTTTTCATCAAATCGAGATGAACCTCGAAGATAAGCCAAATACAGCCTTCTCCACGCCATACGGGCACTACGAATTCACCCGAATACCTTTCGGGCTCAAAAATGCTCCGGCGACCTTCCAACGCTTAATGGATGTTGTGCTCAGCGGACTCCAAGGAGTATCCCTCTTTGTTTATCTTGACGATATCGTAGTGTACGCAAAAGATTTAGAAGAACACGGTGACAAAATTCACAAATTAATGGAACGATTGCGTAAGGCTAACCTCAAATTACAACCGGATAAATGCGAGTTTCTCAGGCCAGAAGTAAATTACCTCGGCCACATAATTGGAAAAGATGGATTAAAACCAGACCCAAACAAATTGTCAGCAGTAAAGGAATTTCCTATTCCAAAAAACGTTAAAAATATTCGCCAATTCTTGGGCTTAACAGGATATTATCGCAGGTTCATTAAGGACTTCTCAAAAATTGCAAAACCTCTAACCCATCTCTTAGAGGACAAAACCGACTTTGAATGGACGAACGAAACGCAAACAGCATTCGATATTCTTAAAAATAAATTATGCGAAGCCCCTATCCTCCAGTACCCCGATTTCGATAAACCATTTATTATTACGACAGACGCTTCCGGGTACGCCTTGGGCGCAGTCCTGTCACAGGGAGAAATAGGAAAAGACAAACCCATAGCGTACACATCGTGCGTATTACGCGGCGCAGCCCTTCGGTACGATACGTACGAGAAGGAAGCCATGGCAATCGTTCACGGCGTGAAGGCCTTCCGTCCTTATATCTATGGTAGAAGGTTCACGCTCGTTACCGATCATAAGCCCTTGGTTTGGTTCAGAACCGCTAAAGACGCTAACGCGCGTGTACTCAAATGGCGACTCAAACTTTCCGAATACGACTACGATGTCGTCTACAAACCCGGCCCACTTAACTCAAACGCTGACGCCTTATCCCGAAACCCGATAGAAAAATTGGAAGATGTCAAAACTATACCCAATTGTCAACAGGAACAAATCGAAAATTCAAAAATCACGTTACAAGATTTGGCACGCCAATTAGAAGAGACTAGTGATAGCGATGAGGAAAACGAAAATCCCACAACTTTCACAACTCAAGCTGAAGTCCATCCCATTCCCTGTGAAGAAAATATAAACGTTGTCACTCGTTCACGAGCAAAAAACGATGCATCCTTGGAATTAGGAAAACCGTCACAACGAGAAAACGAAACATCTGGCGACAACGCTATGACCAGGGTCGATGCACCTACCACCGAACGGGTAGACGTGCACCCTGAACCTCGACACCTTGCGCGCCGCACTTGTAAACCCATAAACTACGAAGAGAGTAGCGACGAAGAAACAGAGGCCGAGATATTCGAGCCTACGCGTGCCCGACGACCCAGAGAGGCCGTTCACCCCAAAACAGCTGAGGGCCCTAGCCAGCACAAAGCACGTCCTATCCCTTATTCCAAAAAATCCACCGATCCTAACTCCGACGATTCGACAGATTCAGATACCAGTTCTCATGATCCATTAAGTTCCGAAGACGAAGATCCTCCTGCAGAGGAACCAATAATGTCCAAATTAAAATTCGCCAATTGCATTGATACGATAGAATTATTCCATTTCCGTAATGACAATTTAGTCTACTTCATCGACTCACAAGGGAAACCATGTGACACTGGAGCGCAAAAATTATCGGAATCAAACAAGCTTCCCCTCTGGAAGGATTTATCAGTAGGCCAAGCCTACAGTAAAAAGGTCGGAAAAAAATATCATATCGCCCTAGTCATCAAAGACGAATATTCTGGATCATTATCCTTCGTATCAGAAAATGTTAAAGAAAGCATAAGAGAATTAAAAGACCTTTGCGAAGATCTCAAACTCCAATCGCTGAGTATTTGCCACAGTAATCACATCGAGCACCTAATATGGGCCGACATACTCAACATAATTAAAGAAACGTTCAAAGCCAGTCCAATAAAAATATTGATTTGTTTGGGGACATTACAGTACGTGCCGATCGAAAAACGCGATTCCATTTTTTACGAGATGCACAAGTCCCCGATAGGAGGACACAAAGGTGTCTCAAAAACATACAACAGAATTAAACATGAATACTTCTGGGAAGATCTAAAAACTGACATTCAAAGGAGAGTGCAACAATGTCTCGAATGTCAATTAAAGAAATTAGTCAGAGTCAAAACCAAGCAGCCAATGATAATTACCGACACTCCAGGTACAGTTTTCGAAAAAATATCGATGGATATAGTAGGTCCAATGCAACGTACTTCCAATCAAAACGAGTACATTCTCACAATCCAAGACCATTTATCAAAATATTGTGTTGCAATCCCGCTACCAAATGCACTTGCGACCACAGTCGCTGATGCATTCATAAAAAGATTCATATGTGTTTTCGGCGCACCCAAGGCATTACTGACAGATCAGGGGAGTAACTTCCTCAGCGGCCTAATGAAAAGAATCGCGAAACGCTTCCGCATAAAGCGATATCGAACTACGGCGTTTCACCCCCAGTCCAATGGATCCCTTGAAAGGTCTCACCATGTGCTAGCCGAATTCTTGAAACAGTATACCGATAAAGATAACGAATGGGATCAATGGTTGGAACTAGCTATGCTTTCATACAACACCAGTGTTCACGAAAGCACAAGACATACTCCTTATGAGGTAGTCTTTGGAAAACTAGCAAGAGTCCCGTCGAGTGAACCTCTTCGCGAATCAGACCAACTACCCACTTATCGCGGGTATTTAATTGAATGAATCACGAGAATAAACGGAATTCGAAATCTCGCTTACGAAAATCTAGTTTCCTCCAAACATCGATCAAAAAAATATTATGATAAAAATGCCAATCCTAAAAGTTTTAAGGTAGGAGACTACGTCTACCTCCAAAAGGGACCGAGACCTGGTAAACTCGGAGATCACTATTCAGGACCACATAAGGTTTTAGAAAAACTCGACAAGGGTAACGTAAAAATCCAATATAATAACAAAACACGAATAGTGCATGAAAACAGATTGCGATACTCACACATTAACACTGAAACCAAAAACAAGAAGAAGAACAAACCATCAAGAGTCGACGAATCCGATTTTAATCCTAATTAAATAAATAACCACAACAATTACACTGTTTTTTCAGATGGCTGTTATCGAACTATTCAGAAACATCAAGGGGTATCACTTTTATGAAATCCCAAAAACAACTTCGAAATTCCAAAAACAAATTCAAATTTCCAAAAACAACAACGCTGTCTATTAAGAATTATCTAACAACAACTTAAAAGATACCCGCCCAATGTTAACACTACATTTACATCTGATGAGCGACACATCCAGAAACAAATTTAAACGCTATACTACGATATACTTATTCAATAATGTAACCAAGAATGTTAAATTCTTCAAAATAGTTTATCTCCTGCGATACAAGCACTAGACGAATTTACATATAGTTTAATGAAAGCTCCAAGCCATATAGCGGTACTAGATAGCGAAGTATTACACGTTATTAAATAGAAGTAAACCTTAAATAGAAGTAATACCAATAGAAGTAAACCTGATCAGGTTAAAAGAATATTAAAAGAATGTTAAAAGAATGTTAAAAGAAGGTTAAAATAAAGCTAAAAGAATGTTAAAAGAAGGTTAAAATAATGCTAAAGGAATATTAAAAGAATGTTAAAAGAAGTTTAAAAGAACGCTAAGAGAATGTTAAAAGAATTTTACGATCAATTATCTGTCACTCGTGGGAACGAAAAATATCTCCCTACCCCTCGAACTCATAAATTACCAAAAGAAAAACTCAAACAACCTGTAATTCCTTACTTCCTCCATATTACCTTTACGGAGACATCGGGTACAAATTCATACCTGCTCCTGTCAAAGCCACACTACCTGCAAACATGAAGCCGACGACGAAGTCTACTTGGCGATGCACCAACCCAGAACTACCATGTGGGATCTATTCAGCAGAAGACATCGACAACTTACGAAAACACATCATGTTTCCTGTAGAGCAGGCCGCTGCCACAAACAATGTGACACGGGGCATCAGTGGTCAAAACACTGTCAACCAAGCGGACTCCATCTGGAATCGCACTTGGGAAAAATTCTTTGAATTCGGTACAGCAAACGCTGGTGTCACCCGAATGTTACCCATCGTTCGATTGAGTACACTTCTCACAGATACGATGATCCATACGTACAGCCTATACACTCTCTATGGCTGGTCGGTCTACCTCATCGGTGCAGTACGGGATTCGGTTACGCACCTCCTGATGCACCTGGCTAAATGACCTAAGAAGAAAACGTCAACGGTGGAACTGGTCAAGAACTTCATAAACTCGTGACAGCTCCTTCAGTCGAACCAAAGGATCTAGTCAAGACCGACGCTGCAGCACATGATCTCTGAAACTAACATCTCCGATCGTTCAAGGTACGATCAACCTCCTAAAACACGTTCCTTTCCTTTGAGTTCGCACGAGAAGACATTCGAGTATCAAAATGACCATTCTAATCATGCTAAATAACCTTTTTCTCAATCCTTATTATTATTGTTCTTTTAACCTTTTCAAGTACGATAAGTTGAAATGAGTAAACGAGTATCTATTCGTAAAGAAAAAGAGAGAAAAAAACACGTAAATATACATCTTACAGTGATGTAAAAAAACATATATACATAATTTAAAAAAAAAGGGAAACAAAAAAATCTCGTACGAAAATCTTTTTAAAAAGAAACACGCTTTCTTATAAGTCGATAATGAAATTCATGCGTACCTCCTAAGCGCAAGATAACTATAAGTCATACCGTCATGATAGATACCAATCCTCGAATATATTCAAGTCACATTGTAAGTCGACCAATGACAATGCCAATTCATACTATCGTGCTAGCATACTTGTGATCACCACCCTCAATGACTGATCGAGCGAGACGCTCAATCCTAAAGGGGGGAGGTGTAACGTCGCGAGCAAAGCGCATAAAGATATTACGTTTTCTCTCTCCTACTTTGTTGAAATCCGGCGAGAACGCTGGCCTGAGCGATTTCCCATGGAAATCGTGAATAATTATTAAACGAATATGGCATTCACATTTTTCGACACGTTCCTGTATATAATAAGCGAGCGTCGGGCGTACTTTCGTACGACCCTCCTTACTCACTCGAATTCAACGAGAACATAGTTTTAGGCACGCTTTCTCAGAAAAGTCGTAAAATAAAAAATATCATACTGCAAGCCAGATAACCTAGAGTTCACCCGCCGGCGAAGGCATAGCGTAGCTCCGATTCTTAAATCCGTGTGGGAACCAAGGATAGACGAAGACCGCCGGAAAAGTCCACTCGACTCGGTCATAAAACCGGGCCGCGACGAAAATGAAATGCACATGGAAGGGCTATGAGGCGCATAGCAGCTGCACTATCGCGGGGCGACTCGGCGCCGGGCCCTAGACTTTAGATAAACAAACACGATCCCATGCGCTTTTTCCACGAAAACTCGCTCGGAATAGCTTCATTCCGATTGGTCTATTTGTAATTAATTTCATGCGCCCAGACTCCGAGATACAAAGAACCGTCTCCCACGTCGACCGCTCCGATTGGTTAAAAGAGAGTCAAAAATGAAAACCCCCTTTTTCTCCTACTCCACCCAAGAAGGGAAATCTGGAGCAGGAAGGTCCAGAGGATTAAAGAAAAATCAGTTCAACTTCATCATCCGAACCAGAAAGATCTCTTCTATCGATTCCAACCTTGTATCGCGATTCGTACCTCTGTTCCGCGTTTAACAATCCAACTCTGTTTTTCGAGCATCCATTTGCATATCTATTTACTTCGAAAAGTATTGTGAATCTTCTCCGCGATCTTCACACTCACGAAAGTGACCCTCTGACCCATCTGCGGCACCATTGTAAACACAGCGTGTGTGCGGTCCATCGACCGACATTGTACAAGCGAGCGTAACAGGCCGAGAGCGAAGGCCCTTTCACCGAAGTCCGAAGGACCGTCATTCAGCAAACGTAAGCTAACTGCACCATTTTTTGTATCATTTTCTTAATCCGCCGAATTGTACTCTTCCCATGTTTCCGACCGGCCAAGTGGACGGCACTCGGTAATAAACGAAAATTTGTAAACGGTAACTACATCTGTCGCAATCACTCACATAACTCTCTTGACCATCTAGGCACTCGAGGCCTAGAACACCCGTTCCACACATTCTCATTTTACCCTCATCCCGTGCTATTGCGCTTGGCGTAGGCAAGAAAGAGGGAAACGAAAGTTTTATGCTCTCATCCCTTCCGGATGTGACACGAGTTTTCACGAATAATTACTAACCAAAAATTGGAGATTCTCGCGTACGGCCACGATTTTTATTACTTAAATTACCCGCGCACCGAGAGCACGGGAAAATAGGAGGCAATTATTAGGCGATTCTTCCTAAACGTGGAAAAGTCGTCACCGCGACCGCGTTTTCTCGGGATTTTTATGAAGGAAACTCCGCCGTTAATTTGTCCCGGGTTCGAAAGAACGATTGAAGTTACAGAGACTCAATTGATTTGACTGGGAAAATTCGATCGCGACCCACCAACCAAACGGGAAGGTGGCTGGAAAATATAACTCACGGCTAAAATTCCGATAGTGCGATTAGACGTCCTCTTCGCTCGATACTTCACAAAAATCTCCCCGAATTCCGTGTCCCGAGCAGGGCAGTGGACTCTCCCTCCCGCCCCTCTACTTGCTTCGAATATTTCCCCGATGATTGACAGGTCCGTCTCCTGAGATTTCAACGCGAGCGTGAGACGGGGTGTTACGTCCCAGCCTTCACCTTTTTTTTCTCTCTCTTTTTGAAACCACGATGGTAAATACGCACGATAGCAGCACCCTCACTCATTGACCAAAAACCTATATTTCTTAAACGCTAAGCGAGCGATAGCCGAAACGTACCGCAAGACCAAAAGCGAAACCGTCGCACGTAGGTCCCGACGCATAAACATAGCCAACGACAGATGAATTTACGAGAGGAGCGTACTCGCAGCCTCGGAAGAGAAACCCTACGCCTAGAGCACTCGAACAAAATGCAGTGACCGAACTCCGCCACAATCCTATCTTGTCCTAAAACCCAAACAATCCCACGAGGAAAACCCGCTTGTGTCAGAACACGTCACCCGGTCATATCGCAAGACCCACGAAACCTCGGTCGCTAAACCCGATCGTCGGACATAAAACAATGGCCGCATTCACCATAGCGGTGACCTAATAAGTAGATGAACAAAACTATTCCCACGCATGACGCCGACTTATCACGTAAGTCAGCGTACATTCTCCCGATTGATTAACCAATCACTAAGAAGCTCTGATCCGAAAATGCATTCCCCCAAAAAGCTCCTTCCCCTACAACCAGACTTTCCTAATTTTCATATCACGAAGGAGCAGACACTCTGTATTCGAACTCCGAACTAAACAGTCGACTTACAAGGCTAAACCCTTTCGCTCTGCGTTTCCGTGTAATCATTGTACGAGTAACTATCTTTGTACCGAAATTATAAGTTTGTAAGAGTTAAACGTAATAAACGTGAACTGCGTGAATTAAGACAAAATCTACGCGTCTGAACATTTATTTGATCAACGATCAATCCATCGGGCCGATCCAACTCTCTTACCAGAATCACGCACCTCAAATTCGTCTCAATCCAAATTGTTATTAAATTGTGTTCGGAACTCACGCGGAAGCCAAACAAAGACTCACTGCGCAATCTAATTCAATTCGAACTTTTCGCGCTCTAAATCGGCAACCTCGCGAGTCCCACCTAAATCTCCCTCCGGGACGTAACAGTTTAGTATACAATAAAACTGGTGGCAGCGGAAAAAAAGAAAAAAAAAACTTCAAATAAATTACCCATCAGCAATAAAACTGGTGGCAGCGGAAAAAAGAAAAAAAACCTTCAAATAAATTACCCATCAGTAATAAAACTGGTGACAGCGGAAAAACAAAGAGACAATTTATCGGTTATAATACTGGTAACAATCAATCCGGCGTCTGTTAAGCCAACCGCATAAACTGCCTTAATTAGAGCAAATACTTTATTCTCATATCCATAGAATAAGAACAAAAATAAATACAAAATAAAAATATATGCTCATATATTTTTTCGTTAATATAACTCGCTATGTCTCATGGCTTGCGTACGTAACCAAGCGACCAACGCACAAAGCAACTTTGTCTAGGATTAAGTATCGATATTTCTCGGCCTGCATATGCGCCCGAGCTCTCAACGTTTATATAAATATTTTATAAGATTACATTTTATTGCGCTTCGCCTTCGGCGTGAGTCCGTCGTCCAAAACCGTTGAAACACTGCAGACTGAGTCAGACTAGCGCGTGGGAATATATACTTATCGATGGGTCACACGGATGCATTCCTAGAAATGCAGTCACGTAAACCCTTGCCCCACTATCGCTATCCGACAAATATCGACCCTGCGTAGCACGGGACTGGCGACCTATAAGTCAGAATCGTGAAATCACTGTTACGAAGAGGTTCTCTCCTAAAGACCTCTACTATTAGCTGCTATGCTAGCGATACGCCGTATAGTACACGAGATAACACGCGCAAGTTTTCATTAAGAAACTCCGTAAATTACGTGAATGCGTTTGTTGTAACGTTTAAACCATCGCGCTAATAAACCGGAAGAGTGTTATCCGCATCCGAGTAAAAATAACATCGATGTAACGAACTGATATAAGTGTAATTAAATCATTGACACACTTAACTCGTGATCTTCTCCTTTGTGTTAACTTGAAGACACCTTGTTCCAAATCCTGGCAAGCTCTGATTCTTCACCAGTTTCGCATCGTACTCACCAAGCTTCGTCCTCTTTCTGTAAAGACGTCGACTGTTTGTTATAACAGGAGTCCCAAGGAAATAGACCTTTGATGAGCATTTCGGCAAGTATCAAAATACACGTGAAACTCATCTCACTTCCAATATTGGTCCTGATTCTGGCATCGAGGAAAGACTGCGGCGTCGATAAAGACACCGTTGGGCTACAGACCTATTGTTACGCGTATTACCATTCTGACACGTAATTCAGCCCTGGAAAGGCTTCATCAGAAACTTAACCTGGCGATTCGAAAACCAGAGGTTCTTTATAAAGACGCGTTATCTTGTGATGTGTATTTTGCACAAGGACAGAGTTTATAACGAACGCTAGTTGGATTCGAGTCATCGAGCCATTTTGCGTAACACGTCGGTGAAAAACGGATCACGAACGCGGAATAACCTATCGTGTAAAAATAAAAATAAAATAAAAAGACTCTCTTCCGTGTGAAACGTACAAGTGCTCCACACCAACGTCGCACCGAGATGAACAAAAGGGACGCAGAGCCATAAATTAACGAAGGACGCAAGGCCGAAGAGCAGACCCGAGCCAGCGACGCACACCCGGACTGCAGGTCAAAACACCATCCGCACCTCACGATAAGTCAAGTAGCCTAACGCCACTTGGCTGCAACCAAACATTATAGGCACGAGCGAGCTACAAGATCATCACTGAGTAAGTCATAAACTCATAATGTCTACACCAATCCAAATGGAGACTTCGGAAGCCCATCACCCAGCTCAACAGAGTCAAATCTACACATCACAGACAACGATTCCACCACCAAATGCGCATAACTATTATCAAGCGTCTTTCGAAAATAGTATATATCCACTACATGCTAATTATCGAGATTTCACAAGATATTAACCCGAGTTCGATGGGACGCCTAAAACATGTTCGTTAAACAATTTTTTGAGCTATTGCGATAAGGCGAAATAATTCATCCCAGCTGTAGGTGAACGATTAATAGTCACACTTTTAAAGAGTAAATGAAAAGGAATTGCTTGCGATAGTCTCGAAAGCTTTACAATAACAACAATCGATGAGTTCACAGACATCCTAAAACGAAAATTCATCGCTTCCAAACCCCCTCTCATCTGGATCACGGAAATGAGCACATTTTCCCAAAAAGATAAAGAAACGGTACTCAGCTTCTACAGTAGACTCAACACTCACTTGAAAAAGACAAACCAAGCCATCGAGAATTCGAACTTACGTTCCATCGAAGGAGCGAAAATTTTCGCGGAAGACATAGCGATTGATCAATTTCGAAGAGGTCTCAACGACGCCTATCGCCCCCATATAGCGTGCAAACGGTACCCGAATCTCGAAAGCATTTTCAAACAAGCAACAGATATCGAAAAAATGTTAGGACCAATCGACCTAGAAAATACACAATCGACTTGCCTACCAATTCAACCTTTCAACAAATCAAATAGTCAAAACGAAAACAAACCCGGAAGCTCAACCTTTCGTGCAAACCCGAGCAAATTCTGCAATTATTGCAAAAAGACAAACCACACAACAAATGATTGCTACCTTCTGGCAAAAGACAACTCAACAAAAGACGCTACAAACAGAAGTAACATATCATGCAATTATTGTAAAAAAACCGGGCCACTTCATAAATCAATGCCGTAAACGAGCATATAATAATGGGAGAAAAGACGAGGCTCAAGCCGGAAAACAGCCGGGAAACGAGTCAACGACCCCTCGACCAGGCGTCTCGTCGGGCCCACACACCCAAGGACGCCAGACACAGTAAAATCGGAAACGAAACAAAAAATCCTCCGAGCCTCTTGTAACCTGAGCACACGAACGAATAACTACCACTCACCCACAATTAGCATTGAATCGGAAGATCTCAAGAAAACGCAAACATTATTTCTCGCAGACTCAGGCTCACAATTAAATTTGATTAAAATCGAAAATATTCGTCACCCAAATCTCATAATTTACGAATTATACGGAATTTCGATCATCGATAGACCCAGGACACTCGGACAAATTAACATCGCAATTCATGACCAGTCCGTAACATTCAATGTTGTCCCGGACGACTTCCCTGTTGAATTCGACGCAATCCTCGGTCATGAAACAATCGGAGAAAGTAAAGGCAGAATCGACTGGGAAGGGCGATACGTACGAGTCAATAATGTGGACATCCCATTTACAAACACAGAATCATTTCTTCTGCGGGCCAGACAGAAAACGATCATGTTCATTCGAGTCGGAAACCCATTAGAGACAGGTTACGTACCCCGTATACCATTTCGAGATGGCATCTTTGCAGGCGAAGCATTGGTTAAAAATACCAATGGCAAAGCATACCTGTACGCTATCAATACCTTGAACGAGGACGTCAGAGTAGAGGTTCCCGTAATTTCACTCTATCCTTTCGATATGAGTACAGACGAGAACGATCAAGAGGATGACCACACCGCGAATACACAGACCCTAGAGCACAAAAACCCTCGGACGCGAGAAAACCGTGCCTACGGAGTAATGAGTTTTTTGCGGCTTAATCACCTCAATGACGAAGAGCGTAATGCGGTATCTACACTCGTAGAAGAATACGTAGACTTCTTTCATCTACCTGGTGAACCTCTCCGATCAACAAACGAATCCAAACATCGAATTCCCACTGTAGACGATCGACCCGTCAATACAAGACAATACAGACATCCGCCATTCCAAAGACCAGAAATAGAAAAACAAATTAACGATCTGCTACAATTAAACATCATTGAACCCTCGAAATCACCGTATAATTCACCAGTTTGGATAGTTCCGAAAAAAGCAGACTCAAAAGGCAATAAACGATGGAGACTCGTAATCGATTTCAGAAAGTTAAACGATGTCACAATAGGAGATGCTTGCCCCCTGCCGTTAATAGCAGACATCCTTGACCAACTCGGCGGTGCGAAGTACTTCTCCATTTTTGACCTAGCATCTGGCTTTCATCAGATAGAAATAGATCCGAAAGACAAACACAAAACAGCCTTTACGACCCCTCACGATCATTACGAATTCAATAGAATGCTATTCGGGTTAAAAAATGCACCAGCCACATTCCAACGATTGATGGACCTTGTTCTAAAAGGGTTACAGGGTAACGATTTTTTCGTATATCTAGACGACATAGTAATCTACGCACGATCAATCGAGGAACACGAAAGCAAATTTAGAAAACTTGCGGAAAGATTACGTAACGCAAATCTAACTCTCCAAACGGATAAATGCGAATTCTTAAGAACTGAAGTAAGATATCTGGGACATCAAATTTCTGCAAATGGATTAAAACCCGATCCAAAAAACATCGAAGCCGTGAGAGAATTCAAAATACCGAAAACTCCAAAGAACGTAAAAGAATTCCTAGGTCTAGCTGGATACTATCGCCGCTTCATAAAAAATTTCGCAGCAATTGCAAAACCCCTTTCGGATCTCACTAGCAAAAATGTTAAATTTCATTGGACATCGCAACATCAATTAGCATTCGAAACATTGCGAGACACGCTATGCTCAACACCGATTCTCCAATACCCAAATTTCTCGGAACTTTTCATCGTAACAACCGACGCATCCAACTACGCCGTCGGCGCAATCCTTTCGCAAGGAAAAGTCGGAGAAGACCCCATGGTCGCTGCCGCTTCAAGGGTCCTTAACAAGGCCGAAAGAAATTATTCCACTTTGGAAAAAGAAATGGTCGCTGTGGTGTTTGCCTTAAAAACCTTCCGACCCTATCTTTATGGCAGGCCATTCATCCTACTGACCGACCACCAGCCACTCGTCTGGGTAAACTCTATGAACGACCCGACGTCACGCGTACTGAGATGGAGAGAAAGATTAAAAGAGTTCGATTTCAAAATCCAGTACAAGCCAGGAAGAGTTAATACAAACGCCGACGCACTTTCTCGAAATCCAATAACTCTCCCTATCAAATTCAAGTGGCGTACTAACGACACCCCATACGGAGGAAAAACTCTACATCCAAACCCAGGCATCGCAAGAACATATTCGTCATCGAATCCAAGCGCCAATAATAAGAAACTCAAAAAATCGAAAACTACTTCGGAGGATGACATCGCGAATGCTTCCCCACTAAATCATTCAATATCTATTCCTCGAGCAACCGACTTCACAGATACGGCAATTCCGAGAGAAACGTACGTGAGTCCCCTTGCAGAGCGATCAAACGAAATTCAAAATCAAACAATGTCGATTCCCCAAGCAAGCAACCTTACAGATACGGCAATTCCGAGAGAAACGTATGTAAGCCCGCTTGCCAAACGATTAAATCTAACTCAAGGTGACCGGCCTGATCAACCGATCATCAAAGACCTCAACAAAAAGAGGCCACGTAATAAAGTAAATTCTTCAGAGCATCAAGAATCAAATTCCTCAGAGCATCAAAAATCAAATCCTCCAAAACACCAAAAAACAAACTCTTCAAAGCATCGAAGATCAAATTCTTCAAAGCAACAATCATCAAATTCTTCAGAGCATCAAAACTCGAATTTCTCGGAAAACCAGGAATCGTATTCACCAGAATATCGAAGAGAAAAACTCCAAGTACTAGTTAAACGAAGAAGCCACACACGTCGGCATCTCCCCTTCGGGAACCCTTCAAAACCCGAATCTACATCGTCTTCGGGAGACGAAGCAGAGATTACCTACATGGCGCCGAGTAACTTCGCCACGCTCGGAACATCTTCACCTTCAGAGCAAGAATCGAGCGACAATAGCCTAAGCAATATTGCCATAAATTTCGAAAAGCGCGCTCACGAAACACTAGGACTCACTCAATCACCCACTGAACGTACCAAAAGGAAATTCCACCAAATGCCTAACCGTCCAGATAGTCATGGAAACACGAGTGAAGAAGCTCTTAGAGAGGTTGAATTGTTCTTTCTTAACGAAAAGAAAAGTCTCACGGACAATCACACCATTGAACCTATGGACGTAGGCTTTTCAAACGAAGATAGAAAATCAACAGATGAAAGTCATAAAAGTCAAGTCACGAGACCTCCAACTACCAACGTAGAACATCGCACGGACGATGTAACAGCCATCGCCAAAAAAGGGAAGTCCTTTTAGCCACTCGTAAATCCTCCAGACCACGAAAACCCAAAAAATGTTTCTGCTGCTCTGATGCAAGCAATCAAGCACACACTAGTACCCCAGGTGCACAAGTAGCGAAGGGTAAAAAAGGCCACCCAGGAGTACTTCACAAGCAAAAATAATCAGGAATTCTCCTGGCCAAGAACAACCCCCACCCACTATTCCAAACGTTTCAAACGCCAACAGCTCCGAAAACGAATCTTTTCATCAACAAAAAAATGCTCCCTCCCCGACACCATTCAATAATTCCCCCCATACGGTAGAAAACGGAAACGACAATAGCAGAACAAATACCACTGAAGAGGAGCCCATAAACAACAACGAGCAACAAACGGAATTCATTAACGTCATCGAAACAAGAGACAACATCGAAATGACAAAAAACAATTACATTTGTTTCATTTCTGCCGATGGTACAGTCTCGAACGATATCGGCAAACGATTAATCGAGATTGGCTTGCTAAAAAATCTATCCCCAACTAACATCTTCGAAATCGGACAAGTCCTCATATCGGGAACACCAAAGAAACGAGTGTTTGCTCTAGTAACACAGGAAAACTCCACATCATCCTTAACGAAAGAAAATCTTACCAAATCCCTCCGAAATCTGAAAACAACGATGGTAGAATTGAACGTCAAATCAGCAGCATTTTCTCAGAAGCGCAGTAACCTTAACGACTCAGCATGGGCAAAAATAAAAAGCATCATTCGAGAAATTTTCGCGGATACCGAAATCCAAATAAAAATCTGCCGCAACGAAATTACTGTCCCACCAGAGCAAGACAGGCTCGACATCATAAAAGAATGCCACGAATCTCCAATAGCAGGTCATAAGGGCGTAACCAAAACATACAACAGAATCCGACAACAATATTTTTGGGACAATCTCAAAAAACAAGTAGAAGATTACATTCGTCAATGCGCCAGTTGCCAGAGGAAAAAGTTGGTGAGCATTAAAACCAAACAACGCATGGTTATTACAGATACTCCGATCAGCGTATTCGACAAAATTGCAATGGATATAGTCGGACCGATAACCCCAGAATCGGAACTTGGTCACCGCTTCATACTAACAATTCAGGACAACCTCTCAAAATTTTCATTTGCAATTCCGCTAAAAAGCGCGACTGCGCACGAAATCGCTTACGCACTAGTCACGGAATTTATATGCTTATTCGAATGTCCTAAAGTAATATTGACAGACCAAGGTGCAGCTTTCATCGGCCGTGTAATGAACAATTAACGAGGATCCTAAAAATAAAGCAAATTAAAACGACAGCATTCCATCCACAATCGAATGGATCGCTCGAACGAAGTCACCAAGTGCTCACGGATTACCTGAAACATTACACCAATAAAAAAGATTGGTATAAGTGGTTACGGCCGGCAACTTTCGCATACAACACAAGCGTACACAAAGGCACGAAATACACACCATTCCAGATAGTCCTAGGCAAGGTAGCACGACTACCCTCACAATTTTCATATCTCGACGAAATCTTAACGTACGACGAGCACGTGAGAAATCTTGCGCATCATTTACAAGAAGTTCGACAATTAGCTCGCAACAACCTCAAAAATGCCAAACAAAAATCCAAAACTCACTACGATAAGAAAATCAACCCCGTAAAATTCCAAATCGGAGATCAAATCTACCTGATTAAAAATCAGCGAATAGGAAAATTTGACGACAACTACTTAGGTCCTTATGAGATAACACAAACTTTCCGAGACCAAAACGATATCGAAATCGCGTTAACAAACAATAAACGAAAAATTATCCATTGTGATCGGGCTAAACTAGCACACTAATGAATCAATCTCGCAAACCCGAAGCCCGATGTACTCAGACCTGCACGATTCCTTCCACATCATCTAAGCTCATCTATCGCGCCCCACCGAACTCGAGTTCCACAAACTAGGTTAAAACATGCGACTATTACTTAAAACATATTTTAGCAAATAAGATAAAAATCATACGACTATCACTTGAAGACATATGTTAACAATGCGTAGGATAAAATATAAATATATACATACCTTTTCTTCTTCCTTTACCCTGGTGGATAAACACCAGATAGAATCTAAGAATAAAATTAATCAAAGCGAAATGTAACTTCTGGCAAACATTATGGTGCTGCATTATGTTACTGTATCAAATAACAAACAATACCTATCTCCCAATATACTTAAGCTACATTGTAAATCGATCAATGACGATGCCAGCTCACAAATCGTGCGATCATACCTTTCGATTACAATTATAATTCAATCTAATTGAGCGAGAGGCTCAATCTTGAAGGAGGGAGCTGTTACGTCCCAGTCTTCACCTTTCTTTTCTCTCTCTTTTTGAAACCACGATGGTAAATACGCACGATAGCAGCACCCTCACTCATCGACCAAAAACCTATATTTCTTAAACGCTAAGCGAGCGATAGCCGAAACGTACCAAAAGACCAAAAGCGAAACCGTCGCACGTAGGTCCCGACGCATAAACATAGCCAACGACAGATGAATTTACGAGAGGAGTGTACTCGCAGCCTCGGAAGAGGAACCCTACGCCTAGAACACTCGAACAAAATGCAGTGACCGAACTACGCCACAATCCTACCTTGTCCTAAGACCCAAACAATCCCACGAGAAAAACCCGCTTGCGTCAGAACACGTCACCCGGTCATATCGCAAGACCCACGAAACCTCGGTCGCTGAACCCGATCGTCGGACATAGAACAATGGCCGCATTCACCATAGCGGTGACCTAATAAGTAGATGAACAAAACTATTCCCACGCATGACGCCGACCTATCACGTAAGTCAGCGTACATTCTCACGATTGATTAACCAATCACTAAGAAGCTCTGATCCGAAAATGTATTCCCCCAAAAAAGCTCCT
Source organism: Ophion slaviceki (assembly GCA_944452715.1). NCBI lineage: Eukaryota > Metazoa > Arthropoda > Insecta > Hymenoptera > Ichneumonidae > Ophion > Ophion slaviceki. The sequence continues at coordinate 8,370,503 of OX101789.1, forward strand.
TCCCCTACAACCAGACTTTCCTAATTTTCATATCACGAAGGAGCAGACACTCTGTATTCGAACTCCGAACTGAACAGTCGACTTACAAGGCTAAACCCTTTCGCTCTGCGTTTCCGTGTAATCATTGTACGAGTAACTATCTTTGTACCGAAATTATAAGTTTGTAAGAGTTAAACGTAATAAACGTGAACTACGTGAATTAAGACAAAATCTACGCGACTGAACATTTATTTGATCAACGATCAATCCATCGGGCGGATCCAACTCTCTTACCAGAATCACGCACCTCAAATTCGTCTCAATGAAAATTGTTATTAAACTGTGTTCGGAACTCACGCGGAAGCCAAACAAAGACTCACTGCGCAATCTAATTCAATTCGAACTTTTCGCGCTCTAAATCGGCAACCTCGCGAGTCCCACCTAAATCTCCCGCCGGGACGTAACAGGGGCACCGAGTGAATATTTCTTTCTTTTATGGAAAAAGGCTACTCGTCTTTAACGACGCCCTATACCCCTGGCTCGCTATTTTACAATGGTTTCGAGGGAATTGGTGATGTAACATGTCGAGATAACATTCCGAAGCGGGAATTGGAGATGGCATAAATTTGATGACGGGAGAATGCTAATTTTTCCTACTGCCCTGGTTTTTGGAAGGAGAGGCGCGCGCGCGAGAACAACGGAATATTCGTTCTCGAAACTTCCAGCGTTTTAACGGATTTTATTCGCTGTCTTCTTCCCTCTTTCCTTTTGTGTTGAATCTTTCGTCCAAGCCTTCCTCGAAATATGCTGATGCTACCCGATACTTTGTCCTCCTTGTCTCTTTGATTGCCTTTCCTTGGACTTTCGACGGTTCGATAATTCGTTCTTTCCTTCCCCTCTCCCTTTACTCCAGGATTCCGAAATGGCTCATGGAACAAACGTGGTCGCGGGACGCAATTAATAATAAAAATCTTAACATTTAATGCCCTAGGAAAACGTTGCGGGAGCGTCACGTGGCCGAAGTGTCGAGCGGAGAAAGATGGGAAGCCTTCCTTTTACTTTTCCTTTATTTCAAGGGACGGTGCTAGAAAACACCGTCACAATATATAACCCAAACAAAAAAATACGAAAAAATTAGCCTGATTCTAGCAGGAGCCCCACTTCCGAATATTTACCATAGTTTAAAATAAAAGATCAAGCTGAAAGTGGGAGGGATTATAATGATTAACAATTTAGTTTAAAGTTTTTTATACTTGTTTATTATCAATATAATAAACAAGGCGTACGCCTGCCTGTACCCCTAATGCGTATGTAATTTCGCATATTTTTTTGTATCGCCACTTTTTTTTGGCGTGCCCCGTTTTTTTCGGCTGTTAGTGGGCGCATACGAAGCCGCAAATAGTAGTGAACTGCAATCGGAGTGAAATCGTCGGCATGCTCCGCACAGGAAAATGTAAATTTGTACATCGCTAATGTAATTGTCCATTTATTTCTGGCGTTAGTGCTTCCACCCACTTAGCACATAACTCTTCATCATATGGAATTTCAAATAATGAGACGTGCTCCGGGTTATTTATGTATCCAATTCTGCATCCCGGAATCATGCACCGCTTCGGCATCGCAATATATAGACACTTTGTCTTTTTTATTCCGTATTCAATATAAACCGTGGCTACGATACACTTGAAATCACCCCGCCAAAACGAGGTAAGGCCACAACGTAAATACGACCGGCGCCACAACTACGCGCATACCATGCCCCGTAAACGCGGTATAAACAAAAGTGCCTTCCCTTCACTAGCGCCACGGTGGAATGTGCAAAGAGAGGCGTCACTTAGAGTCACGCATTTTTGAACGGAGTGCCCAGATCTGCACATACGACCGTGATGTTAACACATCGAATTACATATTTCACCACAGGCGTCGCTCTCTCTGCTGTAGTTTATGATGAAGTAAACGGTGAGTGCTTTTTCTCTCGCAAGCAGCTCACTTCTCAAGTACCATTTTGCCTCATGTGCAGACCTCACCAAAGTTAGTCCCCCCACTTTGACTAATCGAACTTTTTTAATTACGAATCCTTTGGTGGTCGTTTGGTAGCGTTTGGTGAACCATTCAAATCGTTTGGTAGTTCTGCGTTTTCCGAAAAATCGATAATCAAAAATTGGACAGTAAGTTGGCCCACCCACTTTGACTGATCGAACTTTTTTTTTACGAACCGTTTGGTAGCGTTTGGTAAACCATACAAATCGTTAGGTAGTATCCCGTTCTTTCGGAAGATCAAAAAACAAAAAAAATGTCGGTCCATAAGATAGGACGTCGGGCAGTGGAAAAAGATTCGATATCCAACGCCATCTATCTCAAAAACCTCGTATATTATCGCGACCAATCACAGCCTTCCGTTTCGGATACGCGTAATTTCTTTCGGTTCGGTCGGAGTTTATCAACAAATCTAACTACGAAACAACCCCCTGACACTGGCCTACTATTCCTATACGATAAACGAAAACGCGTTTTGTCCCGGCTTTTTAGTTCTTGAAATCGCCACTATCTAGCGTTGGCTGTTATGTGACAGCCTTCGGCTCTCAATACTCTGATGAGCTGAACGATTCGATACTTTTGTGGCTTTCGTCCTGTTATCGTTATTGAGACGTTATTTATTGTGTTCGAACGGAAAATCCTTAGAACGGAAAATCATTCCAAATATATCAATAGACGTCATGTAAAATATTCGAAACACCGGCGCATCATACAAATGCTGCTATGAAAATGTCAAATCGTTCTGCCCCTGCGGCTTCTGGCGACCAATCACAGCTCTCTATTCCTGATACGCACGAATTTTGTATTATCGTATTTGAATGATCGACTACCAAATGTCCCGAATAGAATACCAAACACTACCGGATATTTTTCTATCGATCGCGGCCCATTAGAATGTAATCGGACAAGAAATAACGAGTGAATCAACGCTAATAAATGATACTGCCAGTGCGGCTTCTGGCGAACAATACCAGCCCTCCATTACCGATTTGCTGTATTTTGCGTTGGCGTTATTGATTGATCGACTACTAAACGATCTGAATAGAATACCAAACGCTATGATTTATTTTTCTATCGATTAAATCTCATCACAATGAATTAGCCACAAAATAATGGGTGAATTTTTGTTAGAAATTCCTTTTTCCACTGCGGCTTCTGGCGACCAATAGTGGCTCACCATGATCCAGTGAACGGTGAGCTGTGATTGGTCACCACAAGTCGCGGCGGACAAAGAACCTATTTACGCACGCACGACTGCTAAACGATTCGTGGCTTGATTAGTCAAAAGCTTGATTAGTCAAAGTAAGGGGGGAAGGTACCAAATTGTGGACCGCTTTTTAAATCTCAACTTAAAAAAAACGGAATACTACCAACCGATTTCAATGCGCTACCAAACGACCGCCAAACGATTCGTAAAAGAAGGCCGATTAGTCGAAGGGCGGGGGGGGGAGCAGAAGACCGATCAGTATCGGACCATAATTTCCCCACCACGCCCAACTTCGACTAATCGGCCATTTTTTTACGAATCGTCTGGTGGTTGTTTGGTAGCGTTTATTAGCCCACTGAAATCATCGTTTGGTAGTTTCCCGTTTTTAAAAAAATTGGTCCATAACTTGGTATCGCCTCCACTATGTCTAAGCGGCCATTTTCACGAATCGTTTAGGCCCGGTTCCACAACTCTCGGTTAACAGAGTTAATCGGAGTTTAGCCAGCTCAGCGTGGTTCTGATTGGTCCAGTCGCCCTTAAACTTCGGTTAACTCCGTTAACCGAGAGTTGTTGAACCGAGCATTAATAGTCGTTTAGCAACCAATCACGACGCTTCATTCAGGATCCACAAATATTATGCACTGGAATAATTTCGGAATCGACTACCAAACGCCCCGGATAAAACACCAAACACTATAATATGGTTTTTTATCGATCATGTCTCATTGGAATAGGATTAACCAAAAATAACCTGGGAATTTGCGAAATTAGGTTATTTTTCAGCCGCGGCTTCTAGTCCCCGATCATAGCTTTCCATTCATGATTCACATGTATTTTTCATTAGTCTAATTTCATGGGAAACTACCAAACGCCCTAAGTAGAATATCAAACGTCGCCGCATGTTTTTTTTTCAAATCAAGAATAGTTGGAACAAAATTGGTAAAAACATAACGGGTCAATTTGCGTTATCAGCCGTTCTAGGACTACGGCTTCTAGCGACCAATCAGAACCGTCCACTGAGGATTCACATGTATTTTGCGTTGGCATAATTTAGCGATCGACTACTAAACGTCCTGAATAGAATATCAAACGCTATTAGATGTTTTTCTATCGATTAAGTCTTTTCACAATAAAATTATCCACAAAATAATGGGTGAATTTTTGTTAGAAATTCCTTTTTCCGCTGCGGCTTCTGGCGACTAATCACAGCTCGCCGTTCACGATACACACGTTTTTCTCGTTGGCGCAATCTAGTGATCGACTACCAATCGTTCTAAATGGAATACCAAACGCTTCCGAGAGTTTTTCTGTAAATCAAGACTCATTGAAGGGAAATCAGACGAGAGATAGCGAGTGCATCACCACCATAAACTTAGCCGGACAACTTTAACTTCTCAAGGTTTTTTCTTTCCTAATCGTTTGGTGGTCGTTTGGTGGTCATTGGTAGCCTAATAAGCAGGTTTGGTGGTCGACCGTTTCGTTATAATTAAATGAGACTTTTTTCCGTAAAGTTAGCCGGACCTTTTTTTGTTTATCACGCAATCCATAAAATGCCACACCGAATCGATGCAGAATCGTTTGGTAATCACAAATATGCAAATCCCAGCGTTTGCTAGTTAATTCATTAGTTATCCCGGTCGAAAAACAATTTCCGTCTAGGCGCATACGATGGAGGGCTGTAATTGCTGATTCATAGATCCAACGGAATACAGCGTAGTGACATTTCAACTTATTTATGTTTTTCTCCGCCCGTCTCGTTCCAATAAGTCTCAAACGGTAGATCATCGTTTGGTAGTGATTGGTTGCTTAATTAAAATGTTTGGTAGTTAATTCCTTAATTACGGAAATCGAAAAACCATCTATGTTTCGATGAAGGGATAGATGGCTGTAGCTTGCTGTTGATGGATCCAACGGAATACGGAGCAGTGATATAAGAATTTCTTCATGTTTTTTTCCACCGATCGCGTTCCAATAAGTCTCATACGGAAGATAATCGTTTGGTAGTGATTGCGGGAGCTTGAATAAAACGTTTGGTAGGTAATTCCTTAATTACACCGATCGAAAAAACATCTACGGTTAGATGGACGCGATAGAGGGCTGTAGTTGGTTGCTGATGGATCCAATGGAAAACGGAGCAGTGACATATCTATCGCTTTATGTTTTTTTTTTCACCGATCTCGTTCCAATAAGTCTTATACGGAAGATAATCGTTTGGTAGTGATCGGTAGCTTAATTGAAACATTTGGCAGTTAATTCCTCAAATACGCCGATCGAAAAACCATCTACGGCTAGACGCAGGCGATAGAGGGCTGCAGTTGGCTGCTGAAGGATCTAACGGAATACGGAGCAGTGATATTTCAATTTCATCATGTTCTTCTCACCGATTTCGTTTTAATAAGTCTCAAACAGAAGATAATCGTTTGGTAGTGATTGGTAGCTTAATTAAAACGTTTAGTAGTTGATTCCATATTTACGCTAATCGAGAAACCATCTATGTTTGGACGAAGTGAAATAGGGCTGTAGTTGGCTGCTGATGGATCTAACGGAATACGGTGCAGTGATATTTATTTATGTTTTTCTTCACCGATCTCGTTCCAATAAGTCTCAAATGCGAGATAATCGTCTGGTAGTGATTGGTAGCTTAATCAAAACGTTTAGTAGTTAATTCCTCCATTACGCCGATCGAAAAACCATTGACGCTTAGACGCAGGTGATAGAGAGCTGTAGTTGGTTGCTGATGGATCCAACGGAATGCAAAGTAGTGATATTTAGATTTCTTTGTCTTTTTTTTTACCGATCTCGTTCCAATAAGCCCAATAAGTTAGCTAGCGACAGACAATAAGAGGCTTCCTTTCTTCCGTGATCGTGCATGCAATTGGCTGTCGCTAGCTAACGATAACGAAAAATGTCGCTACCGAGTTACGGAATCGCGCTGCTAGAGCGCGAGGGAAAGCAAGCGATCGCCCTCTTTCGCTCGGTCGGCTCGGGACTTTGCGCGTGAACAAACCGTACGGTTGTGAAGCGTCGAAGACGTGTTGCACTATTTGTTTTTCCCATAGTTTTTTCTTTTGTATCATTCGCTGCTTAGACAGTATTTACTATCAATAAACCAGTTTTGTGATTACACTTCTAACCGCCGCTCTAAACGTTGAGTACGGGAGAAGAATGAGAAAGTAAACGTAAAGGCAAAGAGGGCGGAAGGAACCGGGTTTCTTCCCCCTTTCAACCTTTAACCGTAGTTAATCTTTTTGCTTAGCACGCAACTCCCGATCATAGTTTAAATTCTAGATCGGGTTTGACTTATTTGGCTGTTTGATTTAGATATACACTACCGGCGGAAAGTTTCCGGATAAGAGTTGGAAAAAGTGCCCGAACGGTTCTTTATGCCATTTCGCCGGTAGTTGGGCTAGGCCAATTTGACCAACGGTATTTTAAAGAGGGGATTAACCTACATTTTGGCTTATCAAAAAAAATTTTACGATTTTTTTTACACTTGGCACCCAGTTTTGAAAACGACAATTTTTTTGTTGTTTTGTGAGTGGACCCCGTTTACAGTAAAAATCTTTTTTATGCATTTCTCCTATTAAAATCATAAAAGGGGAAGCCGACCCAATATAAGCATCAAAAAGCGTGCATCAATCCTTGCACTTTGCAATGAAGGGTTCAAAATTCGCTACATTGCAAATCGATGGAAAATACCCAAATCAACCGTTGGGGATGCTATAAAACGTTTCAGAGAAACACAATCGAACCGCGATAAAAATCGTTCCGGGAGGCCTCCTGTTACTTCCAAAGCGGAAGACTAATCAATAATTGTGATGTCTAAAAGGAATCGCAAACTCACGGCGGCAAACATCCAAGCGCAGTTTGTCGAAAGTCGTGGAAAAAAACATTTCAATTACGACGATTAAGAGCGTGCTGTCAGCGAGAGGAGGTTTTTTCGACGAGACCAAAGTATAATATGTAAATAAAAAAATTAATTATTATCATGGTGTTGAGATCAATCGAGTTCCGACCGGAAATAAATTTAAAAAAAATTTCGCAAAAAAAATCTGAAAAAATTCTCATGAACTCAACAAAAAGTAACGCAACTTTTTACCGTCTTGAGGTTTTGTTGTAAACCTCGTCGTTTTCGTACTCCGGAGCAATTTTCACATTGTATATTTTTACCGAAAAAACGAAATATTTTTGGGAAAAAAAATCGCAAAAATTTTTCTACAAAACGAAATTGAAGCTTAGGCTTCCCCTTTTATGATTTTAATAGGAGAAATGCATAAACAAGATTTTTACTGTAAACGGGGTCCACTCACAAAACAACAAAAAAACGACAAAAAATTGTCGTTTTCAAAATTCGGTGCCAAGTGTAAAAAAAATCGTAAAATTTTTTTTGATAAGCCAAAATGTAGGAAAATCCCCCCTCTTTAAAATGCCGTAGGTCAAATTGGCCTAGCCCAACTACCGGCGAAATGGCATAAAGAACCGTTCGGGCACTTTTTCCAACTCTTGTCCGGAAACTTTCCGCCGGTAGTGTATATATATTTTTATTGGCTTTTTCCAGTCGTAAAGGGTCTTTCCCTTTTTACGAGCCCCACAATCCGCCTCAACGTCGTTCTACCGCCGATTCTACATCGCCCCTTTGCCGCCCATTCCACTACCCCTACATCCCCTCCACAACTGCCCCGTAGCGCCGTTCCACCCCCCCCCCCCCCAACCCACCTTGCGGCTGCAGAAGACTTCGCCCTCTGTATCGGATTCACCGTGACATATCTGCCATGGGCATAGGGAAACTACGGAAAACTTATACCGATACAGCCGGTCCCAAGTTCACCTCGCAGTCACACAGCTAGTCGTCTTTCGCCGAGGAATGTCTAAGAAAAACATTTCACGACGAAAGTGACGCTACTGGGATTCAAACACGGGGCCTCCCGATCCGCTGGCCAGCACGCTAACCATTAGACCAACGCATCGGGTTCTGTTTTATTTATATAATATCACGGGAACAACGTTGCTATCATACTACGTCGTTCTGCGGCGTTATGATGCATCTTTATCGCATGTACTACTCACAAGATGATCTTCAATTGCGACGCATAGAAGAAAATTGATAAATCAATCATTTTAAACAAATCGAAATATTGTTCGGTGCGTCGCACCAGCGGAATAATGACATTGGTGAATGGAACATAAAACACCGGAATGTCACTGTTCTGTATTCCGTTGGATCCACCACCGACCAATATGCCTATCAATCATCACCAAACGATTATCGTCCATTTGAGACTTATTGAAACGAGATCGGGGATCGAAAAGACAAAGAAATTGAAATATCACTCCGCCATATTCCGATGGATCCATCAGCAGCCAACTACAGGCCTCTATTGCCTGCATCTAACCGTAGATGGTTTTTCGATCGGCGTAAATGAGGAATTAACTACCATACGTTTTAATTAAGCTACCAATAACTACCAAACGATTATTTTCTCTTTGAGACTCATTAGAATGAGATCGGTGGAGAAAACCATAAAAAAATTGAACTATCACTGCTCCGTATTCCGTTGGATCCATCAGCAGCCAGTTACAGCCCTCTATCGCCTGCATCTGACCGCAGATGGTTTTTTTCGATCGGCGTAATTAAGGAAATACCTACCAAACGTTTTAATTAAGCTACCAATTACTACCAAACGATCATCTTCTGTGTGAGACTTATTGGAACGAGATCGGTGAAAAAAAACAACGAAATTCTTATATCACTGTATTCCATTGGATCCATCAACAGCCAACTACAGCCCTCTATCCCTTCATCTAAACATAAATGGTTTTTCGATTGGCGTAATTAAGGAATTAACTACCCGGGGAAAAAAAGTTCATATCTGAATATATCTGAATGTATCTGAATCATATCTGTAGAATCAGATATGATCAGACAAGAAAAATGGCCAGGTCTGATCATGTAATGTCATGACAGATCATGTATGCTTATATCTGAGCATGTATGATCATAACAGAGCCATTTTTATAATTTCGAGCGCAGACCCGTCCATATTGCAGCAGGTCTGACCAGATCCAATCCGTAGACAAGATCTAATCTTGTTGGACCAGATCTGATTTTTTTGGGCCAGATCTGATCATGTCGGACATATCTAATCTTATTAGACCAAATCTGATCTTGTCAGACAGATTTGATCCTACCGGACCAGATATGAATATATAAGAATAAAATACCGCGGATCCCAGTAGACCTGGACATCTATGAACAATAGACCTGCCCATATGATAAAATCATAGTTTATCTGAACTATCAGACCAGGTATGACTCCGACTATATCAGAGCAAATCTTACCCTGTTGAAGCAGAGCAAACCTTATTAGAGCAGTCCTGAAGATATTAAAATGTTCACATATATAGAGCGGGTTTACACGTCATCACTCGACGTGTTAATAATTAACAATATTATAGTAACTCACATGATTCCATATAATACAGTCAAGTGAGATGCCGTATCTGATGGGATATCGTTTCATATATTTAGACGTTTTAATGTGTGAACAACTGAACTGCATATACGATAAGGTATGGGTGTATAAGACTTCGTATATTTTCCAGGTTTGGTATCGTATCTGATGGAATAGAATTTTATATGAACGTACCTGCTCATATATCACATCATATATGTTCAGATATGGTTTCGCGCTGCCAACTCGCCTTGGTACTTGACCAGATAAAAACATATATGAGATCTATATAGCAGAGTCTGGTACCGTATTTGATCGGATATGATCTTATACGAACAGATACGTTCAGATATCACATAATGTATGTTCAGATACGAATTTACGGTACCAACTCTCCTTGGTACGTAGTCAGATATAAACAGATATCAGTTCATATATGGTCAGGCTAGATACCGTATTTGATCAGATATGATCTTATATATGCATATATGATGTGGAATATGATCAGACCTAATCATATATGATACTGCAAAATGTCAGATATGAATATATCTGATACATATATGACAATATCTGAAACATATATGGACATATCCACTCAGACATGAAATTTTTTCCCGGGTACCAAACGTTTTAATTAAGCTACCAATCACTATCAAACGATTATCTTCCGTTCGAGACTTAATGGAACGAGATCGGCGAAGAGAAACAAAGAAATTGACATATCACTGCTCCGTATTCCGTTAGATCCTCCAGCAGCCAACTCCAGCCCTCTAACGCCTGCGTCTAAGGGTAGATCGTTTTTTGATCGGCATAATGGAGGAATGAACTACCAATTGTTTCAATTAAGCTACCAATCACTACCAAACGATTATCTTCTGTATGAGATTTATTGGAACGAGATCGGTGACGAAAAACATAAGAAATTGAAATATCACTGCCATGTATTCCGTTAGATCCTCCAGCGGCCAACTACAGCGCTCTATCACCTGCGTCGAACGGTAGATGGTTTTTCCATCTGCGTAATTGAGGAATTATCTACCAAATGTTTTAATTAACCTACAAATCTATGATATACGCTTACCTTTCGTATAAGACTTATTAGAGTGACATCGGCGAAGAAATACCTAATGAAATTGAAATATCACTGCTCCGTATTCCGTTAGATCCTTCAGCAGCCAATTACAGCCCTCTATGGCCTGCATTTAAGCGTAGATTATTTTTTGATCGGCGTAATTGAAGAATTAACTACCAAACGTTTTAATTAAGCTATCAATCACTACCTAACGATTACACAGCCACACAAAAAAAAGTTGGTTGTGCGACCAATCGGGCTATACTTTTCCGACGTATTTTGAGCTGCTGAATCGATATTCGGAGTCAAAATTACGATCCTGTGTACCATTTTTTTTATAACTTCAAAAAATAATGCAAATACGCCATTATTCTCGTTTAGCGTTAACTAGATCGCTTTGGGAGGCTCCGCTGGCTTCTTTATACTTAGATATTCACATATTCACATAAGGTTAGAAGTATTAACAGCGTAGGAACAAAAAAAACGGACCCAGGACCGGCGGAACCCGCATATTTGGCGATAACTACGCAAAAAACGTATTTTGCCCTCATTTTTATTAGGCCAACACGTTTCAAACACTTCTGAGACTTATACATCTGTAAATTCTTTCACCGACCTATTTTATACCTTCAAAAGCCGATATTACTCCACCGACGACACTCCAAAATATTTGGGACCGCTTGAAAATGTCTATCGCTTTTTGCTAAAACGTACTTTTTTGTGTCGCTGTGTTATCTTCCGTATGACCCAGTTAACCAAGCGTACCATTAGTACAGCGTACCGCAAATGTGGAGTACGCCGTACCCCACAGTACCGGTAATGTACGGGACGGGATACCTGCGTAGTCGTACCTCCACGGTATCGCTACCGAACTTACACCGTACTGCAGCCCTGTTGCAAAGGTCCGATACGATCCTATAGCCAACGATAAAAATCCGATACATTTCTGTTTGGTCTACTGGCAGCACAGATAGCGGATTCTCGTAATTTATCTCCACTCATTAGAATGTTCGCATATACGGTTTCTATTTGGATAAACCGATATGGAATGTATCGGATCCTATTGTTTTTATGAGCCAGATGGAATCTATAGGGAATTACGTATGTGCAATCTACTGGATCAAAACTGCATTCTACACTGATTGACAAGTTGCGTGCATTTATCAGCAGCTACGGATTTGATATAAATATTTTTCTAATTGTATTTCCACAAGTTATATATTTATAAGTTTCAAATGGACTTGACCGTTTGGAAGCGAATGTGTATAAAAACGGAAAAGTCCACCATTTGTTGCTATCCGATCTCGAATGCAAAAACTGATACGTATTAAATTGTACTTTTTCGCTTTATGAGAAAAGACAGATATATTAGGACCAAGTTTTGTATGGGATAGAATTTGTGATTCCATGGACAAAAACACATCATTTTCCGATAAAAATGTACGTTTTTAATATGAATGAATCAGATATTTCAGATGAGTCAGTTCGTCAGCAGTAATTGGTATTGACTGATTAACATTTAATGGGGATATACAGATTCATCGATCTTATTGGTAAATATGGGTTCAACCTGTATATGTTTTAATCAGAGTTTCTAAACTTATCCAGGGTGAAGAGAGAATATTTCAGATAGGGCTCTATATGGATTATCGAATGCAAAACTGACCTTTAAGGCTATATGAATGCATATGTTGATGCAGATTACAATGTATCTGCGCATCTCGGCATTTATTCATACAGTCAAAGATTCAGCTTAATAATGAAGTTCGGGTGTTTGTATGAAAATATGAGTCAAACTTATATCCGTTCGTACCAGTTTCCTGTATCTGTTTTAAATTGCCGTGTTCCAACCTATGCAGATTTGAATGATAATGCTTCGGTCGGTCTATGATGGATATCCAATACAAAATGGCATCTGCATCTATAGTAATGTACACGTAAGTACAAAACTAGTCTATTTGCGTATACATGTATTTATTTGTATTGTAAACAATTCAGCCTCAGAATCGGGTCTGCTTTACGTGAAATAGCCTCTATGTTACACAAAACATAGAAAGCGTTTATGGTTTTCATTATTTTGTTTACATTTTTTGCATTTTTAAAAATGTTAGAAAAAATAGGAATAGATGGCAGTTCACAGTAGTACGTGGGTATACTTCCGAAAAGCCAATACCTGTCGTCTATCTAAAATTTTGCACAGATTTTTGTTGCTACATTTCACGCTCAAGATTTGTACCGTAACATTTTTTTTCTACTGAATATCCAGTGCATGCTAGGAAATGCCATAAAAAATTCAAAGACTAAACTGATCCAAAGAGTAATACAAAAACTAAAAAAAATCACTATACTGCCTCTACAGAACTGAGTGTTACATTGTGTCTCTCCATCTCTCTGCTTTAGTGCTTGAGAGAACTTGTCCCAGGGCGCAAAATAAATGTCGCGTTCTCCCTCTCTCTCTCTCTCTCTCTCTCTCTCTCTCTCTCTCTCTCTCTCTCTCTCTCTCTCTCTCTCTCTCTCTCTCTCTCTCTCTCCCTCCCGCCCTCCCACTCTTTCGATAGAATCCGATAGGTGTAGGGACAGAGACATCAAATTTCGATAGAGATGTCTCGGAATGAATGAGATTCGATCGGTTTCTGTCGGTCTTTTTCAACAGATCGTGTGCTTCGATCTCTCCGTATCTGCATGGTTTTATCTGTAGTTAACAAGGGGCTTCCGTCAGACGACAACCGAGTTTAGCGATGTGCTTTTACAGGATGTTAGGGAGGCACTGATGTTTCTTGAAACAGACCAGCTTTCAAGTCGGCCTTAATTTCGAGGTCAGCCGCCCTAACTACCGCGCGGAGGTCTCGAGTTCGACTCCCTTCAACGGTACTTTTTTTTTCGATTTTGTATATGGTCGTTAATTTTTTTAACCTTTTTTATGCTACGTACGTTTTGCAAAATGTGTTTGCGTGGGTTTAATTATTTCTAAATAATGAAATTATACGTGGGTAAACAGGACTTTTATTGTTTGTCGCTAAACGTTATTCTATTTTTGAATGGTTAATAAATATAAAAAAATCACAAATTATTTAACAAAATAATTTTCTACTGTAAATATTATCTGGTTATCATCAGATTTTGATATAAACACAAATTCACGGCTCATCCATCATTGAAAAATAATTTAACCCAAGCGAACACATTGTGAAAAATGTACATAGCATAGAAAAGGTTAAAAAAAATTAAAGAACGTATTAAAAATTGAAAAAAAAACCTTGAAGGATCTCGAACTCGCTTTGTCCATAATGGCGTTCAGTGGGGGAACAAGATACGCTTTGCTTGCCGGCACTGCACGCGCGGCTACAAGCGACCGGCATCGGCTAGTCAGTTCTTCATGATCACTCGGCACGACAACTGGTATCCGTAAAAGTTCCGAACAACCCGAAGAAAGTGAAAAAAGCGAACACGTGAATTGTGATAAACGTGCAGTGAAAAGGACGGACACGACTGTGCCATACCGCTGGATATTTCTTAGTAAGTACATTTTTCAAAGATTGAGATACGTTCAGATTAACACTTCGTCTGTAATCATTTTTCCGGTACCTTCCGTATGTAAATCTGGATATTTCAAGACCTGCCATTCTTTTATCCAGTTAATACATTCAAATATTTTTGAAAAAATTCATGCCAGTGTTCGAAACATTCGCTTCAATATATCAATCATAAAATTATATGAAAATATATTTTTTAAATTTATTGTTTGTTAAATAAATGGAGCAACTCATTAGGGAAGTAGTTTTGTGTCGGATACGAAATACCCAGGTTTACAGACGAAATGTTAATAGCTTTTTCTTTTATTATTGTTGGGGATCAAAGTCTTTAGCTTTTTAAAATTACTTCTTGAAACTCATTAAAATTTATTTTACCGTGTGTGTGAACGTGAAATTTTTATTATATTCAGTCGTCGCGTACATTTTTATTCACTGAAGTATAACGATAAAAGAAACCGATAGAGTCTCATAGATTCCGTTCTATCGGTCTTATTGTATAGGACCGAACTTACCCCTTACTAACGCCCGGTAGAAACAGATAGAGGATCGAAACCGATCAAATCCCATACATTCCGATACATCTCTATAGAAATTGGATGTGTTATCCCTACATCTATCGGATTTCAGGAGGTCTAACGAAATGTCGCCATGAAAGATTATTTTTGATGCTATAAAATACAAAAATGATTTTCCTCAATAACACTTCTTTACGGTAAAGAGGCAAATTTCCTTATGAAATAATACTTTAGAGGCTATTATATAATTTATTTCAAAAACACTTCTTCCATTACTACAACATTGTGATAAATATGAACCATCATTTTAGATTTACTCTTCTCATACGTAAGTTATTTTTGTTATATATTAGTCTCAAAAATATTCTGCTCTCTACGAAATTTAGTATATTTTCTGAATCACAAAGTAGACGTGAGATTTTCATTGCGCCCCCCCCCCCCCCTCCTGCCGCCTAAATGAAATTTGGTAAGATTTTGTCAAACTTCTCCCACCTCCCCATTTGGAGCTCACGTAATTAATGGACGCCCCCAATAGTGATTTCGTATTTTTTTTAATTCCGTAAAACTCCTTCATTTTTGCCCGTTTAAATGTATATCCCGCCTTAATGGGAGTACATCTTTGTTTTCAGATATTTACAAATATTTTCTTCAAATTCATCGTCGCTACGATGGAAGTATACTTGATAAAGTAAAAAGATCTTCTAAAAAAAACGTTAAGACTACAAGTAAGCAAATTAAGTGATTTTCTAATAATAAATGCATCCCACCGAAGAGAAGCCCAATTACGCGTACTTTTCGTATTGCGTAATCTGCGCAGCGATTCGGTAAACTACGCGATACGTAAAGTGCACGCTATGGGGGACCACCCTCGTGCTCAACTAATGTTCTTATGTCTGTTGCAGACGAAACAAATTTAAAAAATAATACCAGCGACAGCAGCACCGCCAGTAGCGGCAGCAGCAATGAGAGCAGCGCGAAAGAGACGGCGTGATATTATATACTTCCATTTATATCCAATATTTTATTGGATTTTATTTTAATTTTGATTTCATATCCAATAGGACTTTTTTGATAGTTTTCTCAAACAATGGCAGTTTGTACATTTTTTGTATTCCTACTCATTCCTATATATAATTCGGTATTAAACTAGCCCGTTTTCCTCGCTTTTACGGCCTCCCGTGCAGGAATGTGACCGGGCACTCCCTGCATTGCGTCGGGCCGTCGCCAAGATTACCTCATCCCCTTCGAAAAGTTCCGAAATATTTTATAATACGGGTACATACCGATGAATGCAAATACAAAGTAATTGGCTAATACCAATATGTTCTCATAACACAAAAGATAATCATTATATTGAAAGTCCATATAGCAACCGATTTAATGAATCCTCACTCTGAGTTATCTGCATAGGAAAACACCGATTTACACAGTCAAATGATTGGCCCGTATTTACTGATGAACACCGACGCCTCCTCTTGAAGGTGAAACATTTACAATATTAGTACATTCCGATAGGTGCGGATAAAAAACAATTTGCAGATACACATACATTTCCATACAACAAAGGATTATTGTTGGATTCGAGAATCCATATAGCAAACGATTGAATGGATCCCACCCTTGGTTACCTGTATCAGATAAATTCGATCCAAACGGATAAATACCAGACCCGTATTTACTGATAGAAAACCATGCCTCGTTCTGAGGACGAGTCTTTTATAATACAAGTACATGCAAATAGGTGCGGATAAGAAATAATTTCCAAAGACGAACACATTCCCATACAGCGAAAGGTAAGTTTTCGATCTGAAAAGTCGAGTAGGTTCAGACAAAAAAAATTGCGAATACGTATACATTCTCTTACAGCTAAAGGTAAGTTTTTGATCTGAAAAGTCACACACAAACTGATTGCTGTCAAATTTCGATTGTAACATATACCTTCCTACACGAACTATGCAATTGGGTTCTGCCGATTAGTACCAATAGAATTCCACTTGTGAGTACAAGTTCATTCCGTTAAAAAGTAATGGACATTTTAAGGTAATCTGCTGGTGCAGATTAATTACGATTGAAATTAAAAAGGTATCTGCACTTGCAAATTGAACTACGCGGAACTGTTTTCGGATTCTATAGGTAATATATGGGCACCGTGGATACGTACAAAACCCGATAGAATCATATATTTAAAAAAATCGTCAATCCTGTCGGAATTCATAAGCGTTTCCGAGGACAAAAACACATCATTTTCCGATAGTATTTCTGTTTTTATTGGTTTGTATCGGTTTTTTGCAACAGGGAGTGCACGGTGGCTCCACGGTGGCGATACTGTACCGGTTCCGTACTAGTACATTGGCGGTACAGCGACCCGTACGACGTACCGGTAATGTACCAGTACCGTCCGCACGTACGAGGTGGTAACAGTACCGGTACGGCGCTCTCCACATGAGCCGTATATTTCCGATACTTGGTTAGGTGGGGAGACTTATTAGAACGAGATCGGTGAAGAAAAACATTTAAAAATTGAAATATTACTGTTCCATATTCCGTTAGATCTTTTAGCAGCCAACTATAGCCCTCTATCCCTTCGTCCAAACATAGATGGTTTTAGGATTAGCGCAATCATGGAATTAATTACTAAACGTTTCAATTGAGCTACCAATCAATACCAAACAATTCTCTTCTATACGAGACTTATTAGAACGAGATCGTTGAAAAAAAACACAAAGAAATTATTATATCACTGCTTCGTATTCCGTTGGATCCATTAACAGCCAACTACAGCCCGATATCCCTTCATCTAATTATAGATGGTTTTGCAATTGGCGTAATTAAGGACTCAACGACCACACGTTTTAATGAAGCTACCAATCACTAGGAAACGATTATTTTCCGTTTGAGACTTATAAGAACGAGATCGGTGAAAAAAACATGAAGAAATTGAAATATCACTGCTCCGTATTCCGTTAGATCCTTCAGCAGCCAATTACAGCCCTATATCGCCTGCTAGATTATTTTCGCCTGGTAGATTATTTTTCGATCGGCGTAATTGAGAAATTAAGTACCAAACGTTTTAATTAAGCTACCAATCACTACCAAACGATTATCTTCCGTATGAGACTTATTATAACGAGATCGGTGAAGAACACCATGAAGAAATTGAAATATCACTGCTCCGTATTCCGTTGGATCCGTCAGTGGCCAGCTACAGCCCCCTATTCCTTCATCCAAACATAGATGGATTTAGGATAGGCGTCATCATGGAATTAACTACTAAACGCTTTAATTAAGCTACCAATCGATTATCTTCTGTTTGAGACTTATTAGAACGGGGTCGATGGAAAAACATAAAGACCTTGATATATCACTGCTCCGTATTCCGTTAGATCCATCAACAGCCAACTACAGCCCTCTATCCCTTTATCTAAACATAGATGGGTTTTCGATTGCCGTAATTAAGAAATTAACTACCAAACGTTTTAATTAAGCTACCAATCACTCCGAAACGATTGTCTTCCGTTTGAGACTTATTGGAACGAGATCGGCGAAAAAAACATAAATAAATTGAAATATCACTGCGCCGTATTTCGTTGGATCTATAAATCACCAATTACGGCCCTCCATCGTACGCGCCTAGATGTAGATTGGTTTGCGACCGGGAAAACTAATCAATTAACTACCAAACGCTGGGATTTGCATATTTGTGACCACCAAACGATTCTGCATCGATTTGGCGTGGCGTTTTATGGATTACGTGATAAATAAAAAAAGGTCCGGCCAACTTTACGGAAAAAAGTCTCATTTAATTATAAGGAGTACAACTTTGCAGTGACCGTTTTTTTCAAAAGTTTAAGGCTTTATTATAAAAAAGTGGCTACATATTTTTTAATCAAAGTACTGCCCGTCGCTAGCTACGACCTCGGCCCATCTTTCAGGTAGCATTCGAATCCCGTGTCGATAAAAGTCTTGGTCCTTGGAGGCAATCCAGGAATCGACCCAATTTTTGACTTCTTCGTAAGTACCGAAGTGCTGGTCAGCCAAATCGTGTGCCATTGACCGGAACAAGTGATAGTCGGAAGGGGCAATGTCTGGAGAGTACGGCGGGTGGGATAAAACCTCCCATTTCAGCGTTTCCAAGTACTTTTTTACGACATTTGCAACATGGGGTCGGGCATTGTCATGCTGCAGTATCACCTTGTCATGTCTTTCCTTGAATTGTGGCCGTTTCTCTTTGAGTGCCTTACTCAAGCGCATCAACTGACGTCGGTAGAGTTCCCCTGTGATGGTTTCGGATGGTTTGAGCAGCTCATAGTACACAACGCCCAGCTGGTCCCACCAGATACACAGCATCACTTTGCATCCGTGAATATTCGGTTTGGGCTTCGATGACGGAATATGGCCAGGCAGTCCCCATGATTTTCGGCGTTTAGGATTATCGTAGTGAACCCACTTTTCATCTCCAGTCACAATCCGGTGCAAAAATCCCTTCCTTTGTTGTCTTTGGAGCAGTTGTTCACAGGTGAAAAATCGGCGCTCGATGTCTCTCGGCTTCGACTCATGCGGGACCCAGTTTCCTTGCTTTTGGATCATACCCATATCCCGGAGACATTTTGAAACTGCTTGCTGGGTTACTCCTAACGTCTCGGCGAGTTCCTCTTGAGTTTGGCACGAATCCTGGTCCAGCAAGGTCTCCAATTCTGCGTCTTCAAAAACTTTCTGCTTTCCGCCACCATGCTTCTTCTCGACCTCAAAATCTCCACTTTTGAAGCGTTGAAACCACCGCCGACACGTTTTCTCACTAATAGAATCCTCCCCGTAAGCATCTACAAGCAAACGGTGGGCCTCAGCCGCAGATTTCTTGATGTTGAAGAAGTAAATCATAACCTCCCGCAAATGCTGAGAATTCGGTTCGTAGGTTGCCATGTTTGAGTGCCTATAACTTTATAATGCATACACGTATCCGTTAGCTTTTTTAAATTGTTTACATTGGCAGAGCCTCTAGTTTAAAATGCCACTTTTTTTATTGAGCTAGGGCCACTACTTCGGCCGCAGTGGCTCTCTAAGTAAAACGGTCACTGCAAAGTTGTACTCCTAATATAACGAAACGGTCGACCACCATACCTTCTTATTAGGCTACCAACCACCACCAAACGACCCCCAAACGACAAGGAAAGAAAAAACCTTGAGAAGTTAAAGTTGTTCGGCTAAGTTTATGGTGGTATCCAGGCGACCCATCGTTGGGTCATCTCTCTTCTGGGACTTCCTGTTGAGTTCCTTTGATTTGATTCTTTATTACTAATAAGTTTGCGCAAACTTTAATTAAATAATTATTTCCGAATGAGGTCGCGAATGAAAAAAATTTACGCCTCGGCTATGATAGATCAGGATCCAAAGTCATAACCGAACCAAGAACGGATATCCGGCGTCTTGATTAGAGGACTGCGATTGGTCACTGAAGATCCAAACTCAGAGCAAAATGTAAAATACTGATACACTCTCTATCTCTTGTTTGATTTCCCTTCAATGAATGTTGATTTATAGAAAAACTCCCGGAAGCGTTTGGTATTCAATTTAGAACGATTGGTAGTCGATGTAGCCGCACGGCAAAAGGAATTTCTAACAAAAGTTCACCCATTATTTTGTGGCTAATTTCATTGTGACAAGACTTAATCGATAGAAAAACATCCCGGAAAAAAGTTCATATCTGAATATATCTGAATCATATCTTTCGACTCTTCTCCTCGACTGACTTAGCGTTGACGATCTGAGTATCCGAGGATCGGGTCGCTGGACTTGAACGGGGTCTAGGAATAAATTGTTGTACTCGAAATTACGCTTTACATATTTTATTTAACATAACAAAAAAACTCAATAATACAAATAAAATAACGCTTAATTTAATATTCCTTCTTTTGTGACGCTAATTTCGCAAAATAGATTTAACTAACGCTCGCATTGCGTTCTTCTCTTCATTCTGATTGGACACATTGAATATTCCCGCTGGACAAATTATCTTCCGCTCGGATGGTGCGGCAGTGCCCGCTATACCGGCCGAGCGGTGACGCCTGGTCGCATACTCGCGTTAGATCGCTCCCCCCACTCGCTACCCACGGACTCCGCGTGGCCTATCTTTCTTTCTTCGCCTATCGCACCTTGCACCTTCCCTCTCTAATTCTCATTCTCCGTACATTCTCTCTCACGTCTCGCTCCTCTTATTCGCCGTACATCCCATTCAATCTTCGCTGGGTTTGTGGGTAGGTTCTGGATGGGAGATCTGGCCACGACTTTCCCTAGGTTGCCCTAGTTTAGACTACCGGCTCAGGCTCGAAGAAAAGATGGAGAGAAACCGCCACGACTTTCCCCAGATTGCTCTGGTTTAGACTACCGACTGGTTCCCAAGGGTTGAAGGATGGTTGGCTGCTCAAAAAGTAAGAGAGCTATATTTGCTCTGCTCGCCCTTATATAGTGGTCTCCTTATAACCGTCACGCTTGCTTCTCCAATCGCAGGGTTTTTCTCTTCCATCTAACTGATTATTCCGAGTGGCGACATTTCCGCGCAATCATGCTTTTCCCTAGTTTTGTCTGTTGGAGTGACGACATTTCCCTCCAATAATTAAGCCCTTTACTCCCTCCGGCTCAGGGAGGGTTGGTGTACACACCAATTGCCGCAAAGATTCCGCAAAATCCTATTTTATTGGTTGACGCGGCGCTCTCCGCGCTTTTCTCGAATTTCCTACTAGAGGAGAGGAGTGGGGGGAACTTTCTTCGACCACGCGATCGGAGCTCAGTCTCTATCGATCTGCGATCAAGAGCGTCTCGCCAGCCGCGCACTCGCCCAGTCCTCCCCTCTCCTCTCGGTTCGCTCCGGCCTTCCCCCCCTTTCCGCTATAATATATAATCGCCGGTTCGGTTGGACAATGCGACATGTCGCACTATATAGCGGAGTCTGGTACCGTATTTGATCGGATATGATCTTATACGAACAGATACGTTCACATATCATATCATGTATGTTCAGATACGAATTTACGGTACCAACTCGCCTTGGTACTTAGCCAGATATAAACAGATATGAGTTCATATATGGTCAGGCCAGATACTGTATCTGATCAGATATGATCTTCTATATGCATATGTGATGTGGAATATGATCAGACCTAATCATATATAATACTGTAAAATATCAGATATAAATATATCTGATACATATATGACAATATCTGAAAATAATATGACAATATCTGAAACATATATGAACATATCCACTCAGCATGAACTTTTTTTCCCGGGATCTAATAGCGTTAGATCTATTCAGAACGTTTGGTAGTCGATCGCTAAATTAAGCCAACGCAAAATACATGTGAATCCTCAATGAACGGCTAATTAACGGAAAGAACGGCTAATTAACGGAAATTCACCCGTTTTTTTTACCAATTTTATTCCAACTTTTCTTGAAGAAAATAAAAATATGCGGCAACGTTTGATATTCTATTCAGGGCGTTTGGTAGTTTAACATGAAATTAGGCTAATGAAAAATACATGCGGATGATAAATGGAAAGCTATGATTGGTGACTAGAAGCCGCGGCGGAAAAATAACCTATTTTCGCAAATTCCTAGGTTATTTTTCGTTAATCCTGTTCTAATGAGACTTGATCGATAGAAAAGCATATTATAGTGTTTGGTGTTCTATCCGGGGCGTTTAGTAGTCGATCACGAAATTATTCCAATGCATAATACTTGTGGGTCCTGAATAAAGGGTCGTGATTGGTTGCTAAGCGACTATTAATACTCGGTTCCACAACTTTCGGTTAACGGAGTTAACCGAAGTTTAAGGGCGACTGGACCAATCCGAACCAAGCTGAGCTGGCTAAGCTCCGGTGAAGTCGGTTAACCGAGGGTTGTGGAACCGGGCCTAAACGATTTGTGAAGAAAATGGCCGCTTAGACATAATGGGGGCGATTCCAAGTTATGGACCAATTTTTTGAAAAACGGGAAACTACCAAACGATGATTTCAATGGGGTAATAAACTCCACCAAACAACTACCAAACGATTCGTAAAAAAATTGCCGATTAGTCGAAGTTGGGGGTGGTGGGGGAATTATGGTCCGATACTAATCGGTCTTCTGCCCCCCCCCCACACGTTGACTAATCGGCCTTTGTTTTACGAATCGTTTGGTGGTCGTTTGGTAGCGCCATAAAATCGTTTGGTAGTTACCGTTTTTTTTTTAATTGAGTTTTTGAAATCGGTCCACAATATGGTACCCTCCCCCCTCACTTTGACTAATCAAGCTTTTATCCACGAATCGTTTAGCAGTCGTGCGTGCGTAAATAGGTTCTTTGTCCGCCGCGACTTGTGGTGACCAATCACAGCTCACCGTTCACTGGATCATGGTGAACCGCTATTGGTCGCCAGAAGCCGCAGCGGAAAAAGGAATTTCTAACAAAAATTCATCCATTTTTTGTGGCTCATTCATCGTGATGAGAATTAATCGATAGAAAAATAAATCATAGCGTTTGGTATTCTATTCAGGTCGTTTAGTAGTCGATCAATCAATAACGCCAACGCAAAATACAGCGAATCGGGAATGGAGCGCTGGGATGGGTCGCAAGAAGCGGCACTGGCAGAATTATTTATTAGCGTAGATTCACTCGTTATTTCTTGTCCGATTACGTTCTAATGGGCCGCGAACGATAGAAAAACATCCGGTAGTGTTTGGTATTCTATTCGGGACGTTTGGTAGTCGATCATTCAAATACGATAATACAAAATACGTGCGTATCAGGAATAGAGAGCTGTGATTGGTCGCCAGAAGCCCCAGGGGCAGAACGATTTGTGATTCTCATAGTTAGATTCAGGGAGGCTAGAGTGGGAGGAGTCCGATCTCTTATGGAGAGACTTGAAAAAAGTGGCCACAAAAATGTGGTCAAACAGGGATGGCGCCGCTATTGCGAAGACCTCGAGAAGTGAGCTGCGTGAGTGACAGAGACGGAACAAGTAACTAATGACAAGTGAGCTGTGCATGAGGCAGAATGATACTTGAGAACTAGGCTGCGTGCAAGAGAGATGTAAAATGATATATACCAGACAGTGCAGCCAGATCGCGCGCAAAAGTTACCCCCTCTCTAGTCTCTTACGCGCCCATCACACAATCAAAGTAGCGCGTGTCCGTGAGCGAGCGACGCTCGGACATCTTCGGAAAGAGCCGAGCGCGCCGAACTTTCCCGACCGCGCCTTCGGCATCATGAGCACATGAGCATGTTCATGTGCGACCAAGCCGAAACGAAGGCTTCGAGGGAAAAAGCGATCGAGCGCGACTCATGCGTGATGTCACCCGACGGCACGCGCGAGGCTTTTAGATGATTTCAATGCTTATTTAGCTCTTGATTCTCCGCGTTATTAATGTAAACAAAGTATGTATCGCGCACTCTGATCGCTTATTTTTTTAGTTTATACGTTAATTGAAATATAATAATAAATCTAAATTACAACTTATTTATCTTCTAAAAAATTGTTTACTCTTTCCTCACACCCGTCCTTATGCCAAATAAATTATAATTCATAAAAGTAAGCGGAGATATATTTATATTCGTATTGTTATATTAATTCTCATACTTTCATCAAGCGATAAAGCACTATCCCCAAAAACAAGCCAATCATCCATCCGGCCGCGAATCGTCAGTACTAGAAAGTGCACATTTTCTACAAGCGATAAGATGGTCCCGTTGGTAGCGTTCCTGGCTTCGGTCCGCAGGGGCGCGGGATCGTTCCCCACGCTCAGTGCTTTTTTGGTAAATATTCGGAAGTGGGGCTCCTGCTAGAATCAGGCTAATTTTTGTATAAATGGTTTAATATGGTTAACAAACATCATCCTTATCACTATTGTAACGGCGCATGATGCTTCCGGAAAAAAATAACCATATGCTTTTCGCTGGGTACTTTATCATATGCAGTAAAGTACCCACTCCAGTGTTCTACGCACCCCACGATTCCACGCACTCATGGCGTACGGTGGCGTAGAACACTGGGGTGGGTTTGTTGGGCACCTTGGATGGGTGCATGGAATCGTGGGGTGCGTAGAACACTGGGGTGAGCGGGGGGCACCTCGGATGAGTGCGTGAAATTATGGGGGTCGTAGAACACTGGGGTGGGCGGCCCAAATGGTCGGTTTCATTTTATCTACAATCTATATAAAAATACTGCAGCCGCTATCTACCCCGTGGGCCGCCCACCCCAGTGTTCTACGCACCCCACGATTTCACGCACCCATCCAAGGTGCCCCCCGCCCACCCCAGTGTTCTACGCACCCATGGAATAGTACGCCATTCACTTTCAATGAGGATCCCTGCTTGCATCTACGCTGCAAGCAGGGATCCACGTCCAAATTTTTAAATATTTTTTTTAAAGAAAAAAATGTCGTACGCCGTCATAATATTACTTCGTATCATCTGCTATTATCATTAAAAGAAATAAGGTAAAAAATTAGCCTGATTCTAGCAGGAGCCCCACTTCCGAATATTTACCTTAATTAGTTTTCTTTTAGTGTTGAAAAATTGATCGCGCACTCCGACCGCTTATTTTATTAGTTTGTACGTTAATTTAAATGTAATAATAAATCTAAATTACAACTTATTTATCTTCTAAAAAACTGTTTGCGCTTTACTCACACCCGTCTCTATGCCAAATAAATTGTAATTCATATAGGTAAGCGGAAATATATTTATATTCGTATTATTATATTCATTCTCATATACTTTCATCAAGCGATAAAGCATTATCCCCAAAAACAAGCCAATCATCCATCCGGCCGCGAATCGTAACTTACGAGAAAGAATATAATAATACGACTATAAATGTATTTCCGCTTACTTTTATGAATTACAATTTATTTGGCATAGGGACGGGTGTGAGTAAAGCGCAAACAATTTTTTAGAACATAAATAAGTTGTAATTTAGATTTATTATTATCTTTGAATTAATGTACAAACTAATAAAATAAGCGGTCGGAGTGCGCGATACATTTTTCGACACTAAAAGATAACTCATTAAAATAATAATGATAACTAATAAAAACAACTAATCAAATAAGAATCAATAGTGATAATAATTTAAAAAAAAGCACTGAGCGCGGGAAACGATCCCGCGCCCCTGCGGACCGAAGCCAGGCACGCTACCAACGTGACCATCTCATCGCTTGTAGAATATGTGTACTTTCTGGTACTGACGATTTGCGGCCGGATGGATAATTGGCTTGTTTCGGGGATAATGCTCTATCGCTTGATGAAAGTATGAGAATTAATATAATAGTACGAATATAAATATATTTCCGCTTACTTTTATGAATTATAATTTATTTGGCATAAGGAGGGGTGTGAGTAAAGCGTTAACAATTTTTTAGAAGATAAATAAGTTGTAATTTAGATTTCTTACTATATTTAAATTAACGTATAAACTAAAAAAATAAGCGATCAGAGTGTGCGATACATTTTTTGTATACATTAATAACGCAGAGAATCAAGAGCTAAATAAGCATTGAAATCATATAAATGCCTCGCGCGTGCCGTCGGGTGATGTCACGCGCGAGTCGTGCTCAGATTGCTTTTTCCCTCGAAGCCTTCGTTTCGGCTTGGCCGCACATGAACGTGCTCAGCGTCCATGGATTGGTGTAGCTGCCGAAGGCGCGGTCGGGAAACGTCGGTGCGCTCCGCGCTCGGCTCTTTCCGAAGATGTCCGAGCGTCGCTTGTTCACGGACACGCGCTACTTTGATTGTGTGATGGGCGCGGCAGAGACTACAGAGGGGGTAACTTTTGCGCGCGATCTGGCCGCACTGCTCTTTCTATCTAAATTCAATTTGGACGCCGAACTTGCTGGGATGCGTAATCGATCCTCTTCCATCTCTCTTACACGACATCGATACTCAGCTTACTTCTCGAGGTCTTAGAGATAGTGGCGCCATCCCTGCTTGACCACATTTTTGTAGCCACTTTCAAATGCACAGATCAGCCTCCTTCCACTCTAGCCTCCATGGTTAGATTTGTTAATAAACCCCGACCGAACCGAAAGAAATTACGCCTTTCTGAAACGGAAGGCTGTGATTGGTCGCGATAATATACGACGTTTTAGCGATAGATGGCGTTGGTTATCCAGTCTTTTTCCGCTGCCCATCGTCCTATCTTATGGATCGAAATTTTCTTTTTTATTTTCCAAAAGAACGGGAAACTACCATACGATTTGAATGGTTTATCAAACGCTACCAAGCGACCACCAAACGATTCGTAAAAAAAGTCCGATTAGTCAAAGTGGGCCAACTTACTGCCCAATTTTTGATTATCTAATTTTCGAAAAACGGAGAACTACCGAGCGATTTGAATGATTTACCAAACGACCACCAAACGATTCGTAAAAAAAAAGTTCGGTTAGTCAATTAGGGGGGCCAACTTACTACCCAATTTTTGATTATCGATTTTTCGAAAAACAGAGAACTACCAAACGATTTGAATAGTTTACCAAACGCTACCAAACGACCACCAAACGATTCGTAAAAACAGTTCGATTAGTCAAAGTGGAGGGCCTAACTTTGGCGAGGTCATGGGCAGCATACATCGCAAGTATCATTCAACCTCACATACAGGGAGCTTTCCAACTACGACACAGTGCGATGCAGTGCACATATTTCTGGTGTTTTCCTTTGCCCGGATTGGCTGCTGATGCCAGAAATGCGTACACTGTGTCGCACTGTGTCGTAGTTGAAAAGCAAGGAGACTATAGGGAAGGAGTCCAATCTTCGTATGGTGAATGGATATAAGAAACGTCCGTAAATTTGATTCAAGAGCATAGTGTTAAATATGGCCCGTAGGCGTCGTCCGTATCTTTAGTGTATCAAAATATAGTAATACAGCCAGTACACAGGGTGAAACTGACTGTTATGGCGGCTAATTGTTGACGCTTGTCAAAAAAAACACCTATCGTCCACTAAGATTGTTTATTTGCGACGGCGACTTTGGAAGAGTATCGGACAAGGGAGGATCGAAAAATTTACTTTTTAATTACAAATCTGATCTGATCTTTTTTTCCAAGTTTTTCTGTTCAGGTTTTAGGTTATACGTGGAACTTATTTTTGAGATCCGCGGACGTCGCGGTTATTCAAGGTAATATATTTATTTTTCCCTTCTGTCCGTTATGCACTGAAAGAGAACATAGATCTATGTTCCTGGCACTCAGGATCAATCTTTGTATGTTGTGAAGCTTTTCTCAAAATCGAGAATTTGAATGAATTTGAATAAACCCCACCTTTAATGTTCATTTTTAATATTTCAAAATATCTTGAGATTAGTAAATTTAATACATGTCTATTTTCATTTCAGAAAGATGGGGAGAACGTGTGCAGTGTCAGGATGCGACAGTGACCTTGCCAAAGATAATGCACAGCGAAAAAGATTAGGGCTGTACCACTGTATTCTGTTTTCCATTCCAAAGGTAACAGAATTATTTAATGCGCTAATCTATACTCAGCATGTTCTGCTTTTATTTGAAATATTTACAGTACAGCACTTTCCATACACTTCTAGAGTTTTTGTAACCGCGGATGTTTCGCAGCCACGTAAAATACTTTCCGATGCTCACGGACGACTTGTAAGACATATTGCTGTTGTTTTTCATCTCTTTTAGCATGCAATTAAATGCTGATAATAATCAAACACTATGTATGACAAAGATTTAAAAAAATAAGATACGTACAAATAAATAATAAATAAAATACAACAGATAAATAGATGCACAACAGCGGCAAAATGTCCTTCAAGTAAGTTTCGAGCATAAAAAATATTCCCCACGGCCACAATGATCTTACAAGAACAATGTTATCAATAAAATTGTTACAGGTCTTTGACCGAACTAAAATTCTACAATAATAATAAAGGTACTATATTGTAAAAATATTTCAAAATAAATAATGCTTATATCTAAGAAGTAGTGTTATTTATCATAAAAAAATTACTTTCGTTATGATAATTTGTTGTTATTTTAATCGAGTATTTAAAAAAAAAAACAAAAAGTTCTTTTGCACAAACTATCCTCGCTCGCACACAACCCCGTACGCTACAGCGCATGCTCTACATTTCGACCGGGGAAAGAAAAAAGGGGTTAACTCGTTACAAATATCGAGACAAAACAGAAACCACTCCCCTGGAAGGAGAACTGTGGCCAGCACAGTCCTCCGTAGACTTCTATGGCGTCATGCAAGGCCATTTTTTGGCTAAGTCGTTCAACGCAAATAACAACGAAGTGCGTAACAAAACAAAGAGCCTTCGGAAAAACGCGAAGCTGTGAGCGTTTTCCACTTCTTGGCGTTGGAAAAGACGACAAAGGTTCGGCTTTTCGTTCATATAGAATATTGAAATAGGAAATAATGTTGAATATCTCCATGTTTCATGTTTCCTTAACAAGCTCGTATGTTTTTGAACAATTGGCCATGTAATAATGCTTTTAATTTTTTTGTTCATACAGAATACCGGCGGTTGCAAGCGGAAAGCCACTGGAGAATTAGCATTCATATAGCTTCGAGTTCAAAGCAAGATTGTATCGTTTCATTAGTCAAATTATTTTTTAAACCTGTCTTTTTAGTTTACATTTTTTGTTAATGATACAATGTATTGATTGTCAAATTCAACTCATTCCAGAATTTTGTCCCAAAAAATAGGTTAGCAGCTTAAGGCCTTAGGCCACAGTAACGGGTATAAAATCATGTGCGAATTTGACGATTTTTTTGTCGTATGAAAAAGTGATTCACTCATACAATTAATTACACATCTATTTCGTATGAATATCAAGCTGTTAGAAAAAATATATATATTTTTTCGATGTGCAAAATGGTCGACTACTAATATTTTCTTTTGTTTTCTTTTTTAGGCGCTCCGCGTCGTGACATTTAGCATCCACAATTTTTTACCTAGAACAGAAAACAAAAATTCTCCTCAATCTACATTAGAATACCTATAGAAGTACGTACGGAGTTCTAAAAATATTGTTTTGTTAAAAAGTTGTAGGTATTTGAACTTAAGAAATAAATTTTCAGTGAAATATTTCGTGATAACTGCTCTTAAGTAGATGTACTAGGGCGGTTCTAAGCCACTTTGGGGGGAGGGTCAAGGGAGGACGGTTAAGGGGGGGTGGGGGGGTTCAGGGGGTGGTGTCCAGGGGGGAGGGTCCAGGTGGCGATGTCAAGGGGGGAGAGCCCGGGGGGGTCCAAGGGGCGATGTCCAGGGGGGCGGTGTCCGGGGGGGGGGGGTCCAGGGGGCTGTCACGTCCTGAGGGGACGTGGGCATATATATATGTGTGGTATCCCTCTTTCTTGCCTACGCCTAGCGCAATAGCACGGGATGAGGGTTAAAAGGGGACGTGCCGGTAGAAGGGGGATTTTTAAGGGATTCCGTGGATGATCCAATTATTGAAATAATGGTTGTGACGCTTGTGTTCGATTGACTCGTAATTTATTAGAATCAACCGTATGGGTTAATTCTAGTATTTCTTTAGGATACAAATTGGAAACAAAATATAAAAGTCTGTTCGCTTACATTGGTGCGCCTCGGTGATGACCCAGTCGCTTGGGTGTCAGGTAGCGGTCGTAAAACTAAGAGCCCTGCGCCGGAGGGCCAGAAGCGCTCGCAGATGGTGTTTGAGTGAGACAGATACAGATGTTCGACGACACAGATTCTAATATTTGCGAGTTTCACGGATCGAAAATGGAGTGTACAATAAAGTAATGCGCGGAATACGACGTCAAGGTTCTTATGATTTTCGCGTAACGTGACAGAGGTTACGCAGTACAAGATGTTTCAAGCTTGAATCGTATGATAACGTTCGCGTTACAAAAAGAGAACAAAGGTTTGACGCGATGGATACGATAAGTGAACTCTAGGTCTGAGCTCGTTGGATTCTAATCGGAGACTGATGCGAGGAGAACTCTTTCGGAGTCCCAGAAATCAGGGTCGGATAAATTTTTGGAGGAAGAAATCTTTGGGAGAGTGAAACTTAGGTAACGTAGTTTTTTTGGATTGGTGGTCCGGGCATGAACCATGACCTGATTCGTGTGGTTGGCCGGAAGAAGGAAGCGAGAACGAGTTGTCGGTGTATTACTGGGTAAGGGCGCATATAATCGAGATCAGCGCTGCATTTCCGAGAACACAGCGCGGCTTTTCTTATTGAATATGTGGGGAAACCGAGAGGAGACAAATGGGGCCTTGTTCGTGACGGTATGCGTCACGTGAGAGAGAAAGAGCTAGTTGGCCAGGCTGGGAAAGCGCGTGGCTTATGTCATCTAATTTTGTTACTGCAAGAGTCAGAGGCCCCTTCTTTGGAAGAACGTATATTTTTTTTGTGCATGCAGAGGATTAGGCCGATTCGTTCGTCCGGGTCTTGTGCCGTGAAGTCGCGTAGTTTCAAATTTTTACGACCAAGACCTTCGGCTGGGTTATGTGATACACTCTTTGTGCATGGTCGCAATGTGTTGGCCGGTCTTGGAATCTTGAACTCTCTGTTTCAATAATTTTTTATGTATAGGGAAATATGGAGTGTGCAGTCTGGTTTGGCTTAGAAATATGTATTGAGATTTCTCTTTCCATCTTTAACAGAGTTTGTCTGGCACGTGTCGCAAACTATTTCGCGGGGATGCAGTTACGCAAGGACGTGACACCTCCCCCCTTTTGGATTGAGCGTCTCGCTCGATCAGATTCATCGGGGGTTGCAATCGAGGAAAAAAAAAATACTGTCACGAAAGCAGGAATTGGCTTCGTTATTGGTCGACTTACAATGCTACTTAAACTTATTCGAAAATTGGTGTGTAATATGGTGGCATAACTTATGGTTATCCTACTCTTACGAGATCCGTATAACCTTGATTATCATCTTACAAGAAAGTGTGTGTGTGTGTTTTTCTATAGATTTTCGTGTGAGTTTTTTTTTAAATATAATGATATATATACCTTGTATTTTACTTTAAGATACATATGTATGCTTTATCTCCGCTTTCTTTTTCCTTATGAATAGGTGCTTATTTATTTATTTTAACTTATCTCTTACTAGGCAAGGCTAAAAGAATGATGACAACAAAAAAGAAATTATTAGCATGATCAGAATTATGGTAAGTCTCCTCGTGCGAACGTAAGGGAAGGAACGCGGTTTCGAGGATCGGTTGCTTTCTGGATGATCGGAGATTTCGGGGTACGGATCATGTGTTGCAGCGGTGGACCTGGCCCTCTGGTTCAGCTGGAGGGGCCGACACGAGTTGATGAAGTTCTTGACCACTCACTGCATCTGTTGACGTTTCCTTCTTGATCGTTTAGCCAGGTGCATCAGGAGATACGTAACCGATTCTTGTACTGCAGCGATGAGGTGGATCGACTAGCCGTACACAGGGTGTCGGCTGTTTGCATGGATCACCGTATCTATGAGGACCTTGATTGCTCGCTCGACGATTTGCTGTACCGAATCGAATAACTTTTTTTTCTTGGTGCGATTTCAGATGTAGTCAGATTGTTGTCATCCACGGGATTTAACAACCTTTCCTCTTGATTGACAGTGTTTCGACCACTGATGCCCCGTGCCATACTGATTACGATAGCGGGTTTCCCTACGGGAAATATTATGCCTTCTTGTACGTTGTCGATATTTTCAGTGAAATATTTCCCACATGATGCTGTGATCCTGGGTTGGTGTACCGCCGCCTAGACTCCGTCGTCGATTTTGTGATTGCTGGTGGCGTGGCTTCGACCGCAACAGGGATGAGCTTGTACCAGGTGTCTCCGAAGAGGTTAGAGGGGGGTGGGGGGAAGTAAGGAATTGCAGGTTGTTTGAGTTTTTGGTAATATATGCGTTTGAGGAATAAGGAGATATATTTCGTTCCCACGAGTGATAGGTAATTGATCGTAAAATTCTTTTAACCTTAACAGATTTTCTTGTATCCTTATACATTGAATAACGTGTACTCTTTCGCCAGCGAGTACCGCCGTTTAGCTTGGCTTCTTTACTAAATTGTATACAATTTGTCTGAGGCTTGGATCGCTAATAGTAAACTATTTGGAGCATTCGGCGCTCCTTTTAACACTGTTGCGTAGGCATATCGTAATATAATAATTTTATAATATAATATAGTGATTACGTATATGAATTTCGAATTGACGTAAGCTATTATATCTAGGTTCATGACTGGAAATCCTTGTCGAATTGTGAAACAGTTAGTTCGGCGAGTTTTGGATATACGTAAGTTCGAAGGTTCTGTACTGAAGATACCGTAGCTAAAAATTTGATCTCAGTGCGAGTGCAAGGGTGATATCGTTAGATATTACTGAAAACGATGATTACAGCCATTTAAAAAACAGGGTAATTATTATGATTATTTATTAATCATGGACTTCCAGCAATGATAAGGTCGTAATGTTCGATGAGCTATCCACAGTCATATCCCACCATGCTGACGACAGGGTTGATTAAGTAAATGAGCCATATTAAATGGATAACGATCTGGAAACAAGGGAATAATAATGATTAATCGGTTACTTATTCATTTAAAATTCGATGTCGTCGACTCCGGTCGGTTTGGGTTTCTTTTTAGGCTTTACTTCGGCGTTGATGTGCGAATATCGTAATCTATTTTCATGCACGACCCGTGGCTTGCCTTGGTATTGGATCTTTACGTTACCTTTGTCCATTTTTACCAGGACCTTATGAGGTCCCGTGTAATGATCTCCGAGTTTCCCTGGTTTGGGCCCTTTTTGGAGGAAAACAAAATCTGCGACTTTGAAACTTTTGGGATTTGCGTTTTTGTCATAATATCTTTTCGAGCGATGTTTTGACGAGACTAGATTTTCATACGCGAGGATTCTTATTCCATTTATACGACTGATCAATTCGATTAAATATCCACGATACGTAGGTAACTGATCTGATTCCCTAAGCGGTTCGCTTGACGGGATTCTCGCTAATTTACCGAAAACTACCTCGAAGGGTGTGTATTTGGTACTTTCGTGGACACTTGTATTGTAAGAGAGCATGGCTAATTCGAGCCATTGGTCCCATTCGTTATCTTGATACGTGTATTGCTTAAGGAATTCGTATAGAGCGTGGTGAGATCTCTCAAGCGATCCATTTGATTGAGGATGAAATGGGGTCGTTCGACATCGCTTAATTCGGAATCTTTTTGCAACTCTCCGCATGAGACTGCTGAGGAAGTTACTCCCTTGGTCCGTCAGGAGTGCTTTTGGTGCGTCGAAGACGCATATGAACCTGTTTATGAATGCGTCAGCGATTGTCGTCGCTAGTGCATTCGGGAGTGGAATTGCAACGCAATATTTCGACAGATGGTCTTGGATTGTGAGGATATATTCGTTTTTGTTGGACGTTCGTTGCATTGGACCTACTATATCCATTGAAATTTTCTCAAAAACCGTACCTGGGGTGTCTGTTATTATCATCGGCTGCTTTGTCTTGACTCTGACCAGCTTCTTTAGCTGGCATTCCAAGCATTGTTGCACCCGTCTTTGAATATCTGATTTTAAATCTTCCCAGATATAGTCGTGTTTGATTCTATTGTAAGTCTTGGAAACCCCTTTGTGACCCCCGATTGGGGAGTTATGCATTTCATAAAAGATGGAATCGCGCTTTTCGAACGGTACGTAGCGCAAAGTTCCGAGGCAGATCAATATCCTAACCTGGGTGTTTTTGAATACGTCCTTTACGATATTCAGCACATCTGCCCACATTAGGTGCTCAACGTGTTGGCAATGGCAAAGGCTGATCGACTGAAGGTTGAGTGTTTCGCAAATCGATTTTAATTCTTTCATGCTCTGATTAATTCTTTCGATTATTAAAGCTAGCGATGCAGACTGCTCTTCCTTGATGACCAAAGCGATATGATATTTCTTTCCAACCTTTTTGCTGTAAGCTCGGCCTAAGGACAAATCCTTCCAGATGGGAAGTTTATTTGATTCTAATAGTTTTTGTCCTCCAGGGTCACAAGGTTTCCCTGTCGAGTCTATAAAATAGACTAGATTGTCGTTTCGAAATTGGAACTGTTCTTTCGTACTGACACAATTAGCGATTTTAAATTCTGACCATCTAGTTCCTTCGACTGGAGGATTTTCGTCAGAAAGTTTTGAGTCAATCGAACTGGAGTCTGAATCTGTTGGATCATCGGAATTAGGAATAGAGGAGTTTCCGGAATAAATAGCAGGAGGTGATTTGCGCTGGTCAGGGATCTCAGCTGGTTTGGGGTTGATGCCCTTACTGGGTCGCCTAACACGTGCGGGTCTTATTACTTCGGCCTCCGTTTCCGCGCTACTACTTTCTTCGTAGTTTATGGCTCTAGGAGTTCGACGCGGAGGGTTGTGGGGCCTAGTGCGTGCATCTGTGACTTCGGACGCAGGCACGTTGACCCTTGTTGATGTTTTCTCGACAAGTGTGTCTTCCACTTGTCGATCGTCTCCATCTGGGACGGAAGGTTCGTCGTTCTTCGCTCGGGAGCGAGTGACGACGTTTATTTCATTTGACCGCGGCTCGGGTGGATTTCCACCTGAGTGGTGAATCTCGTGGGATTTTCATCGCTGTCAGAAATTTCGAGTATTTCGTGTACTGCTTTCCGCCATGCGTCGGCCGACATTTCGCTTTGTTTCCGATCGCAGTGGGGAATGGTTTTGATCTCTTCCGATTTTTCAACTGGGTTACGCGACAAAGCGCCAGCATTTGCGTTTAACGTTCCAAGTTTATAAACGACGTCGTAGCCGTACTCGGAGAGCTTAAGTCGCCATTTTAGGACGCGTGTGTTTGCGTCTTTGGCGGTTTTAAACCAAACCAAAGGTTTGTGATCGGTGACGAGAGTAAACTTCCTACCATAGATGTAGGGACGGAAAGCTTTCACGCTGTGAATAATCGCCATTGCTTCTTTTTCATACGTGTCGTAACGAAGAGCTGCGCCACGTAGTACACAGGATGTGTAGGCGATGGGTTTATCCTTGCCTATTTCTCCCTGTGAGAGGGCTCCGCCTAAGGCGTAGCCCGAAGCATCTGTCGTTATGATAAATGGTTTTTCAAAATCCGGGTATTGGAGGATCGGGGCTTCACACAATTCACCCTTCAGGATATCGAAAGCTTTCTGGGTCTCGTCTGTCCATTCAAAATCGATTTTATGTTCTAGAAGATGAGTTAGGGGTTTTGCGATCTTTGAAAAATCTTTGATAAATCGACGGTAGTAACCCGTTAGGCCTAGGAATTGGCGTATGTTTTTGATGTTTTTGGGCACTGGAAAGTCTTTTACGGCCAATAGCTTGTTAGGATCTGGTCTCAGGCCGTCTTTTTCGATTATGTGGCCGAGGTAATTGACCTCCGGCCTAAGGAATTCGCATTTGTCCGGTTGCAATTTGAGGTTTGCTTTACGCAGACGTTCCATTAATTCGCGAATTTTCTTCTCGTGTTCGTCCAAATCCTTGGCGTATATCACGATATCATCTAAGTACACGAAAAGCGATACCCCTTGGAGTCCGCTGAGCACAATGTCCATTAAGCGCTGGAATGTTGCCGGGGCATTTTTAAGCCCAAAAGGCATTCTCGCGAATTCATAATGACCGTGTGGGGTCGAAAACGCGGTTTTTGGTTTGTCTTCGGGGTTCATTTCGATTTGATGGAACCCGGAAGCAAGATCAAATACCGAGAAATAATTTGCATTCCCTAGTTGATCGAGAATGTCTGTGATATTCGGCAATGGATAAGAATCGCCAATAGTCTTTTCATTCAATGCGCGAAAATCAATTACCATTCGCCAGCGTTTGTTTCCACTGGAGTCCGGTTTTTTTGGTACTATCCAAACAGGGCTGTTGTTTGGAGACTCCGAATGGTTTATTACCCTCGTTTCTAATAGCTCGTCCACTTGTCGTTGGACTTCGCCTTTGAGCGCCTGGGGAAACCTATACTGCTTCGTGTTGATCGGTAGGTCGTCGACCGTGGGGATCTTGTGTCGAAGAACATGTGTTGCTTTGAGAGGCTCACCCTTTATGTGGAACCTGTCTGAGTATTTTTCGATGATTTTTTCGACGTGTTCTAGTTCGTCTTGCGCGAGGTGCTCTAATCGTAGGAGAGATTTTATTACTTGAGAACGCTCCGAGTTATTTTTGATTTTATCCGATGTTGTCTCATAGGTGGGAATGGAATTTACGTTTTTACCCTTGTTTGATTCGACAATTTTATTTTCTTTTTTACTTGACCTCTTGTTTCGTTTTTTATATGTTTTTGGTTTACATTTTTCCTCACTACTGGAGGTTTGTTCTGTTTTTCCTTGGTCATCGCTTTCGTTGTAGCGATGGCAGGGTTTTTTCTCGACATGGTTAGTCGAGGGTTTTTTATGGGCCACGGAAGGACCCTGAAACAACGTAGTCGTCATGCAATCTACGCTGGGAATAGAAGAATTGAAAGGACTTGAAATTTTCGAAGAATATGATTCGATCTCGTCTGCTGACAAGGTTTCCACCGTATCGAAAGCCCGCAGTCTTACGACCGGCACGATTAATTTTACGGCGTCATTAGTGGTATTATAAACCTTCAAATGAGCCTTTCCGTTGACGGTTGTCACCAGGCAGTCACCGGCATAGACACCTTCACGGATTTTGAAAGGGGCAATATATCCCTCCTTCGTCGTGCTATCCACCACCTTCACATAGAAGGAAGTTTCCGAGCGTGCGGGGATTTCGATTTCCTCAACACGTTCATCTGGTTTTTCAAAAGGCCATAAATTATTTCCACACTCGAAACATTCTATCTCGTAATTAATCTTGGATTTCGTTTCAAAAAAGTATCTGGATCCCAGCAAACCTGGGTAAGGAAGTGGCACATCGTCTGGTATGATGTGAAAAAGCGTTGCAAAACCTAACACGCGGAACCATACACTACCTAATGCAAAGACTGGTAGTTCAGATATTCCGTTTAATCTTATGATATCGTTTTCATCGATTCCCGCCAAAGTTTTTGTATATTCCTTTTTAATTAAATTTGGAACGGCACCACTATCTAATAACATTGAAATCTTCCCTTTTTCCGGTAGTGCTCCGATACACACCGAGGGTAGGCTGACGAATTTTTCTGCTTCTATTGTATAAGTTGGATACCGCCGTTCGGCTGGGTTAGACTTATCGTGTGGACCGGACGCTCTGTCGGGGATAGGCCGCTCGGCGCGTCCGTCCGAGTGAGGCTCAGCCCGTTTCCCGGCTGGCTTCGCAACTTATTGTTATATTCGAGAGTGTGACAGTTTACTATGGTGTGCCCTTCTCGTTTGCAATAGCGGCATATAAGTTGGTCAGGGCTCGAAGCTTTGCTGTTCTTTAGTTTGAAACAATTGTCAGCGGTGTGTCCGCGATTATGACAAAACTGGCACTCAATGCCTGGAGCGCTGTTTGTTTTTAGCTTGGGGCAATTATCTGCCGTGTGGCCGCGATTGCGGCAGAACTGGCATTCGATGCTTGGAGAGCTACTGTTTTTTAACTTGAAACAATTGTCTGCAGTATGTCCGCGGTTGTGACAAAATTGACATTCGAGGCTCGAGGTATTGTTATTTTTTAATTTGAAGCAATTGTCCGCGGCATGCCCACGATTGTGGCAATACTGACACTCGGGAACGCTTTCGAAGCGCGGACGGTCTCCTGACGGGTTAGGAGATTTATGACGAGTAGGGCAATCAGGGGCCATGTGGCCTGAGGTCTTACACAATTGACAGGATAATGTAGGGGACCGTTGTCCTAAATGGCATTTGTCCGCGCTGTGCCCGGCACCTTTGCACATTTGGCAGGTCAATACCTCCCATTCGTCCTGTTTCTTTTTGCATTGGTCGGCGCTATGGCCCTGGTTTTTACATAATTGGCAAGTGAGCATTGAGAAACGACAATTTTCCGACGTGTGGTTATCCTTTTTGCAGATATTACAGATTTTAGCTGATTTGAGGAGAGGGAAGTTTTCTAATTTGTTCGAGACTAATTGTAATTCCCGTCGTGCTTCAAGATCGCGTTCAATTTCGACTGCGTGATCGATAGCAACAGAGATGTTATCGCAATGGGGAAGTCACTGCTCGATTTCTTCCCTTAATCCGCGCTTGAAACACGAGAGGAAATAATCGTCCATCCTTCTCTTGAAATACTCGTTTTCTAATCTATTATCTGATGGTTTTTGTGTATCAAGTATTTCTTTTCCTTTCCTTTTAATTCGCATAGAAAATTCGGCTACGTTTTCGTCCTTCTTTTGACAAATGGTACTGAGTTCTCCGACTAGTTTCATTTCGGTTTTGTTGGGTGCATAGAGTTTTTTTAGATATCCTAATAAGTCCTGCACTTTCTCAAATTTTGTCGCGTGAATCATGTCCGGAGCGGGGTTTCTCAATCTATTCCGAATCTTTTCACCAGGTATTTTTCGGCCGCAGGGGAAACCACTTCCTTTGCGTCCTCACACCCAGCGACAAATTCCGAAAACGGAATATTTTTCCCATCGAATTCTGGGATTATCTTAACAACGTCTTTTATCAACATCAAGTCGTTTATACTCAACGTTGGGGTTTCTGGGTTCATGGCTCCGCCTTTTGGGGGTAAATCTGGTTGTTTTGAAGATCTACTGGGAGGTCCAAGACCAGGAAATAATGGAACGTTCGATCCTCTCAGAGCATAACCTGAACTAGCGGGGTCAATTGGTTCGTTTGGTTCCGTATACGACAAGTCCTCAGTTAAATTTAAATCTAGTGTTTCGCAAGTTGATTCCTTATCCATGAGGTTGATTTGTAAAGGCACATTCCCTTTTTAAAGATCCCGGACGAGCCCCCAAAAATTAATATGTCACGTCCTGAGGGGACGTGGGCATATATATATGTGTGGTATCCCTCTTTCTTGCCTACGCCTAGCGCAATAGCACGGGATGAGGGTTAAAAGGGGACGTGCTGGTAGAAGGGGGATTTTTAAGGGATTCCGTGGATGATCCAATTATTGAAATAATGGTTGTGACGCTTGTGTTCGATTGACTCGTAATTTATTAGAATTAACCGTATGGGTTAATTCTAGTATTTCTTTAGGATACAAATTGGAAACAAAATATAAAAGTCTGTTCGCTTACATTGGTGCGCCTCGGTGATGGCCCAGTCGCTTGGGTGTCAGGTAGCGGTCGTAAAACTAAGAGCCCTGCGCCGGAGGGCCAGAAGCGCTCGCAGATGGTGTGTGAGTGAGACAGATACAGATGTTCGACGACACAGATTCTAATATTTGCGAGTTTCACGGATCGAAGATGGAGTGTACAATAAAGTAATGCGCGGAATACGACGTCAAGGTTCTTATGATTTTCGCGTAACGTGACAGAGGTTTCGCAGTACAAGATGTTTCAAGCTTAAATCGTATGATAACGTTCGCGTTACAAAAAGAGAACAAAGGTTTGACGCGATGGATATCGATAAGTGAACTCTAGGTCTGAGCTCGTTGGATTCTAATCGGAGACTGATGCGAGGAGAACTCTTTCGGAGTCCCAGAAATCAGGGTGGGATAAATTTTTGGAGGAAGAAATATTTGGGAGAGTGAAACTTAGGTGACGTAGTTTTTTTGGATTGGTGGTCCGGGCATAAACCATGACCTGATTCGTGTGGTTGGCCGGAAGAAGGAAGCGAGAACGAGTTGTCGGTGTATTATTGGGTAAGGGCGCATATAATCGAGATCAGCGCTGCATTTCCGAGAACACAGCGCGGCTTTTCTTATTGAATATGTGGGGAAACCGAGAGGAGACAAATGGGGCCTTGTTCGTGACGGTATGCGTCACGCGAGAGAGAAAGAGCTAGTTGGCCAGGCTGGGAAAGCGCGTGGCTTATGTCATCTAATTTTGTTACTGCAAGAGTCAGAGGCCTCTTCTTTGGAAGAACGTATATTTTTTTAGTGCATGCAGAGGATTAGGCCGATTCGTTCGTCCGGGTCTTGTGCCGTGAAGTCGCGTAGTTTCAAATATTTACGACCAAGACCTTCGGCTGGGTTATGTGATACACTCTTTGTGCATGGTCGCAATGTGTTGGCCGGTCTTGGAATCTTGAACTCTCTGTTTCAATAATTTTTTATGTAGAGGGAAATATGGAGTGTGCAGTCTGGTTTGGCTTAGAAATATGTATTGAGATTTCTCTTTCCATCTTTAACAGAGTTTGTCTGGCACGTGTCGCAAACTATTTCGCGGGGATGCAGTTACGCAAGGACGTGACAGGGCGATGTGCAGGGGGGGGGGTCGCTGGGCGCGAGTGACGTCACAGAGTGGCCTATGTGGGGTGGGGGGGGGGGGCATGTGGTCCTTGGAGCGACTGGCGGGGAATCCGCCGTCGATAAGTGTTGTGTGTGTGTGTATGTGTGAAGGGCGGCCTTTCAAAGCCCATTATTTATGACGTGTAGCTGTTTCAATTCCGAAAGATAATGTCAATCGTATCCACCCCGTCTCAAAGCTCGCCGACAGACAGGTCCTGACAGGTTTCTTGCAAAAGCCTGCATGCATGTGTGTGTGGCAACCATATATGGGTCGGAAAATTTTCGGTAATATGAAAACGCTAGGCGCCACATGAAGGGCGGCGCCTTTCAAAGCCCATTATTTATGACATGCAGCTGGTTCCATTCCGAAAAACAATGTCAATTGCATCCGCCCCGTCACAAAGCTCGCCGACACTCGAGACAGGTCCTGACAGGTTTCTCGGGAAAAATATAATCTTTAGGGATCAAAGGGACCGCGGATGGACCACTTGAGCGCAGCTCTTGAAAAGTCGAGGTCTCTATTCCGAAAGATAATGTCAAGATGTTTGCATGCATGACCACTCCTGTCACGAGTCTCGCTAACACTTTAGACAGGTCTCGACAAGTCAGGATTTCTTGGAAAAACTATAAACTTTAGGGATCAAAGGCAGTGACCGCCGATGGACCACTTGAGTTACAGTACCCATAAAATCTTTTGATCCGATGCATCCCGACTTCCTGTTTTTTGTCTCATGTTCCCCGAGCAATCTACGCGTTATCGGAAAACTCTGTTTTCCCGAGAGAGAGGGCCGAGTTTTCCCCCGAAGGCCTTTTTAATGATCCGCTCCGCTCAAATCTGACCACACTTTGTATGAAGCAGCCAGTCTGTTAACATCGTGGAAATTTTTTCGTACTCATCAACATGGAGCAAATTTTACATGACCAAGTCGTGCTTTTACGCTTGTTCGAAGGTTTTGCTGCGTGGGAGCAACGATGCGTCGAGTTCATCGAAGGGCTGGAAACGCAAAGCCTGATTAAGCGCCTGCGATTATTAATCGGACATCAACAGTCACTCATAGCCCGAATAGCGCGTCAGGAAGGATTGAGGGATTGT
This sequence comes from Ophion slaviceki, assembly GCA_944452715.1. Lineage (NCBI taxonomy): Eukaryota > Metazoa > Arthropoda > Insecta > Hymenoptera > Ichneumonidae > Ophion > Ophion slaviceki. Next base: position 8,412,671 of record OX101789.1, read on the forward strand.
GTGCGGAGTCGTTTCGTACACACAGGCGCAGGACATGGTGATGATGAGTTAATCTGGCGAGAGATTGAAACATCCTTCGAGAGTCGGATATTGACCGGTTGCATCATCAATCGCAGCCACATCGAGCCGAGACACTTCCTATATGATGCTCGCGTCCTAGTGCTTCAACATGTGCAAAATATTATCAGCAAGCATAACAGCATCAAAATCAATATAGTGTTTAATGGTGAATTCGCGAGTGGTGACAAACATGCGAATAAAAGTATCAACACGCGAAACTGCGAACTATTTAGCACAAGCGATTTGAACGAGTCGTATGAACAGCGTGTTATGGATCCCACTTTAACATTACTCGATGAATTTCAAGAACGTGATAGTGGCTGGGCTCTGCAGAAAATACTTAACCTCACGATAAATGTGAATAAGTATAATCCGATGCGTGCCGGGTGCTCCATATCATTGCCGCGGGAAATAATGATGAAGAAGGCTGTGGTTAACGTTAAATCCAAAGATAACGCATGTTTCGCATGGGCAGTTGTCGCTGCTATATACCCGGCTGAACAACACAATGCTCGTCCATCTTCTTTTCCTCATTATTCGACAGTACTGAATCTGAAGGATATCGAATTTCCGGTGACGATACATCAAATAAAGAAATTTGAAGCTCATAACAATGTATCGATCAACGTGTATACCACCACTACCAAAAAGGACATTGTTCCGATACGTCACTCAACACAAGAAGGAAAAGCACATTAATTTGCTATACATGCAAGATACGGAGGACAACAATGTGGGGCACTTCGTATGGATCAAGAACCTGGCGAGACTCGGGAGAGCGCAACTGACCAAAAAGGAGCATAAAAAATACATATGCGATCGGTGTGTAAATTTAACATTATTAATACACAATTATATATATCCAGTGAGTGAAAAAAATCCACCCCTTTTTTTGCAGGTGTTTGCACTACTTCGGATCAGAGGAAAAATTGCGATCACACGAGGTCGATTGTGAAGTGATAAACGACTGTGCAATTCGACTACCAGATGACACCAATAAGTGGGTCCAGTTCAGCAACTTTAGCCGGAAAGAGCGACATCCCTCCATCGTGTATGCTGATTTGGAGTGTGTGCTAGTAAAGACCGATGAGGAGAACCTAGCGTAAGATATGTATCAACACCATGAAGTGATTAGTATCGGATACTATGTGTGTTGTTCGTATGACGATTCATTATCTTCATATCACTCGCGTCGCAGTGCTGATTGTGTATCGTGGTTTGTTGAAGACCTAAAAAATCTGGCACTGTGGATAAAAGAAACTTTCTGTGATAATGTACCAATGGTACATTTAACACCGAGTGAGTGGGCTAGTTTTCGAGCTGCGACTCAACGTCACATGTGTGAGAAACCATTTGCGCAAGAAGATGTACGCGTTCGAGATCATTGCCATCTGACTGGGCGCTATAGAGGTCCCGCCCATTGTAACTGCAACTTAAATTACAAACAATCATTTTTCATTCCAGTAGTTTTCCACAATTTATCCGCTTATGATGCACATTATATAATCAAGGAAGTAGCCACAGCGTTTGAAGGAACAACCAATGTACTTCCAATCACAAAGGAGAAATACATCTCCTTCACGAAGCATGTTAAAATTACAGATGATTCAAAACACAAGATCCAATTGCGCTTTACCGACTCATACAAATTCCTCAACACCAGTCTCGACAAATTAGCATCATTCTTGACCGAGGACAAACTGAAAATTTTAAACACGCATTTCCCAACTCTCTCGACAGACGATTTCAATTTGCTGACGCGAAAAGGGGTCTTCCCTTATGAATATATTGATGACGTGATCAAGCTAGATGACACTTGTCTACCACCATGTGACGCATTTTACAGTTTCCTGACAGATGCTACAGTATGTGAGAGCGAGTACGGACATGCTGACAACGTCTGGGAGCGGTTCTCCATTCGAACGCTGGGTGACTATAGCGATTTGTATCTAAAGACAGTCTTGTTATTAGCCGATATTTTCGAAAACTTTCGAAATACATGTGTTGAGAGCTATGGCCTAGATCTCGCGTATTACTACACATTGCCCGGATATACCTGGGATGCAATGTTAAAACACTCGAATGTCAAGTTTGAATTACTAACTGACATCGACATGGTTTTATTCGTTGAGCGGGGTATACGCGGTGGTCTGAGTCAATGCTCAAACCGATATGCACACGCTAATAACAAGTACATGGAGTCGTTTGATCCATCGAAAGCATCGTCATACTTGATGTATTTTGATGTCAACAATTTGTATGGATGGGCAATGTGCCAGCCCTTGCCATATGCAGATTTTCGATGGGTTAACGACGTGTCCAATTTCGATCCATCATACATCGCGCTAGACTCACCTATAGGATACATCCTTGAAGTCGACTTGGAATATCCCCAATCTCTACATGATGCGCACAAAGACCTACCGTTTTGTCCAATACATGAAAAACCGCCGGGTAAGCGGGAAGAAAAGCTGTTAGCAACCGTCTGCTATAAAAAACGATACATCATACACTACCGGAATTTACAACAGTGCTTACGCCATGGGCTTCGCCTCACGAAAATCCATAGAGTCCTACAGCTTACACAATCCCCATGGCTTCGTTCGTATATTGAGTTAAATACCCAGTTTCGAACGCTTGCCAAAAACGATTTCGAAAAGAAATCGATGTCGATAGATGTAAAGCTTTTAACAAAATGGGAGGGCAGATGTGGCGCAGAGGCAATGATTGCGAAGCCAAACTTCCGCAGCCGAAGTGTTTTTTCGAAAAACCTCGTTGCCCTGGAATTGCGCAATCTCGAGGTGAAATTCAACAAGCCGATATATGTGGGTATGTGCATACTCGACAAATCCAAAAGGTGCTTGTATGGATTTCATCACGAGTATATGGTATCTCTGTATCGAGATAAATGTAAAATCATGTATACCGATACGGATAGTCTCATATATGACATTGAGAGTGATGACATATATGTTCACATGAAGCGCGACATTTCAAAATTTGACACGAGCGATTATTCAGCGGACAATAGGTATGGTATACCGCTCGTCAACAAGAAGGTACCCGGTCTCATGAAGGACGAATGTAATGGAGCAATTATGACCGAATTTATTGGACTTCGATCGAAAATGTACGCAACACGTGTTGAGGGTAAGAAGGACACGAAAAAGTTAAAGGCATCAAGAGTAGCGTTGTGGCGAGGACAATCATGTTTGACGATTATGCTCAATGCTTGAAGGAAAATATTGAAATGGAGCGTAGTCAAACGTGCATTCGATCAAAGTTGCATAAGGTCTACACCATTCGCGAGACGAAAATTGCTCTGAGTCCTCATGACGATAAGCGGTATATCATACCTGGGACCTCTGATACCCTACCATGGGGGCATTATAGAATACCGTCGTGAAAAGTTTTGTAATTTTTTTTCCACAACCTTGATGTAAAATTGTGTACATTTTTTATGAATATCGGTGTATAAAACTCGTGAAAATTATGTATATATTTTGTTCACTCGATGTTAAAATTATGTTTGTTGTATATATTTAATTGCGTAACAATGGATTTGTTATTTCCCGTAAATAAAGAAACGGACTTTTTATAATCCCAAGTGTTTATTCACTCTATCCATCTCCTCACATTCCACGAAAAAGGGTGACGGCGAGAAGGGGGGAAGCAAGCCTGCTGGGGAGTCGGTCGGAGGCCTTGGAGGGATGCGGGGACGACCAGCAGGTCAAGAGTCATAAAACATACATATTTTTCCACTTTCTTTATTATCGACTACAAATCGGATTTACTTATCCAATTATTGTGGCTATTGTCGAAACCTAACCACTTTACAAACATTCGATTACCGCGCTTCTTCAATACCGCTTCAATGAGATAGATATCGGGGTGCTTGACACTGAGAAGCTCTTGTTCGTAGAGACCACCGGCAATCGGTTCATCTTTATGGTCTTTCAAGTGGTACGTGACGGGATGAGTTTTTTTCACACGATATATTGCAAATATTTCCGTTGTCCAGTTTGGGGTGTACCCTTTTCGAAAACAGTCTTAAATTTGCTGATTCTCACTTTATCACCAACGGCGAATTTCGGCGATCGTTTCATTGGAGGTTTATTGAAAATCTGCTGCAGTTGCTTTCCGCGTTGACATTTCTCGGCTTCATCTTAATGGTGCGGTGTATAGAATCGTTGTACTCGGCTACTAGATTATCAAGAATATCGATCCACTTATAATTACCACGAAGACTAAATTGCATCCACATCTTGTTCTTCAATGTACGATTGAAACGCTCGCAAATGGATGCCTTCAAGTTGCTATATGGTCAATACATGTGAATATTGTACTTCTTCATGATGGCCTTGAAGTCACAATTGTAGAATTCTTTTCCCCGATCAACGTGTAAGTTCTGCGGTATGCGTCGCTTAACGAGGATCGACTTCATTGCTGCTGCTGCATCTTTACCACTCTTACTCAGCATTGGCACGGCCCAGGCGAATTTTTAGAAGGTGTCGATGACGGTGAGGAGAAATTTGTGTTTGGAGTTGTGACGCGCGTATGATGTCATATCGACGAGATCAGCTTGCCAGGTCTCGTCCAAGCCACGGATGTCCTCATGTCGATTATGTAGCTCCAGCACAAGAGCGCCCCTTTTTTCGCTCATTTTCCAGTCCACTCAGTCGTGCGTCCAATTCAGCAATGACGATTGAATTACGAATCACCAAATCTTGTAGAGTTTTGACATCGGCCTCGAGTGTCCTCGCAATGTCTCGTATCGTAGCTTCAAGTCCATTAACCAACAACTGACTACTTTCATTCATTTCTTTACGTATGTTCTTAATGATAGTTCGAGATTTCTTTTGTAATGCACTTAGAGAGATGGCGTCATCTTCTCCTTCCGGATTTGCAATGTTACACAATCGTTTCTGCCCCAAGTCATAATGACCATCTGTGGTAATTCTAAAGCCAATCCCGGGTCGACCTGGAGGACCTTGCTTACTGTGGAGTACACTCCTACTTGAATGACGTCCAAACACATCGACACTCATGATGAGAATGCGGAAATTCTCCGATGTCGAGTTAATAAATGATTTCAGCTTCGCGCAATTCCTCAATAATCGATATAATTTCATTCGCATGTGATGAATTTCCGGCTGCTTCTGATGCCAGAAGCAAGCGAATAAGATCCATTAACTCGTTTGGATTGTCCCAATAAATATAGTCCAATTGGATGTTTTTTCTAGCTAGCTTATACTTTGGCATGCCCTGTCCCACATGATGATCGACTACATTTGCGATATATGTGTTAAATTTGTGGCTGGTGTTACGTCGTATAGCCTCACTAGGCTTATACAATTTTTTGTGCGCATTCGTCGAGATTACAATCTTTTCGTAGTTTTTCAAATCATCCGGTGTGAGAGTTTCCACATTAGGCACTTTTTTAAACAACAGCTCCGTTAATCCAAAAGTTTTCGCATAACTCGCATCTCCCACACGAATATGTTGAGAGTCGAAAATTATCGGAGAATTGCCAATCATTAACTTGTTGTTTGCGAGATTTCGTACACCGTATAATACATCCAAGCTTGCCTTTCTATTTGTTTGTAATAGCAGGAGATATTCGCTGATCAGCTCATCGACATTTTGCGAGTCATCATCATCCTCATATATCAATTTGAAAGAATCTTGTGTTTCACTCTTCAAGGAATCATGTGCCTCATTTTGATGGATCACACTATTTAACGCATCTCCTTCTTCAACATTATCATCCACTTTTTCATCCTTAATTTCCTCCTGCACCACTTCACCGTTTTTATATGACACCAATTTTTCCAATGGCCCCACTATAGGCTTAAAGACATCTTGCATTCTCTGCTGATCGTTATCTTTCCCAATTTTCATCATTCGATGCTTTCGTCTGATTGCATCGCTCGCCTTGGAAATTTCACGCAACACATCCTTTTCACGCAACAATTGTTCGCTCTTCATGTTGTCACTACCACGGCATGCGTAATACTGTCTCTTCAATCACCAGCGATGAGTCATTTATCAATGGTGAGAAAATAATCAAAACCTTGTCTATATCGACCTTCGTTAATGTCGCTATCCTTGTCAATCGTGATAAATGCATGCTTGTCGGAATTCCAGCATTTCACGCACATGTTTTTAAAGCATGTATAAGTCATATCCGTATCAACATAGTCATTGTAGACGTGTTTGAGATTCATATCATCCTGCTTGAAAAGCACCACGAAATTTCATTATCCCTCACGAGATTTTTGGGGATGCGAGTGTACGTCTGACAAAGACAAAAACTGTCAACAATCTCGTTTCGTCCCATGGAAAAGAAGGCCCGAACATTATCCTCCTTTTCACGTGCTATGTCATCAAAGATGAATATAGAGTTGGATCGTGCATCACTTGGTGCTATCACTTGTTCATGCGCCTCGAATGGATGATATTCAACTCCACTCACAGGTTCGAGTAGGTGTTCGAGCAACTTATACTTTGGCTGCTTGAGCGATTTGGAATACAAGTGAATATTCTCAAATTTCAAACCATTCGGATGGATGATGAGAATGAGCAGAGAGTTGGTTTTCCCACAATTTGATGGACCGCAAAACAGTGCACGTATGCTATCCGACAATAAATTCCCATGGCGTTTTTGTTTCCTTTTCCCTCCACGGTCTTCGACAAACTCGTCGAAATTTATCACGGGAAGTCCGCCTCCGATAGTTTGCTTCCTGGACGTTATCTCACACACGACTAACGGCGAAATCATATAAATGGGCTTCTTATAGGGATTATCCGTCAGTCGCGTATTGTCTTCAGACATGATTGTGCATGGGAAGAGTGGTAAAGGTTTGGTCAACCGCCTAATCAACAAACTCCCCGTTGAACTACATTTGCCTGGCTATCAGTTTTGTGGTCCAGGTACAAAGTTGGCCAAACGCCTTGCTCGTGGTGATCCGGGCATTATTCCATTGGATGCGGCTTGCAAACAGCACGATATTGCGTATTCGAAAAATTCGGATAGTCTTGAGGCGAGAGATTTGGCGGATAAAGTGTTGGATGAACACGCTAGGCAACGTGTTACCGCGAGAGACACTAGTATCGGTGAAAAAGCCAGTGCTTGGGGTGTGGCAAATATTATGAAGGCAAAGAGGAAATTTGGTATGGGAATGAAGGCCCGCAAGGGTGGCGTTTGAAAAAAATAATTGGCGCTGCAAAGAAGACAATGATTCAGAGTAATGATCCGCATAAGATTATCAAATCAGCTCTAAAGGGTGCTCGTGCAGCGGTAAAGTTGCAAGGTGGTAAAGTGCGCACACCTCGGGTTCTAACTGTACCCCATAAAATTGGTGATTTATTGCCCTTCCTCGTGCCCATTTTTGCGGGTCTTAGCGCTGCGGGTGCTTTGTCGGGTGGTGCGGCTAGTATAGTTAAAGCTGTAAATGCTGCTCAAGCAGCTTAGCGTGAATTAGATGAAAGTAAGCGTCATAATCGAACAATTGAAGCGATTGCATTAGGTCGGGGTCTACATCTGAAATCGTATAAGCAGGGATTGGGCCTCCATATCAAGCCAAAAAACTAGAAGTAACGCTACCACACCGACCCCTCACCGACCGCGACCTACTCAACTATGCAAACATCCTAAAGATTCCACATTTTCGTGGAGTTTACATGCGCGATACATTACCAGCGAGCGCACCTCTCAAATGTGAAGCAGCAATTGTAAATTTGGATGAAAATGTCGGTCCTGGAACACACTGGGTCGCTTACAAAAAGACCGGACGGAAAGTCGTGTACTTCGACAGTTTCGGCAATCTTCCACCACTATCCGAGCTCATAAGATATTTCCGTGTCGGTAGCGTTAATTATAATTATACTAGATATCAGGAATATGATACGATTGAATGTGGACATTTGTGTCTCAAGTTTCTCTGTCGGCAGCTGCAGCACAAAGACAAATATACACTATATATAGGGGGGAAATGACGTGGGGAATTCAGTTGTCAATTTACCAGCATCATGGATAAAAGTTTAACATTGACCATATCTGGCTCATCGTCCATACTCGACGCGCAATACTTTCTCCTCATCGAACTCTCGCCACGAAAAAATTATACTCTCGGTCTCGTGGACTTGTTAACCTTCAACTCTATTCCCAATATCGACGTTGACCACGATAAACTTTACGTGGGAGATGAGGTGTTGACGATACCTACGGGCAGTTATGAAATAGAGGATATTGAGACGTTTGTACAAGCAGAGCTCTCGCGTAAAAACATCAACATCAGCATTAAACCCAACAATAACACGCTACGCAGTGAGATCGAGTGTGATCGTGATGTAAATTTTGAGCCAAAAGATTCTATTGGACATCTACTAGGCTTCACCGCACGCAAATTGGAAGCCAATAAAAGACACGAATCCGATCTTCCAGTAGCCATTCTCAAAGTGAACGCCCTACGTGTTGAGTGCAACATTACCGCTGGTGCCTATATTAACGGACACAAAGTACACACAATTCACGAATTTTTTCCATCGGTGCCACCGGGTTATAAGATCATTGAAGTTCCCGCCCACGTAATTTATCTACCAATCACGAGCCGAACGACTGACACGATACAGCTTCGCATAGTGGATCAAGATGGTGATTTGCGAAATTTCCGCGGTGAAGTAATTACCATACGCCTGCATATAAAGTCGTGATGGGCATTGTTTTCAGCAGATTTTCCAATAACAATAAACGGCCATGGATAAAAACAATCAGTCGTCGACCAGCGCCCAAAGTGCTAACACCTCAAAACGTGCTACTCTTGAAGAGTTTGGGTCTCAAAGTGCGTGGCGAAAGCGTGTCAAAAATTATTTAGTATGTGGTCTGTGCATCTGTTGTGTGAAATGGAAGAAGAAATTGTAAACATTTAGGCGCCCGTGGTCTTTGATGAATCCATGATCCATTGTGAGATTCACGTTCATCAGCCATATGCATCTTCAACCTTCAATAACAGCGATGAAGTCCGTATTGCCATCCAACATCAAGACCTCTCCATCCTGCCAAGCAAGAGTTCCCTACACATATGTGGAAAATTATCCAAGCGTGATGGGGCGCCAACCACTGCTACAAGTCTCGTCAACAATGCCATTTGTGATTTGTTTGAGGAAGTGCGATATGAGTTGAATACCATAGAAATCGATCGTAATAAGAATGTCGGCGTTACGAGTGTAATTAAGGGATATTCATCTCTCTCACCGGCCAAAAGTTCTATGCTTGAGAACACTGGATGTCTCGATGTCGAAGAGACCAAGCAGATTATAGATGTATCGGGAAACTTTGATGTCTGTATACCGCTCAGCATGCTCCTCGGATTTGCCGAAGATTATCGGAAAATTGTCGTAAATGCCAAACACGAGTTGATTCTCACGAAATCAAAGACCGACGACAATGCCATTGTACAAACAGCGCCCGAAGACTACAAACTCGCATTGCATAAAATAGAATGGCTCGTGCCGTATGTGACAGTCTCGGATCAGCGAAAAATTCAACTGTTAAAGTTTCTCGCCAAAGACGCACGAATCTCCATGAGTTTCCGAACATGGGAACTGTATGAATATCCATTGCTGCCTGTCACCTCCAAGCATGTGTGGTCTGTGAAAACCTCGATCAGCTGGAGGAGCCACGATATGTCATACTCGCGCTGCAGACGAAACGGAAAAATAAGAAACAACACAATGCGAGCCACTTTGATCATTGTAACCTGAGCGACGTCAAACTATACCTCAACTCGCAATGTTATCCATATGGAAATTTGAATTTGAACGTTGATCAAAATCAATATGCTCTACTCTACGAGATGTATGCAAACTTTCAACCGACCTATTACAACAAAGAGGCTGAACCATGGCTGAGTAGGATGCAATTTTTAGAGAAAGCCCCCCTCGTTGTCATTAACTGCTCAAAACAAAACGATTCGCTCAAGTCCGGTCCTGTTGATGGGCGCCTTGAGTTTGAATTGAAAAACAATATTCCACCGCAAACTTCAGCGTACTCCATGATCCTCCATGATCGTATTGTCGAGTACAATCCAATCAGTGGTGGGGTTAAAAAATTGGTATAAAATCATGCCAATGATCCGCGCCCACTTCAGTCAACATGGAGCTTATCGTCGACGTGCAAAGGTTCAAGAGACCCGTCAACGAATTTGTCCTAAAGGAGATGCCCATCGTCAAACTCCATAAGAACGCTGAACCGCTGATATTCTTCTTCGATGCACCATTCGCCTGGGACGCTTTACCGGCCAAGTACAAAATGACAAACAAGTGGCTGGAACGCCATTATCATGGAATACGATGGAAACACAGCGGCATACCATACGAGGCAGCTAGAACGACAATTCGAGGAATCTCGGAAGGAGCTCCTACGATCTATGCCAAGGGATTCGAGAAGTGCTCATGGCTATCGAGATTCACGGATTCAGCAACAAAAGTCATCGATCTGGCGAGTCTGGACTGTCCATCGCTGCAGAAGTTTCCGAAAATCGCAAACGTTAAATGTCCCCATCATTCCTTCAATACAAAATACAATTGCGCCAAAGCGAATGTAAAGTCGTTGAAAAGCTGGCTCTCTGTGCACGAAGCGTTGTATGAGCGAGGGATTTTTTTAAAATGAATAAAAACATTTTGAACAAATATCGTTCTCCATTTATTTCCTATATCTACGGTGAATACAGTTAGACGACAATTTTTTTTTACATTATATTCGCTGAAAACGTTTTTTTTTGTACATTTTGACATAGCACTAAGCGTTGAAAACTCTACGATGATGACTGTGATGCAAACAGTCGTTGCACTATACGATGGTGACGATGCCAGCCGCCGCTGAACTCGTTGTTTCCACCGGGCCTTCACGAGCGTTCTTTTCCGCCATACTCAGACTCGAGCGTCGAAAACTCTACGATGATGATGACTGTGATGCAAACAGTCCTTGCACTCTACGATGGTGATGATGCTGACTGCTATTGAACTCGTTGTTTCCACCGGGCCTTCACGAGCATTCTTTTCTACCATACTCAGACTCGATGGAACTCGACGCTGTTGTATTTTCCACCAATGTACTTCATGTAGTGTTGACCATTACGCGCCAGTTGCAGCATACTCTCGAACATTGTCGGATCTTGGTCGAAGGCCTTCACAAGTCGTGCCGGTAAGAAGACAGAGAACTCATCCGCGATGTCCGCGATGTAGCGTTTCCCAAATTTGGGTTGTACGGCCCTTATGTCAGAGATTAGTCGTTCCGACTTAAGGGACAACACCACTGTGACGGCTTCGAAAAATCGATTTTTTGAAAACCATCTAGAAAAATCTAAAATACATTTAAGATTAAGATGCCGTTGGACCCAGGTCGAAAAAATAATTATTTTCGGAGATATTGAATATTTTGTGGAGCGGTGCAGCGCTCCGTGACGTTCGGAGTCCCGCGCAGCAGCGCGCCTCAGGGTCGGCAGGTATACCGGGATATATAAATTTGAGCAGTATGCTCAAGCGCATCAACTGACGTCGGTAGAGTTCCCCTGTGATGGTTTCGGATGGTTTGAGCAGCTCATAGTACACAACGCCCAGCTGGTCCCACCAGATACACAGCATCACTTTGGATCCACCATGCTTGTTCTCGACCTCAAAATCTCCACTTTTGAAGCGTTGAAACCACCGCCGACACGTTTTCTTACTAATAGAATCCTCCCCGTAAGCATCTACAAGCAAACGGTGGGCCTCAGCCGCAGATTTCTTGATGTTGAAGAAGTAAATCATAACCTCCCGCAAATGCTGAGAATTCGGTTCGTAGGTTGCCATGTTTGAGTGCCTATAACTTTATAATGCATACACGTATCCGTTAGCTTTTTTAAATTGTTTACATTGGCAGAGCCTCTAGTTTAAAATGCCACTTTTTTATTGAGCTAGGGCCACTACTTCGGCCGCAGTGGCTCTCTAAGTAAAACGGTCCCTGCAAAGTTGTACTCCTAATAATTTAATTACTTTTATAATTTAGACACGAGTGTGATGGTCTAGTGGTTAGCGTGCTCGCCACTAAACCGGCGGACCGGGAGGTCCCAGGTTCGAATCCCAGTCGCGTACATTTCGTCGTGAAATGTTTTTCTTCGGCATTTCGCGGCGAAATAAGACTAGTTCCACGACTGGGGGGGCGAACTCGATGACCGGCTGTATTGGTGTAGGTTTTTCGCAGTTTCCCTACACCCATGACAGAAATGTCATGATGAATATAATACAGAGGGGGAAGTCCGCTGCGGCCGCAAGAGGGGGGAACAGTGAGAAGGATGGAGAAAAAAGGAGTAAACAGTAGAGGAAAGAAACGTGCACAATGAGGGGAAGAATAGGTAACAAACGCGATAACCGTGTACCTAAGGAATAAAATACTTTTGTAATTTAATTACATTTGTAATCTAATTACTTTTGTGATTTAATTACTTTTGTAACAAAATGGACAGTAGAGCAAAACGGGCACCTCGGCTGAATACCGGAATTGTGGGAGAAACGGGCATCAAGCCTAAACATAATTATTTTCTTTTAAGAGGTTACGTGGGTTTCGAAGTCAATATAAGCATATTTTCTCTATCAAAAAAAATATAACATATAAATTATTTTATGTAAAATGTTAAGCACATAAAAGAGCAACATTTCAACAATACTTAGATAAATTTCATTTAAAAATTTGGGAAATTCAGCCGATGGGACCTGGTTTTCGGAAACCCCTAAAAAACCGGTGGACACGATTTCTCAACAACTAATGCACCAATCATATGGAATTTTTTCACTCTTCTTCAAAATAGCATTGACTAGTGATTGGACGAAGGATTAAAAAAAAATTGATATTTGAATTTTTGGCAGAGTTGTATGCAAAATAGTTCAATTTTTGGTACAATTTACACTACTATCATTCAATCACTAGTCAATGCTATTTTGAAGAAGTGTGCAAAATTTCAATATGAGAGGTGCATTAGCCTTGGGGTGCATTGTCTTGAGAGGTGCATTAGTCTTTGAGAAATTGTGTCCACCGTTTTTGAGGGGTCTCCGGAAACCAGGTCCCAGCGGCTGAATTTTCTAAATTTTTGGATGCATTTTTTTAAAAATATTGTTGGAATATTGCTCTTCTAGGTGCTTAGCATTTTGATTAAAAAATTCATATATTGTATTTTTTTTAATGGAGAAAATATTTTTTTTTTGCTTTGAAACTCACGTAACCCCTGAATTGATTTTGTTATCATATTCCGACGTATGCTGTATCGACGATAACACAAGAATGCAAAAAGATTAATAAAATTTAAAAAAATTGAATCGTACAATGTACTGAATTCAAGAATGAATATAAGTCAAAAATCAATATTTTGATTATTTTGAAAATTTCGACAAAAATGATTGAATGCTATATCGAATACTATGATGAAATGTAATCTAACACTCGGGGATTCTGGGGTCACTGAATTCAAATCCCATATCAAATTTTACAAATTCTAAATGGCGGAGCCAATATGGTGGATCAAAAAAGGTAAATGTTTTTTCATTAATACGAAAACTGTCACTCGAAAGTTGTTGACGTCACACGATCCCAAGTTAATGGAAATATTCGAAAATCAAAAGAGCCTTAAAACGTCTGCGAAGATTTGAAAAAAATTGAACAAATGAGACATTAAAGGAAAAAATCAGAAAAAAATCTAACGATCACGCCAACTTTACTAAACATAAATATAGTTTGGCTGAGTGGAAGAGATGGGAAGCACAAGTTTCATCCTAATCCGACAATTTTTGAGTTTTATAGAAACCATTTTGAAGTCGTTAGGTTCAAATTCATTATTTGAACACGAAGTTTGAATTCAGCAACCCCACAACCCCCGCGCAGCAGCTTTTATTTCAAAGAAATTAAATTTTGTTTTTTATCCATCATTTTGAATTTTGAAAATTTAACTCCAGATGTGATTCATTGGTCTCAGAAACCGAAGTATACTCACTCTTGTCGAAATGCAACTATATTTTTAATTTGCATTCACGATATTGTATCTACCGTTGAAAATATTTAAAAAACTTATGTTAGGTTTGAATTTAACGACCTTGAAAACAAAAGATACTTTTGTCGGAATCAAACGATTTTTCGAATTTTGCATCCGCTATATTCCACTACATCCGCCAAAAATTGAAATGTTCTTTCTTCCGATCCGTTAATTATATCCGCCATTAATCAAACGATTTTTCGAATTTTGCATCCGCTATATTCCACTATATCCGCTAAAAATTTAAATGTTCTTTCTTCCGATCCGATTTTTTTATCCGCCATGTTGGATCCGCCATGTTGAATTTTGAAAATCTGAGTTCAGATTCGAATTCAGAGACCCTGAAAACCCCCGAGTATCAGCTTTTATTTCAAAAAAATAAAATATTGTTTTTTTGATCCGCCATTCTGAATTTCGACATACTCGCGCACGTACGCATACACACACATGCACACATGTTTGCGAACACACATACACGCACTCGTAATGTTAGGCATCCACTTACCCAGGTAAGCACATAGTCATATATCTCACATAAAGACACGCACTTGGGTATAGATAGGGTGGTCCGCACCCTCGCATAGTCTCTTTAACATTTACTCTCATCCGAATCATATGAATGTATCTAAATTGCAAATATAATTAAATAGAAACTGGAATTAAATTACAAATGTAATTGCATTACAATTGTACTTCAATTACCTTTGTAATTAAAATACAGATGTAATTAAATTACAAATGTAATTCAATTACATTTGTATTTAAATTACATTGTAATTAAATTACAAATTTAATCGAATTACAATTGTAATTAAAGTACAAATGTAATTAAATTACAATTGTAATTGAATTACAAGTGGTATTTAATGCTCAATGTAATTCTTAATTTAACAGATTCCAATTACCCATTAAGCGTGTAATGTGTAATTAAATCTTGTTTCAATTATCCATTACCCATTCAATGAGTAATTAATGTGAGGTTCAATTACACATTACTGGGATAATCTATAAATAAATTCTATTCAATTACATTATTGCCCATCTCTGAATACGACATAGTTCGTGCGTATATCTCTCGTCCAGTCTCTCCGCGCGCGCAGGGCCATCGAGCGCTTGGTCTCGCGTTTGTTTACTTTTGAGCTTCTGTCTTTGTTTCCTTTGTTCTCGCGCGTTGTTTACGAGTTGCCGAAATCCAGCTCACTCGAGAATTATACTCGCGCGAAACCCTTGGTAATATTCACTCGATTATTATCGACCTCGCAACAATTGTATTTCAAGCGAATATATCGGGTGTCCGGGAAGTCGGTCGACATTATTCGGACTTCCGGTCACCAACCACAACACCTTGTATCTCAAGTGAATATACGGGGTGTCCGGACAGTTAGTCAACATTATTTGGACTTTCGGTCACCTAGGTCATTATTTGGCCAATAGAGGCATATATATAGGGTGTTCGAGCCGGCGACCATACAAAATCGAGTTTCGTTGTCTGGGCCTATACACGATTACCTACACAATTACCTACGCTCTTTTGAGTTAGTACACGAATTACCTACACAGTTGCCTACACTCTTTTGCATTAATACACGATTACCTCCACAATTACCTATACTCTTTCGGATTAATACACGAATTACCTACACAATTGCCTACACCCTTTTGCATTAATACACGATTACCTACACAATTTTCTACACTCTTTTGCTTTAATACACGATTTACCTACGCAATTGCCTACACCCTTTTACATTAATACACGATTACCTACACAACTGCCTACACTCTTTTGCCTTAATACACGATTACCTACTCCATTGCTTACACTCTTTTGCATTAATACACGATTACCTACACAATTGCCTACACCCTTTTACATTAATACACGAATTACCTACACAATTGCTTACGCTCTTTTGAGATAGTACACGAGTACATACTTGATTGCCTACACGATTATCTACACAACTGCCTACACCCTTTTACATTAATACACGAATTACCTACACCATTGCCTACGCTCTTTTGAGTCAAGTACGCGAGTACCTACACGATTGCCTACACTCTTTTGCACTAATACACGAATTACCTACACAGTTGCCTACGCTCTTTTGAGTTAGTACACGAGTACCTACACGATTATCTACACCGTTGCCTACACCAGTACATACGCTCTTCGGACAGAACCCTACTGCCAACGTCGCGCCCCTGGCCGTATTCCCCTCGAAACTGGGAGTGGTCAGAATTGTCGCTAGATTGTCGCCGGTGCGCCAGTAGCTTAGCCAAGCGTGGATAGAAGTTGGAGATTTATGTCGAGCGCCCCATGAATTGAACCCCGTATTGGCGGGTCTCGGGCCCAATAAACGAATACCAGTCATACTGTTAACACGTGTTGATTACTTCAGCGGATACCTCCTATCAGGTGTCATCCTTGACACTCGTCCTTCGACCCTGCCCCTCTACCATATCCTCCGGCGAGCAGAGCTAGTTGGACCGCCCGGGTCGTGCCGTTCCACACCGGGTGTCCCAACATCAAGGGACCGCGCGCGGGTGGACAAAATCACAAGTCGACCCTCGGTCGGCGGTACTCCGGTACCTGGCGCCCACGTCCACCCGGCGGGTTCTCGGACACCCGGTAGGCTTCGGGAGCGGTACGGGCCCGGAAGTGTGCGGATCAGAAAACCCGTTACAATATATATATATTTTCTAACAGCTTGATATTCATACTAAATAGATGTGTAATTAATTTCACGAGAATCACTTTTTCATACGAAAAAAATTGTTAAATTCGCACATGATTTTATACCCGTTACCATAGCCTGAGGCCTTAACGAAGATGTCTGGCGCTTCAGATCCTCGGGATTCTCGAAACAACGATTCTCTTCGCAATACTTTCCATCAGGGATAGTATTTGCACATTACTTTTTTATTATCTGTATACATATCTGTGATATTTGTGAGATGTTTAAACATATTCTTTTTATTTTCAGCATGCGAGGTCTACCCAAACAAACACAACCTGTGCATGGTCAACTTGACCGTGGAGGCCAGAAACTGCATACAACGCAAGAAGAAATATGGACATTCTTTGAATGTTCTTGAAATGTTTTCATTTCCTTTTTTCCTGCTGACTGAAAGGTTCCACCATCAATAATTTTTTCGTACGATGATTTATTTTTGTCGACGTAATTTTATTAAAGGCAAACAAAATAATTATTACATTGAAAAATATATTTTTGCAATGACAAGTGTTGATTGTCGAAATTTTATTCCAGACGCACAATATTTCATGTATGATTTCGTCTAATTAGTTTAATGTAATAATTGATATGACAATTTTTACAAAGTTCTTCAATTTTTGTTTAATTACGAAAAATGTATTATGACTTTGTAAATCATTTTTATAATGCATTTTTGGATAGTTACAAAAAACATCAACCATCAATAAACACATTGACGTTGACAATTTTTAGGAATTATTACTATTTTTATTTGCGTTATTGTGATTCTTATAACAGATGTAATCAATAATCAAACTAATTTACCAATAATGGGCATAACAAATCATTTCGATAAAAAAAAATTATTTCAGGTATAAAAAAACTTTACGAGGAGAGAATCGAAAGTAGTACCTCGTGCGGTGCCATACAGTTTTTTGATGTTGTGCGTAAAATGCAACTTCACAAACAACCGCATCTCAAGAATAGTTAGATTGTAGACTTTGGCATGTTGTTATCATTATCTTTTAGTCTTAATATTATTTCAATAAATGTAAAATGTAAAATAATAGCTCATGGTAGCGGTGAGTCTTGTGGTACTGCGGATGATGCTCGCTACTGCGGAGCGAATCTCTGTGTTGATATTGTCGCTGCAGGTGGTGCCATAGCTTTTGCAAAGGATATTTCCAATGTGACTTTCGGGTGTATCACTTCAATTCTTTCGATGAGTTGTCGTTGTCTAATATCTGTCACTTTATGAGCGTTTGTATATGAACTTGTAGTATAGGCATTAATTATAATTCACTGGGTGATCTAGGTTACTGCAATATGCACAGCGAGAACACGCGCGAGTCTTGTGATGCTGGGGATGATGCTAGCTACTGCGTAGCAAACCTCTGTCTTGCTACTGACACTGCCGATGATGCTCGCTACCGCGTAGCGAACCTCTGTCTTACTACTGTCGCTGCGCGTAGTGCTATAGCTTGTGCAAAGGAAATTTCCGATGTGACTTTCGGGTGTATCACTTCAATTCTTTCTATGAGTTGTCGTTGTTTCATGTCTCTCACTTCATGAGCGTTTGTATATGACCTTGTAGTATAGGCATCACTTATAGTTCACTGGGTGATCTAGGTTATTGCAATTTGCACAGCGGAGGAGCTGTTTATCTGATGAGTTATTTAAAGTGCATTAGCCGTTTTCGTGTGAAGCACTACACTTGACGCAGTGGTATGTGAGGTTGCAATTTACACTCGGATGTTCCAGGCGCTGATATTGTCTACGTACTTTACACGCTATAATCTCGGCCACCTAACCACATTTGAATGGAATTTCTATTTACGTCGGATATAAATTATTATGGCATTTTTGGGTGTTTTTTTTTCATAATTTGGTGGATAATTGCACTACGACTTAAATGTAGAAACATCTTAAGACACTACTACAGCTACACGAAATTTACTGATAAAATAAATTACGGTTAAGAAAATTAAAATTTTCAGCTCATGTGACAGCTAATGACAACAGAGACAGCTGATAACAATGCATGCGCAAAACATACATGTATATAGACTATACACAATGACTAACGTTCCCAGTGCCGCTTATGCAGAACCTTTATTTGTTGCACTTTTATGGACGCGCCAGAATGCAGAGATTGGTCTCCTTCCCTATAGTCTCCTTGTTGAAAAGCTTCAACAGCCTACTTCTCATAATTCATTTGGTCCGGCTCTCTCACACGCAGCTCACTTTTCGAGGTTTTAGCGATAGTGGCGCCATCCCTGTTTGACCGCATTTTTGTAGCCACTTTTTTCAAGCCTCTCCATAAGAGTTCGGACCACGGCCTTACATACAGGTCTGGAAACTCAAGTGGAAGGGGTAGGTACAAGGAGACTATAGGGAAGAAATCCAGTCTCCGTATTCTGTCGGGTCGGTAAAAGTGGCGCCAAATTAGGTTCCGCCTAAGCGGCGCGGCGGAAGTTAGTCGTTATGTGCTACATATAAGGTAGATGGTCCAGTAAGCGGCACCCTAAGCAGATCGCTTGACTTTGCAAATTTATATAGCTCAACTAGGAAAGTAAGTAAAAGTTATTTTAAGTCGTGCCTGGTACGTTTCCGAGAAAATATTTCGTAAAGGTTATAAGATGCTATGGTACGAGTCATCGTCATGCCGCCATGACAGTTGGTCTGGTAATCGCCATGGGAACGTCCCATTAATCGTCATATGCGTTTAAACTGCTTTGAGGCATTATGTACCTTTGCAAAAAAATTGTTTTTTTTTTATTGACTTCAATTATGTATAAACATGTCGGAAATAATATGCAAAAGTTATTTTAGGTGAACACTTTTTTAAGACATGTAGAAAAGTGGTTTTAAAATTTTAAACACGTTTTTCATGAAGAAATGTTTTCAAAATCGGGCGGACTCCTAGGTTCTGCATTTTTAACCGATTGACTTCAAATTTCAACTATAACTTCTTAGATACATTTTACAGCGATGTACACACGATTTTTATAATCGTTTAACAATTGCGGTTATTGGAAACGAACAAAGGTCGTTGTTTCAGTCGAAAATGCGACTTTCTTAAAAATCGGGCTAGATGTTCAAAAATAAATATTTTACAATAATCGTGTGTACTTCGGTAGCAAAACTCATGTAGATTACGGGCAAAGAAAGTTCTTCTGGGTGCACATGGGTGACTCGAATGAGTCCGCTCGTTGGAGATACCGACAGACATGTTTAATAAACCCTCTAAACCTCGTTTTGATCGCTTAATTATTATTTAAAAAAAATCCCAAAAAGCCTTGTTTTCCGACCATTCAAAGGTATTCTGTATTCTTTATTCCTCATTATATAACGCTTTGCGTTTTTTACTTCCCGCTCACATGTTTTCTTGTTTACAGTTGCTCTTATGACTCTCTAATGACTGGTAGTTTAACTTTTAAACTATTTGCCGCAGTATATTGCCCTCCCCTTGCTAGCCTACCGAATTCCCTTGCGTAGTAGCATATTTCCTTCAGTATTTCCCCTTTTAGCGTTTCGACCCACTAGTTTCTTAAATGTTCTCCTTCTCTTTCCTCTCTCCATCTGCCCACCGCGTTCACCCAGTTCTTGTTAATTTTCTCCCTTGCTTTCTCACATTTCCAAATGTGTTTCAGTGTTTCTTGTTCCTTTCCACACACTCCGCACATCCAGTTCCCATACCCCTTTTTCCCCACTTTTCCTATGTTACTACACCTGAGTTTTGCCCATTGTTCCTTTACAGTTCCTGCCGCCCCCTCCTCCTCCCAGTATTTTTCCCTTTCCGGCTTCTCTTTTATCTCCTTGTAGTCCTTACTGAACGTGGACCTGTCTATACCTTCTCAATATTTTTGGATGTCTTGATCCCCTTTTTTTCCACACCTTCTTCTAAGATCTTCCCGATTTCTCTTATACTTCCTTCATCTCTCACCAGCCTTAGAATCCTCCCTTCCCCTACCTCCTGCATCGTATCCCGCAGTTCTCCTCCCCATTTCGACTCGTTCCATTAAAAATATTCCTAATTTCCTCTCTTGGGCAAATCTTTGGCCATCTTTCATTTCCCATGTCCATTACCTGTAGCAGATAGTCGCTAGCTCTTCGCCTTGCCACAACCTGCATGCTCCTCTTATCTGCTTCCATCTTCCATAAATAGTTTGGCGTATTTCGTTCCACCCCTATCGCCATCTTGACATATCTACCTTGCAGCTTCTCTAATTCTCTCCTTTTCCACCCCCAAATTTCCACCCCGTATAAAACTACCGCTTTCACCAGCGAGTCCATGAGCTGCAACTTATATTTGAGTCCGTCTATTTTGGCCCTTTTTAGCACCCCCCCCACACCGCATTCGCTGCCTTTTTCGCCTTTGCCACCACCATATTCAGATGTTTTGTCATGGAGTTTCTCGATGAGAACCAAAATCCTAAATATTTAAACTCCTTTACTACATCTAATTTCTTCCCTTTGTATTTCCATTCTTCCGTTTTCTTTCGTTTCCGCCCCCCTCCCTTTTAAACACTATGATCTTTGTTTTTTCTACATTGACTTCCATCTTTGTTTTTTTCTCAAAGCTTTTCGAACCCCTTAGCATCCCCTCCAATCCCTCTTCCTCCTCCGCCACCAGAGCTATGTCGTCGGCATACTTCAGTGCGTAAAACTTTTTTCCTCCCATAACCGTCCCTCCCACACATTTTTCCTCCCATTCCTTATCGATGTCATCCAGTGTCAAGCCAAACAGAGTCAGGCTTAGTGAACATCCTTGTCTTACCCCTTTACTCGTTACAAATTGTTCCGATATTCTCTCTGTTGTTATTATCTCATTTGTCGTCGCCTCGTATATCCCCCTTATCATTTTGTGCATTTTCCCTTTGATCCCCTTCTCCCAAAGTTTCCTAAGAATTCGTCTGTTGATCTTGTCGAACGCCGCCTTGAAGTCGACAAAAGCAACATACAGCTTCCCCCCTTTCCCCTTAGTTTATTATTGATAAGGGCATTCAGGACGAATATGTGGTCTCTCGTTCCCCTGTTTGTCCTAAATCCTGCCTAACTCTCCCTCACAATTTTTTCTCTCTCCACCCATCTATTAATTCTTTTGATCATTATTCCCGCCAAAATTTTGTATCCTATGTTTAATAATGATACCCCCCTGTAGTTCCCTACGTCCTCCGCATCCCCCGACTTGTGTAATGGGAAGATTCTCGTCGTCTCCCACTTTACCGGTATCTTCCCTTCCCTCCAGATACCGTTCAATATCTTCCATATTTCCTCTTTCGCTTTGATCGACAGATTCTTTACGAATTCCACTGTTATCCCGTCCTCCCCCGCCGCCTTTCTGTATTTCAACCTCCTTAACGCCTTCCATACCTCTTCCTTATCAATCTCCCTGTCCCGCTCCGAACTTGTCTCCCTAGGGTCGTCCTCTTCGTCCTCCCAGGGTTCCTTTTTCCTCTCCTCTCCATTTATTTCTTGTACCTGCCCGTCTTTTGTTTCTCCCTCTTCTCCCATTAGTTTCTTAAAGTGCACCACCCACTCCTTTTTGCCAATGTAGCCCCCCTTCTCTCCTCCTAACCCTAAACTTTCTTATTGCCTTCCACCACTCTGTCATGTTTTTACTCTCCCTGACCTCCCTCCATCTTCCCTCCATCCACTCCTCTTTCCCCCGTTCTCTTAGCTCCATCCACTTTTTCCTTTCCTCCCTCAATTTTTTCTTGGCTCCTGTGTCCCTTTTTTACAAATTTCTTTAATGCTCTCCATAGATGTTTCCTTTGTTCCCTTCCCTCTCTGTTCAGCCAATTAGAACCCATTAAATTTACTTTGACTTTCTTTACCATTCCTGTCGTCGCCGCTCCCTTCCATATTGCTCTCTTCAATTTTTCCCATCTCTCGTTCGTTGTGCTCCCTTCTTTTTCATTCTCCCTCACTTTTTCTGTTTCCTCCTCGTACGCTTTGTTTTCTTCCTCCTTCCATCTAAGTCTTACCTCGCTCCTCTGTACCCTTCCCCTCTTCCGCCCTTTGCCGCTTTTTTCACCCCCCCCCCATCCTTTCAGAGAGAAGACCACTGGTAGGTGGTCTGATTCTATCCTTGGAGTTACTTTGATCATGCTCACTAACCCTTCCTCCTCATCCTCCAACCATAATATTAAGTCCAATACCGATCCCTTCCCCTCCACTCCATTTCCCACGAACGTGACTCTGCCCTCTTCGTCCCCTCTCGCCCTCCCATTCATAACCGTTGACTCCATGTTTCCACAGAAACTCAATAATTTTTTGCCTTCCGTGTTGACCACCTCGTCCTCCGATCTCCTTTCCCATGCCACCCCTCCTGTCTTCTCGCATTCTGTGATTGCAGCACATGTTCCGATTCTCGCATTCAGGTCTCCCGCCACTACGATCCCTACTCTCTCTTCCACTCCTCTCTCTATGCACTCCCTCAAGGGGCTCTCGAGCTCTTTCATTCCGACACTGTTGTACATCTCTATAATCCATATGCTCTTTCCCAGTTTGTTCCTTCTTATTTGTATCACCATTCCATATTTCCAATCCTCCACCTTACAGTTTCCACTTATTTCTTTTTTTATTCCAATTAGGTGTCCCCCGCTCGCCCTCCCTCTTCTTTTTTCCCGCACTGCTTCCTTTACCCACCAATTGCCTTTTCCTACTCTACTTAACGCATTTTCTTCCCATTTTCTTTCCATCCACGTCTCTTGTAACAATATCACATCATATCTTTCCAGAAAGTCGCTCGCCTCGATCGCATTCTTCATACCCGCCACATTCCATGATACAACTTTATAATCTCCTTTTCTCTCATTATCCTCGAAAAAACTCTCTCATTCACCAATTGCCCCTCTCGTTCCACCCAGTACCACCATTCTCGGTTCACCAACATTTTGCCGTACCCTGACCTTGTTGTTTGCCCCTCTCTTCTTCTCCGATCCACTTCTTCTCACAATCCATCTCTTCACTTCTCGTTCCCTGTGTGTCAGGTCGTCCTCGATCGAAATTCTTGATCCCTGAAGTTTTCTAACCTGTTTTATTACCCGTATTTTTTCGCCCATCGTTTCGAATGTTACCACTGGCTCCCCTTCCTGGCCTTCCTTTATTATCTTACCTATTTTAACCTCCAAACCCAGCCTCGTCCTTATCATTCGACTTAGATTCTGTGCTATTTTCCACTCGCTCCCGATCGCATTCACGCCCTTCACTTTTACATTCTTCTTCCGCCGTCTTCTTTCTTGGCATTCCGCCCTTCATTCTCCTTCACCCATCGGGCCTGGACGTCGTGGCCCGCTTCCTTCCGGCGAATCTTTCTACCCCCGTCTTCCCTCGGTGACTCTCGCAGTCGGTGAGATACCAGAGATGCCGAATTGCTGCTTCCATTATCGTTTGCTTCTACTTCCTCGCCTTCCTGCCTTCCTCGACGGCCTTTTCCTCCTTTCTTCCTGTTCCTTCCGTTCGCCCATTTATCTTCCCCGCTTGGTGTCGATATCTCTTCCCTTCGTTCTGCTCTTTCCGTATTGTTCTCTTGCTGAGACTCGTGCATCTCTTCTTCTCTCCCTTTCTGTCTCCCGCGCTCTTCGAATCTGCGATTCTCTTCCGATTTTGACCCACTTCGGGTCCTAGGGACTCGTTTTCCTCTCCCGTTCGGCGTCTAATTGTTGTTATTTTCATTGAATTGTTCTTCCCGATCTTGCCAGCTACCCCTGTTTCTTTCTTGGTTTTCCTCTCTCTTTATTACTTCTTCCAATTCCATTGCCTTCTTTTTCCATCCGTACAGGCCCTTCGTTAATTCATCCTTTTCCTCATTCCATTGTACTGCCTCTCTGTATGCCTTCAACTTCCATTGCTCCGCCTCTTCCAGCAACTCTTTAATTATTCTGTTCATTTCCTCACATCTGCACCGAAGCGGCGCAATCTCCTTCTTCAGTTCCTCTTTTATTTTCCAAAGACCGACACTTAGTATTTCCCTAAGTCGTTCCTCCAAATTTCTCGTCTCTTCCTCCGGGCTATCACCGTTCTTTCCTTTCTCCGTACTCACGTGTTCCCGTTCCTTTTCCTCGTGGTGTTGTCGTGGTTGCTCGCCCGTCGCGTTCACTTCGTCCTTCTTCGCTGCTATTTTTAAAGAGTCTCCCGTTTCCCCGATTATCTTTTCCATTCCTTCTATCTCTTCTGGGTCGTCCTCCTTTTCCTCGTCCATTTCCATACTTTTGCATGGCGAGTACATTAGTTTGTTCCTCGTTTCAAACGCAACATTCTCTCCTCTTCCCTTGATAAAGAAACGGTCTATAATACCGACCGGTTCTGTGCGTTCGCCGCTAGCTACTTTCCTAGGCCTTCCTCGCCCCTTCTTTCCTGCTTCTTTTCTCCCTAGCCTCACGCTGGTGTCCTCTCCGCCGCTTTCCTGTACCTCCGCTAGCTCCTCACTGCCCTGTCCGGCGGTGGCGCTGCCTTCCCTCTCCTGCTCTTTCCCTTGCCGTGACCCTTCTTTCCCGCTCATTTCCTATGCCTCGTGGATAACCACTTCGCTCCACGCTCGGTATTTCTAACACGGGTTTTCCACAAAAAAAACTTTGTCCCCCACTTTGCCTTCACTCCCACACCGTCTCGGTTCGCCACTTTGTCTCCTCACCTCACTCTTTCCTCCCACTTCGCTCACAATTCTACTTTTTTGTTTATTCTGTTCGAACTCACTGCAGCTCCGGTCTGTCTGCTACGCGTTCCCAACCGGAAGTCCCCATTCAAAGGTATATAAGGCCTTAACTAATTATGCAAAGGTTCGTAGGAATTTGTTGACTCGATTATGTCTGCATATAGAACTGCAGAATATTTTTTACGCGCTTTGTCACAAACTTTATGATTTTTATTAAAACATTTGGTAGAGTTTGAAACATAAATTTCTCTTCCATGGAACTTTATTAATTTAAAAAATAAAACTAATTATTGCCTATTACGTCAGAATTATAATTTTTATTTATTTGTAGTAATTAAAAACAACTATTTTTTCATAAAACAATTTTTAATATTATTTCGATCGAGTGCTGTTTACCTATGTTCAAGGCATACCCAGTTATCGCACGGTCACGACCCAGTAATCGACAACATTTATTTATATTGTGATGTCGGGATGGACACTTTTATTATAATTTCGGAGGAAAGGAGTGGCTGACTCGCTCCAGAACTCGGTTGTAGGACGAAATAACTCGGTTAACACGGATTGAGCTACTTGAGACGGATTTATTCAAATAACTGACGGACAGAGATTCAGCGTTGTACAGTATTCGGAGACTTACTGACTATCTTAGCTTAGAACGAAGGTAACTTATAGTGATGGAGTGTGGGAAAATCGAGATGGTGGGAGGAAGGGCCTACGTGACGTTAGGAACGTTGGCCATCGGTTTCATAAGAACTTGAAAAACCATATTGGCGAATGAAAAGTTACGGCATTCCCAATACGACTAGCCGGACGTTGTAAATTATGTAAAAGTGCCGCTCATGAAGATCCAGGCGTATCAAGGAGGGCCTTCGTCATAGGTTTCCCAAGAATTTGGAAACCCATGCGTGGGAATGATATTCCAAATGTAGGTAGACGGATGCTATAAATTTGGTGAAAGGCCACTTGCACATATGTATCCGCAGTATGGATCGTAGGAAGAAAATAGGGACAAGAACGACCAAGGAAAAAATAGAGGACTGCATTACACCTCCCCCCTTATTTAAGAAAATTGATAAAACAAGATGAATTTTCTTTGAGCCTCAAGGCTGGTGGATCGACGACGACCTGTTGGATTCACAGAATGTCTTACATTGCGGTTTCCGGTCATTTCTAACATAGCCCATTCTTCCCTGTCGTAATTAACGTTGTAGTCTACATGTTCATTGTTTTTATGAAAACAATTATTGTACACGTTGATACATGGAGAGCAGGTAGCTTTAAATGTTTTGGTAAATAAATTAAATAGGCATCCACATAATCCGCACCTCATCGTGCAATACAAGAAAACAATTGCAGTGCAACCGTATCCGCTGGATTCACATAGTAAAATGTAGTTGAAGTGCCCTTCTGTTTAGGGATGGGGATAATACGGAAAATGTCAAGTAGATTGTTTTCTATTACTGGTACTGTTTTCTATTATAAGTAAAACGATTATCCTTTAATATGACGCTTACGTCGCTAATTCCAATAATTGTCGCGAAGGCAAATTCTTCTAGAGGTACGGGAGGAGTATTATTGGATGAGGCTTGCACCCAACATGTTTTTAGTGCTTTGACCACGTCAGCAGTATTCAAAATTTGCGGATGGATTATCCTTTGTTTACCATCGTTCACTGTATTTAAAACATTGTTGATACATTCACTGTATTCGTCTATAAGGGTTTCTAGAAGAGTTACTTGTGCGCTAATTTTTATATCTAGTATTATCAGCTACCGCAAAATTTAGTTTTTCATAAGAGTTTGATAATTGTTGATTTTCGATGCACAATTCCTCCATAGCTTTGGAAAGTGTTGATGCCATGCCTTTAGCTATCGCCGTTTGCTTTTGAATTAAAGTACTCATTGTCTTATTGCCAGTTATCAATCTCATCGTTATAATATTTAGAATCGGAATTCCCTAAAGTTCCAAACAAAATTTTACTAATGTCGCTGATAAAATTGAAAACGCCTCTTTTGAGAGGAGGTCTATAATCAATTATGTTCATTAGTCTATATCTTCTTGATTCTATTCTATTTAACCTTTGTCGAAGGATTTCGATTGATGCTGATTCGGCGCTAGTCATTTTTTTGTCGGTTCCATTGCAGATTCTTGACAAGGATATCGAAGCCATATCCAGCTCATCTCGGTGTAGATTTATTTCGGTGATGTCGACGTAGTTGACTACTGTCCAGGTTTGATGGTAGATTACGGCACTTCCGAGGTTTTCCATACATATGGTGCCTTCGAGTGGTTCCACCCTTAATTCGTCGGATGTAACACGCGTTACAAGGAGAAGAAGAAGTAACAGCAACATAATGCCTGCACAGAATTTTTGATTAGTTTCTATGATAAGGTTTTAATTTGTTAACGTGGAGTAATTTTCTTCTATTATTAAGCAAGATCTCGTAGTTGACGTCTGATGTTTGTTCCAAAATAATGGCTGGTCTTTCCCACTTCGGGGCAAGGGGTGTCTTGTCTTTCTCTTGAGCAACGAGGACTTCGTCGCCTTTTGCAGAAATGGGTACGGGTCGGTGTATGCGAGCATCCTGGACTGCCTTACAGCGTTCTTTAGCTGCGATTAAATTATCGCGTCCTCTTTTCACGATACGTTCATGATCAGCCCGCAGTCCTTCGAAGTATTGGTCGATCGTTACGTTGGTCTTCTGAACTAGAAGGTTATTCGGGATGTTAGGTTTCTTCCCAAATTGCATTTCAAATGGCGTTTATCCTGATCCTTCATGTTTCGCTGTGTTGTAAGTCATGGAAACGAACTTCAATTTTTGATCCCAATCTTCTTGATTGTCGTAGATCAATGCTTTGATTTGTTCTTTAATTGGACCATGTGCTCGTTCGAGGCTTCCGTTACTTTGAGGATGGAATGTCGTTGTTGTCATGTGTGAAATTTTGAAGAATTTTCCCAGGTGTTTGAACGTCTGGCTTATAAAGTTTCGTCCACCATCGGTTAAGATAATTTTTGGAGCTCCATGAATGTAGATGAAATCATTAACCAACGCTGTTACGGTGGATTGGGCGTCCTGGGATTTTAAAGGGATCAGCGTAATATATTTCGTCAGCTGATCTTGTACAGAGAGGATGTACTTGTATCCCTCATACGTTTCAGGCAGTAGCCCCACAAGGTCCAAGGCAATTTTTTCATTTGGCTTCTCCGGTGTATCTGTGATTATCGCTTCTGCTCGTGGTTGTATTCGTACGAGCTTGATCCTCTGGCACGTGTCGCATTTACGGATGTAGTCTTCAATGTCCCTTTGTAGGTTGGGCCAGGTAGCAACAGCCTTTACACGGTCGAGAGTTTTTGTTACTCCAAAATGTCCCGTGGCGTTTGTCCCATGATGTTGTTTTATGATCTCCATTCTTTCTTCTTCTGTACCTGGCTCGTAGGGTTCCCTATCGTAAAGGTAGACTAGCGGTGGTTCAATTCTCTTGGACCAAATAAATGAGATCATTTGTTTAATTCTCATTTTCGTAATTGGATTTTCCCTTAGATGTTTGCACTCTAGGAAAATCTTCGTTGACTCATTGATCGTTGATAGATTTTCAATTAACGCGTTATACCACTCAATTTCATCTGCTGAAAAATCAAGGTGCAATTCTTCTTCAGTGTCTCCAGGTTGACCCATGATGTTGATTCTCGGTGTATTCCTGGGCGGTATCTCTTCTAAGATTTGAGGAACTTGCGGAATTTCCCTCGGTAATTCAAATTCGATGTAGAGAGGGAGATTTTCATTTTCTGTCCCTCGATCATTAGTCATTTCCATTGGGTTGCTAGGTTCTTCTATGTCAACTTCTTTTTCGGCGAGGATTTCTTCTTGATTTTCTGGTTCTTTTTCTGGGAAGTCATCGCGTTTTTCCTGACGCGTAGTTACCGGGTAAATCCGTAATAATGCGTCAGCGTTAGTATTTAACGTTCCTTTCTTATAATTTGCCTCGTATTCATACTCCTCGAGTTTTAGACGGAGTCTCATCAAGCGACTATTTGTTGGAGGGTTTGAAGTTTTTACGATCCATATTAGTGGCTTATGATCCGTAACGATTTGAAATTTCTTCCCATACAAATATTGTCGAAAGTGTTTTACGGCCCAGGCTATTGCCAACATTTCTTTCTAGGTCGTGGAGTAGCGTTGTTCTGCCTTGTTGAGAGGGCGTGATGCATATGCAACGGGCGATCCTTTCCGAGGGATCCTTGAGATAGCACGGCGCCTATCGTATGGTTGCTAGCGTCGGTGGTGAGGGTGAAAGATACCTTGAAGTCAGGATATTGTAGAACTGGCGATGTTGTCAATGCTGTTCGAAGTAAATTGAACGATTGCTCTTGCTTGTCTGTCCATGACCATGCTGTTTCTTTTTTTAAAGTTCCGTAAGCGGTTTAGCGATCTTGCTAAAATCCTTAATAAACTTCCGGTAATACGCAGCCAGTCCTAGAAATTGCTTAATTTGTTTTTGATCATTTGGCCTAGGGAAGTTTTGCATCGCTTCAGTTTTTTCGGATTTGATTTTACTCCTTCCTCCGAAATTACGTGTCCCAAAAATTCTAGTTCTGGTCGTAGAAATTCGCACTTATCGGGCTGTAATTTTGAATCCGGTTCGCGAAGACGAGTCAATACGTCAATTAATTTTTTATTATGTTCGTCAAGTGTTTGTCCATAGATTATTATGTCGTCTAGATATACAAAGCATGTGCTTCCGATTAGCCCTCGCAACGCGTTATTTATCATGCGTTGGAACGTTGCAGGCGCGTTCTTTAACCCAAACGGCATCCTGTTGTAATGGTGGTGGCCTGATTGTGTGGAGAACGCCGTTTTGTGTTGCTCGTCCATTGGGATTTGGTGGAATCCTGAGGCTAGATAGGATGCGAAAAAATATGTCGCTCGACCCAACTGATCCAATATTTCGTCGAGGCATGGGAGGGGATAGGCATCGTGGGTGATTTGTTCGTTCAATTTTCGAAAATCAATCACGAACCTCCAGTTCTGTTTCCCTGATGCATCCGACTTCTTCGGTACAACCCAGATTGGTGAATTGTACGGCGAGTCACTCGGCTCGATTAACTTCTTTTCCAGAATTTCATTTACCTGCCTGTCGATCTCTTCCTTGTGAACTGGCGGGTACCTGTACTGTTTCGTGCTCACAGGTGTATCGTCGCACGTGATGATGCGATGCTTTACAGTCTTTGTACCTGGCAGTGAGTCTCCAGGTAAGGGAAATACATCTGGAAAACTGCTGTTGATATCCCAGACCTTTTCTGCTTGATCTGGTGAGTCGAACGTTTTCCTTCAACGCTAGGATGCGTTCGGCGGAGTTCGTACTGACCCGGGCTGCATCCTTCGGTGCGTCTTGGCGCTCCTCCTCAGGTAGACAGGCGACTTCCTCAATAGGGGTACCGTGCAGCTGGTCAATTGTAACCGTTATAGGATCTTCCGAATCATTCATAACTGGTAATCGGGCTTCATAGTCCTTGGCTTTGAAAACGCAAGGTACTACGGCTTTTGGGTTATGTTCGTCCGTGACGGCTGCTCCATTTTCGATATTCGT
The DNA here is from genome assembly GCA_944452715.1 of Ophion slaviceki. NCBI lineage: Eukaryota > Metazoa > Arthropoda > Insecta > Hymenoptera > Ichneumonidae > Ophion > Ophion slaviceki. The sequence continues at coordinate 8,443,765 of OX101789.1, forward strand.
GCGAATTTTAATAAAGTAGATAGTTCGTAGCGGAATCGTGACCGACACCTTCTCAAATTCGAAACGCTTGTCATCGAACATTAAATAATTTTCTCTTCCGATACCGATATTTGTCTGATATTTTTCCACAAATGGAATACCAATCAATCCGTCTTCTTCCAAGGGAAAGTCATTCGGAACGACGTGGAAGATGTGACTCTTTCCTTGAAAATCTTGTTTGGCAGCAAATAAGGATTCGTGTTGTTTATTGCCCATGGAGAACGGTGTTTTAATGTTCTGATTTATCTGCGATCCTTAGGTTGACATGTTGATTTTTATGAGATTTATGGCTGATCCGATATCGAGAAGGAAACAGCCTATTCTGCTAGCTGTTCGAGTGGGAAGTTTGACCACTCGTTTAGCGGATCCGATGGCATTGACTCGGGGGATGTTTCTTGTGTCATAGTGATTGCTTCACCTTGCGGTATATAATTGACTGTTGTTCGCGTTGGTCGGTGATTGTGAGACTGCCCGTTGTGAAAACCCGGGTGTTGTGGTACGTTCCTGTTGGGGTTTTTGTGAGTCGTATGCTTTCTTACGACAGTCACGTTCGGAGTGACCCATGCGATTGCAATATCGGTATATTATCGAAGAGAACGGTGCCGCTGAGGGAGTCCCAAAAGATTTATGATGGGGCAGCTTGCGGGTTTCTGAGCTACCTGTATTCTTTTCAGTGATGTTTATGTTACGCGTCATCATCTCTCTTGTGTATTCATAGGCTTCTGCAGCTTGTGCCCGAGCTATTGCCATTCGAATATTCTCCGGCTTTTGAGCCCGTATTTCAATGAATCGTCTTTGTGTTTCATCTGGAGTTGAATTAGCTAAAATGGAAAGGAGTTGATTTTAGACTTCTAAAAATCTATTCGTAAATCTCGAAACACTTTCCGTTTTTTGTTGAAACATTCGCGATCTTTTGTCTCTCCAAACGCTGACCGGTTGCAAGTTTCCGAAGAGGATCCGTAAGCATTCATAGAGCTGTTCGTACGTGTTTGCCTCGTACTCTTGAATTTCTCTTGCCGCGTCGCCGATAATTTTTTTTGTGATTATTAATCGACGAAGGTAATCTGATCGGCTCACTTGTGGTCTTACATCTTCAATTGACGTAATGAAAGTTTCGACCCCCAGAGATTTACCATCGAATTCACGGATTAGTAGTATACCTGTGACAGTTCTAACCCAGGTCCTCTGAGGGGGGTGCGGGGCGGGGGGTTTACGCGGGGCGGGGTATGACGTCATGCGGAGAGAGGGACTCGGTGGAGAGGCAGACGTCACGCGGGGAGGGGGACTCGGCGGAGATGCTGACATCACGCGGGAAGGGGGAAATCGTTGGAGCGGAGGAGGGGGGTATATATCGATTCTCGATTAATTGATCATCGATTATTGACCTTTATATATTTAAAATTTATTGTTGATTTATTTTGTCTTATATTGTTTACTTCATGGATTTTATTATTTAGCGAGTGTCGCCAGAGAGCCAAGTTGGTTGACCCGTGTCGCTGAGGAAAGCGATCGGATTACACGTATGCATGAGAGAGAGCGAGAATGTGAGATGGAGCGACCGCATCGCATGCATGTGAGATAGAACGAGATATACGTTTACCTTTAGACATTCAACGACTAAAGCAGTTGGGTTTGTTTGGGTGAGATCTCAAACAAACCCAAGCAAACCCACGAACGTCTTCCAACATCTATTGAACGTCTTCGAACATCTATTGAACGCTTTCGAACGTCTCACGAACGTCTCTCGAACGTATGAGAGCAATATTTTATACAACTGTGTAATCTCATAACAGATAATGTAACAAAGAAAGGGGTGAGGAGAATTAAAAATCACATAATGTCACATTTCGTTTATTTGCATGAATCTTTATGATTCAACCACCAATTAAACATTTTAAATACATTTTGTAATGCACAATTCTTTTCATGCTTTTCGCATCGTAGACTATAGCTTACGCCTAATTTACTTAAGGTATCCATATCGCCAAAGTCCACGCCCAACGTTTCAATATCTAGATCATTTTTCACATTTAATATATCAGCTAGCCATTCTCGTTTTTCATGGCCGTCAACATATACGATAGGATACATATCGTCTTCCGTTGGGCCCACAACTGCAGCCGTTATTAAACCTTGAGCTATGCTATATGGAACGTTTCCATAGGCCCACTTTAGACCATGATGATTCCGAATCAGCCATGACGCTTCGTATAAATTTGATCAAACGAACGCAACGGTAGAACGATCGTAAGATCGAACGAATGCGACGGTCGACCGAACGAATGCAATAAAAAATCGACCGAACGAGCAAACGTACGCACTGACCGGTCGAATGAATGAACGAGTGAACGAAGCAATGAACACAAGCTTCTTTCACATATCAATAAAGCAGCGATAGAATGAAAGATGTTTTTTTTTTAATTCGATGCATAGTTTTCGTGAACGAAAATTGAGTGATTCTTTTCACTGGCAATGAATACTGCCACTTCGGACCGCGATTGAGCAAGCGCAACGAATTGGAACGAACGATTGAATGAGCGCTACGAACGGACGATCGAGCGAACGCAACGAGCGCACGAGCGATTAAACGAACGATCGAGCGAACGAACGAACGATCGAACGGACGCAACGGGTTAACGAACGAAAGATCGAGCGAGCGCATCGAACGAACGAACGTGTGAACGCATCGAACGATCGAACGAACCAACGAACATAAGGTTCTTTTAAATATCAAACAGCAGTGATTACGCGAAGAATTTTATTTTCCATTGTTCGAGCACCGCGATAATTTATTCTCTACGATGACGGTAAGGAAAGCAGTGACTGCGGCTGTATGATGAGGCGGTTATCCAGTGAAGCGATTAACATTCGACTCGTCAAGCGCAAATGAACGATCGAACGAGCGCAACGAACGAACGATCGAGCGAACGCAACGAATGAACGATCGAGCGAACGGGCGTAACGAGTTAACGAACGAAACATCGAGCGAACGCATCGAACGAACGAACGTGCGCAAAAAGCAGGGATTGCGCAAAGAAATTTTGTTTTTCGATAGATGGTTTTTTCAATGAACATAGAGAGTTTTGTCCTGAAAATCAACACCACTACTTTGGACTGAGGTGTTCGTTCGTTCGTTCGTAACAAACGAAACATCAAACGAGGGTAATGAACGATGAAACGAACGATCGAACGAGCGCAACGAACGAACGATCGAGTGAACGGAACGAGCGCATCGAACGAACGAACGTGTGAACGCATTGAACGATCGAACGAACCAACGAACACAAGGTTCTTTTACATATCAAACAGCAGTGATTACGCGAAGAATTTTATTTTCCATTGTTCCAGCACCGCGATAATTTATTCTCTACGATGATGGTGAGGAAAGCAGTGACTGCGACTGTATGATGAGTCGGTTCTCCAGTGAAGCGATTAACATTCGACTCGTTAAGCGCGAATGAACGATCGAACGAGCGCAATGAACGAACGATCGAGCGAACGCAACGAACGAACGATCGAGTGAACGCAACAAACGAACGATCGAGCAAACGCAACGAACGAACGATCGAGCGAACGAGTGTAACGGATTAACAAACGAGAGATCGAGCGAACGAACGAGCGAACGCATCGAACGAACGTGCGAACGCATTGAACGATCAAACGAACTAATGACCGCAAGGTTCTTTTTCATGTCAAAAAGCAGGGATTGCGCAAAGAAATTTTGTTTTTCGGTATATGGTTTTTTCAACGATCATAGAGAGTTTTGTCCTGAAAATCAACACCACTACTTTGGACTGAGGTGTTCGTTCGTTCGTAACAAACGAAAGATCAAACGAGGGTAATGAACGATGAAACGAACGACCAAACGAGCGCAACGAACGAACGATCGAGTGAACGGAACGAACGAAGGACCCAAAGAGAACGCCGATTTTGATTTCGATTCCTTTTATGTTGATTTTGATTTTTTTTACGATACTTTATTACGATAGCCATTTTTTATTTGGTTTTTCATTTTTTATTTCAATTTCGTGAAACATCGACTGAGTACACGCTCGGGGACGAAATCTCCAGACTTTCTAAAAGTATATCGCTTGAACTTGAGAACCTTAATTTCAGCTTTTATTTTCAAAAAGAATATAGCTTGAGAACATTGATTTGAATTTTCATTTCAATGACGATTTCGATTTTTTGACTTTTTATTTCAATATCAATTTCTATATATGGTTTTTAATTCTATTTTCAATTCGTTTCTTAAAAATGAACAAATGAACGCACCAAAGGATAGAACGATCGCAACGAACGAATAAACGAACGAGTGAATGAACACAAGTTTCTTTTGCACGTGAAAATGCAGTGATTGAACGAAGGAATTAGACAACGAAAGATCGAACAAGTGTAATAAACGTTGGCACGAACGATCGAATGAGCGCTACGAACGGACGATCGAGCGAACGCAACGAACGCACGAGCGATTAAACGAACGATCGAACGTACGAACGAACGATCCAGCGGACGCAGCGGGTTAACGAAAGATCGAGCAAACGCGTTAAACGAACGAACGTATGAACGCATTGAACGATCAAACGAACCAACGACCGCAAGGTTCTTTTACATATCAAACAGCAGGGATTACGCAAAGAATTTTTTTTTTTCGATGCATGGTTTTTTTTAACGAACATGTGTATCCCTGACAATCGATACCACTACTTAGGACTGCGGTGTTCGTTCGTTCATTCGTTCGTTCGATGGACCGGTCGATGCGCTCGTTCGTTCGGTATTCCGATTGTGCGATCCTTCGAACGTTCGATCGCTTGTTCCTTCATTCACTCGCTGCGTTCACTCGATCGTTCGTTGCGTGCATTCGATCTTTCGTTCGTTTAACGGACGAACGAGCGAACGACCGGACGATCCGTTCTTTCACTCGTTCGTTGCATTGATATTGGGCGAAAAAACCCTCGATTTTCGTTCACAAAGAACTATGAATCGAAAAGAAAATTCCTCGGCCAATCACTGCTTTTTTTAATATCTGAAAGCAGCTTACTCTCTACGTTCGTTTGATCGCTCGTCCGTTCGCTTGATCGTTCGTTGATTTCCTTCGATCGCTCATTGCGTTCGTTCGGTCCTCTATTCATTGCGTTAACTCAATGGCCGTCCGAATTGGAAGCATCGATTGTCAGTGAAAAAACGCTCGATTTTCGCCTACAAAAATCGTTGCATCGAAAAAACCCCTTGGCCAAACACTGATGTTTGACATTTGAAAGAAGCTTACTTCCTTCGTTCGTGCGATCGCTCGTCCGTTCCATTGATTTTCGGTGAAAAAAACGCTCGATTTTCGTTCACAAAAACTTTGCATCGTAACAAAATCCCTCGGCCAATTACCGCTTTTCGATGCGTAAAAGAAGCTAACTTTCTTTGTTCGTTCGATCGCTCATTGCGTTTGTGCGATGTTCCATTCGTTACGTTCGCTCAATCGCGGTCCGAAGTGGTAGTGTTGATTGCCGGTGAAAAAAAACGCTCAATTTTCCTTCACAAAACTATGCATCGAATTAGAAAAAGAAATCTTTCATTCTATCGCTGCTTTATTGCTATGTAAAAGAAGCTTGTGTTCATTTCTTCGTTCACTCGCTCGTTACGCTCGTTCATTCATTCGACCGGTGGGAGCGTACGTTCGTTCGATCGATTGTTTATTGCAATCGTTCGATCGACCGTCGCATTTGTTCGATCTTGCGATCGTTCTACCGTTGCGTTCGTTTGATCATTCGTAGCGTTCGTTCGATCGGCCGTGCGTTCGCTCGTTCATTGCGTTCGCTCGTTCAAACACTGGTTTTTTATATGTAAAAAATGTCGTCTATTCGTTCATTGGCCCGCGCGTCCGTTCGATCGTTCGTTACGTTCTGGAGGGTATATGAGCGAGGCGACATCGAGTTATGATAACAGATGATTTTATATTTTCTCAATATTCCATCAGTGTAATACACGCATACTTTTGCTCGACTTGTCAGGCCGACATGTTTCATAACCTCCGAACAATTTGGAAAACTATCAAATTTCTATATGCTCTGTGCTGGTATGACGAATACCCAAGAATTCCGAACGCTGCTGCTGGTGGTGGTGGTGGTGGTGGTAGTGGTAGCTCTCTCCTCTCACCCTTCGAGAATATCGGCAACTCTGTGGTGACCAGTCTGCCGCAAGCTTTTCAGTAAATTTCCAAAAGCATAAGGCCCTCGTGTTTTTATGGTTTTCAAGATATCACGCACAGTTTCCAAATAATTTGCCAGTTGTGCCTGAAATTATACATAGAGCGCTTTTCTGAATACAGGTTAATAAAATTTAAAAAAACGTCATTTAAAGCAGGAATACATACCTTCCATCGGGACATATTCACGTCGTCCTCATTGAAAACTCCGAATTCAATTAAACACAGTAGTAGGTTGTTCATATGTATCTCAGTTGAAATATAATCACAAACAAGATCAATTCTTTGACGGTGATATTTTTCCATTGTTCGAGCACCACGATAATTTATTCTCTGCGATGATGGTGAGGAAAGCAGTGACTGCGACTGTATGATGAGAGAGAGCCGTCTATATATCAGGAAAGAGCGTGTGACTTTACGCTATATATGCACGTCCTCTCTCTTTCCTACTATATAGACGGCTCTCTCTCTCTTTCGCCGTGCGATGCGTATCTGCGCTGCATGGTCATAAGGTATAGTAATACTTCCACCCTCTGTGTATGCAGCATTATATAGAGAGAGTTGAGTACCCCCATTCCTCGGTAGTCGAGGTGGTGGGGATGGAGTGGGGATGGTCGTCTACCCCCCTCCCTAGAAAGGGGTTTGCGCTTGACGAGTCGAATGTTAATCGCTTCACTGGAGAACCGACTCATCATACAGTCGCAGTCACTGCTTTCCTCACCATCATCGCAGAGAATAAATTATCGTGGTGCTCGAACAATGGAAAAATATCACCGTCAAAGAATTGATCTTGTTAGTGATTATATTTCAACTGAGATACATATGAACAACCTACTACTGTGTTTAATTGAATTCGGAGTTTTCAATGAGGACGACGTGAATATGTCCCGATGGAAGGTATGTATTCCTGCTTTAAATGACGTTTTTTTAAATTTTATTAACCTGTATTCAGAAAAGCGCTCTATGTATAATTTCAGGCACAACTGGCAAATTATTTGAAAACTGTGCGTGATATCTTGAAAACCATAAAAACACGAGGGCCTTATGCTTTTGGAAATTTACTGAAAAGCTTGCGGCAGACTGGTCACCACAGAGTTGCCGATATTCTCGAAGGGTGAGAGGAGAGAGCTACCACTACCACCACCACCACCACCACCACCAGCAGCGTTCGGAATTCTTGGGTATTCGTCATACCAGCACAGAGCATATAGAAATTTGATAGTTTTCCAAATTGTTCGGAGGTTATGAAACATATCGGCCTGACAAGTCGAGCAAAAGTATGCGTGTATTACACTGATGGAATATTGAGAAAATATAAAATCATCTGTTATCATAACTCGATGTCGCCTCGCTCATATACCCTCCAGAACGTAACGAACGATCGAACGGACGCGCGGGCCAATGAACGAATAGACGACATTTTTTACATATAAAAAACCAGTGTTTGAACGAGCGAACGCAATGAACGAGCGAACGCACGGCCGATCGAACGAACGCTACGAATGATCAAACGAACGCAACGGTAGAACGATCGCAAGATCGAACAAATGCGACGGTCGATCGAACGATTGCAATAAACAATCGATCGAACGAACGTACGCTCCCACCGGTCGAATGAATGAACGAGCGTAACGAGCGAGTGAACGAAGAAATGAACACAAGCTTCTTTTACATAGCAATAAAGCAGCGATAGAATGAAAGATTTCTTTTTCTAATTCGATGCATAGTTTTGTGAAGGAAAATTGAGCGTTTTTTTTCACCGGCAATCAACACTACCACTTCGGACCGCGATTGAGCGAACGTAACGAATGGAACATCGCACAAACGCAATGAGCGATCGAACGAACAAAGAAAGTTAGCTTCTTTTACGCATCGAAAAGCGGTAATTGGCCGAGGGATTTTGTTACGATGCAAAGTTTTTGTGAACGAAAATCGAGCGTTTTTTTCACCGAAAATCAATGGAACGGACGAGCGATCGCACGAACGAAGGAAGTAAGCTTCTTTCAAATGTCAAACATCAGTGTTTGGCCAAGGGGTTTTTTCGATGCAACGATTTTTGTAGGCGAAAATCGAGCGTTTTTTCACTGACAATCGATGCTTCCAATTCGGACCGCCATTGAGTTAACGCAATGAATAGAGGACCGAACGAACGCAATGAGCGATCGAAGGAAATCAACGAACGATCAAGCGAACGGACGAGCGATCAAACGAACGTAGAGAGTAAGCTGCTTTCAGATATTAAAAAAAGCAGTGATTGGCCGAGGAATTTTCTTTTCGATTCATAGTTCTTTGTGAACGAAAATCGAGGGTTTTTTCGCCCAATATCAATGCAACGAACGAGTGAAAGAACGGATCGTCCGGTCGTTCGCTCGTTCGTCCGTTAAACGAACGAAAGATCGAATGCACGCAACGAACGATCGAGTGAACGCAGCGAGTGAATGAAGGAACAAGCGATCGAACGTTCGAAGGATCGCACAATCGGAATACCGAACGAACGAGCGCATCGACCGGTCCATCGAACGAACGAATGAACGAACGAACACCGCAGTCCTAAGTAGTGGTATCGATTGTCAGGGATACACATGTTCGTTAAAAAAAACCATGCATCGAAAAAAAAAAAATTCTTTGCGTAATCCCTGCTGTTTGATATGTAAAAGAACCTTGCGGTCGTTGGTTCGTTTGATCGTTCAATGCGTTCATACGTTCGTTCGTTTAACGCGTTTGCTCGATCTTTCGTTAACCCGCTGCGTCCGCTGGATCGTTCGTTCGTACGTTCGATCGTTCGTTTAATCGCTCGTGCGTTCGTTGCGTTCGCTCGATCGTCCGTTCGTAGCGCTCATTCGATCGTTCGTGCCAACGTTTATTACACTTGTTCGATCTTTCGTTGTCTAATTCCTTCGTTCAATCACTGCATTTTCACGTGCAAAAGAAACTTGTGTTCATTCACTCGTTCGTTTATTCGTTCGTTGCGATCGTTCTATCCTTTGGTGCGTTCATTTGTTCATTTTTAAGAAACGAATTGAAAATAGAATTAAAAACCATATATAGAAATTGATATTGAAATAAAAAGTCAAAAAATCGAAATCGTCATTGAAATGAAAATTCAAATCAATGTTCTCAAGCTATATTCTTTTTGAAAATAAAAGCTGAAATTAAGGTTCTCAAGCTCAAGCGATATACTTTTAGAAAGTCTGGAGATTTCGTCCCCGAGCGTGTACTCAGTCGATGTTTCACGAAATTGAAATAAAAAATGAAAAACCAAATAAAAAATGGCTATCGTAATAAAGTATCGTAAAAAAAATCAAAATCAACATAAAAGGAATCGAAATCAAAATCGGCGTTCTCTTTGGGTCATTCGTTCGTTCCGCTCACTCGATCGTTCGTTCGTTGCGCTCGTTTGGTCGTTCGTTTCATCGTTCATTACCCTCGTTTGATCTTTCGTTTGTTACGAACGAACGAACACCTCAGTCCAAAGTAGTGGTGTTGATTTTCAGGACAAAACTCTCTATGATCGTTGAAAAAACCATATACCGAAAAACAAAATTTCTTTGCGCAATCCCTGCTTTTTGACATGAAAAAGAACCTTGCGGTCGTTAGTTCGTTTGATCGTTCAATGCGTTCGCACGTTCGTTCGATGCGTTCGCTCGTTCGTTCGCTCGATCTCTCGTTCGTTAACCCGTTACACTCGTTCGCTCGATCGTTCGTTCGTTGCGTTTGCTCGATCGTTCGTTTGTTGCGTTCACTCGATCGTTCGTTCGTTGCGTTCGCTCGATCGTTCGTTCATTGCGCTCGTTCGATCGTTCATTCGCGCTTAACGAGTCGAATGTTAATCGCTTCACTAGAGAACCGACTCATCATACAGTCGCAGTCACTGCTTTCCTCACCATCATCGTAGAGAATAAATTATCGCGGTGCTGGAACAATGGAAAATAAAATTCTTCGCGTAATCACTGCTGTTTGATATGTAAAAGAACCTTGTGTTCGTTGGTTCGTTCGATCGTTCAATGCGTTCACACGTTCGTTCGTTCGATGCGCTCGTTCCGTTCACTCGATCGTTCGTTCGTTGCGCTCGTTCGATCGTTCGTTTCATCGTTCATTACCCTCGTTTGATCTTTCGTTTGTTACGAACGAACGAACGAACACCTCAGTCCAAAGTAGTGGTGTTGATTTTCAGGACAAAACTCTCTATGTTCATTGAAAAAACCATATATCGAAAAACAAAATTTCTTTGCGCAATCCCTGCTTTTTGCGCACGTTCGTTCGTTCGATGCGTTCGCTCGATGTTTCGTTCGTTAACCCGTTACGCCCGTTCGCTCGATCGTTCGTTCGTTGCGTTCGTTCGATCGTTCGTTCGTTGCGCTCGTTCGATCGTTCATTTGCGCTTGACGAGTCGAATGTTAATCGCTTCACTGGATAACCGCCTCATCATACAGCCGCAGTCACTGCTTTCCTCACCGTCATCGTAGAGAATAAATTATCGCGGTGCTCGAACAATGGAAAATAAAATTCTTCGCGTAATCACTGCTGTTTGATATTTAAAAGAACCTTATGTTCGTTGGTTCGTTCGGTCGTTCGATGCGTTCACACGTTCGTTCGTTCGATGCGCTCGCTCGATCTTTCGTTCGTTAACCCGTTGCGTCCGTTCGATCGTTCGTTCGTTCGCTCGATCGTTCGTTTAATCGCTCGTGCGCTCGTTGCGTTCGCTCGATCGTCCGTTCGTAGCGCTCATTCAATCGTTCGTTCCAATTCGTTGCGCTTGCTCAATCGCGGTCCGAAGTGGCAGTATTCATTGCCAGTGAAAAGAATCACTCCATTTTCATTCACGAAAACTATGCATCGAATTAAAAAAAAACATCTTTCATTATATCGCTGCTTTATTGATATGTGAAAGAAGCTTGTGTTCATTGCTTCGTTCACTCGTTCGTTGCACTCGTTCATTCATTCGACCGGTCAGTGCGTACGTTTGCTCGTTCGGTCGATTTTTTATTGCATTTGTTCGATCGACCGTCGCATTCGTTCGATCTTACGATCGTTCTACCGTTGCGTTCGTTTGATCAAATTTATACGAAGCGTCATGGCTGATTCGGAATCATCATGGTCTAAAGTGGGCCTATGGGAACGTTCCATATAGCATAGCTCAAGGTTTAATAACGGCTGCAGTTGTGGGCCCAACGGAAGACGATATGTATCCTATCGTATATGTTGACGGCCATGAAAAACGAGAATGGCTAGCTGATATATTAAATGTGAAAAATGATCTAGATATTGAAACGTTGGACGTGGACTTTGGCGATATGGATACCTTAAGTAAATTAGGCGTAAGCTATAGTCTACGATGCGAAAAGCATGAAAAGAATTGTGCATTACAAAATGTATTTAAAATGTTTAATTGGTGGTTGAATCATAAAGATTCATGCAAATAAACGAAATGTGACATTATGTGATTTTTAATTCTCCTCACCCCTTTCTTTGTTACATTATCTGTTATGAGATTACACAGTTGTATAAAATATTGCTCTCATACGTTCGAGAGACGTACGTGAGACGTTCGTGAGACGTTCGGAGACGTTCGGAGACGTTCGTGAGACGTTCGGAGACGTTCATGAGACGTTCGTGAGACGTTCGGAGACGTTTAAGAGACGTTCGTGAGACGTACGTGAGACGTTCGTAAGACGTTCGGAGACGTTCGTGAGACGTTCGGAGACGTTCGAGAGACGTTCGTGAGACGTTCAGAGACGTTCGTGAGACGTTCAAGAGACGTTCGGAGACGTTCAAGAGACGTTCGGAGACGTTCGTGAGACGTTCGAGAGACGTACGTGAGACGTTCAGAGACGTTCGTGAGACCTTCATGAGACGTTCGTAAGACGTTCGTGAGACGTTCGTGAGACGTTCGGAGACGTTCGTGAGACGTTCATGAGACGTTCGTGAGATGTTCGGAGACGTTCGTGAGACGTTCAAGAGACGTTCGGAGACGTTCGTGAGACGTTCGTGAGACGTTCAAGAGACGTTCGTGAGACGTTCGGAGACGTTCGGAGACGTTCGGAGACGTTCGTGAGACGTTCAAGAGACGTTCGTGAGATGTTCGGAGATATTCGTGAGACGTTCAAGAGACGTTCGTGAGACGTTCGGAGACGTTCATGAGACGTTCGTGAGACGTTCGGAGACGTTCGTGAGACGTTCAAGAGACGTTCGGAAACGTTCGTGAGACGTTCAGAGACGTTCGGAGACGTTGGGAGACGTTCGGAGACGTTCGTGAGACGTTAAAGAGACGTTCGGAGACGTTTGGCGACGTTCGTAAGACGTTCAAGAGACGTTCATGAGACGTTCAAGAGACGTTCGTGAGACGTTCGAAAGCGTTCAATAGATGTTCGAAGACGTTCAATAGATGTTGGAAGACGTTCGTGGGTTTGCTTGGGTTTGTTTGAGATCTCACCCAAACAAACCCAACTGCTTTAGTCGTTGAATGTCTAAAGGTAAACGTATATCTCGCTCTATCTCACATGCATGCGATGCGGTCGCTCCATCTTACATTCTCGCTCTCTCTCATGCATACGTGTAATCCGATCGCTTTCCTCAGCGACACGGGTCAACCAACTTGGCTCTCTGGCGACACTCGCTAAATAATAAAATCCATGAAGTAAACAATATAAGACAAAACAAATCTACAATAAATTTTAAATATATAAAGGTCAATAATCGATGATCAATTAATCGAGAATCGATATATACCCCCCTCCGCCGCTCCAACGATTTCCCCCTTCCCGCGTGATGTCAGCCTCTCCGCCGAGTCCCCCTCCCCGCGTGACGTCAGCCTCTCCACCGAGTCCCTCTCCCCGCATGACGTCATACCCCGCCCCGCGTAAACCCCCCGCCCCGCACCCCCCTCAGAGGACCTGGGTTAGAACTGTCACAGGTATACTACTCGGATTAGTTCTAGAGCTTCCTTCGGTGTAAGCTCTTCAAAAGAATCTTCCGGTAACGCGTGCGTAATGCACGAAGCGTTATCTTCCATTTCGGTTTGTGAGTCTGAGTCTCTTATTCGGCTGAACGCCGTTTTAATGGTTGCGTTTACGTTACACAACGACATTTCGATTTGATCTACTGAGTCAGTTTCGGAATCGGTGGTTATAATTTGCGGTTCGCGATAACCAGTAAATGAGTCTTTACTCACCGATTTCTTTCGTGGATCCAGTTCAAAACGTCGTCCCTCGTAGACTCGGGGTGTCGTCAATCGGTCCTATGTTCCCAGCGTTGATTAGTCAGCACACGCCACACTTAGTACCAATTGTGATGTCGGGATGGACACTTTTATTATAATTTTGGAGGAAAAGAGTGGCTTACTCGCTCCAGAACTCGGTTGTAGGACAGAATAACTCGGTTAACACGGATTGAGCTACTTGAGACGGATTTATTCCAATAACTGACGGATAGAGATTCAGCGTTGTACAGTATTCGGAGACTTACTAACTATCTTAGCTTAGAACGAAGGTAACTTATAGTGATGGAGTGTGGGAAAATCGAGATGGTAGGAGGAAGGGCCTACGTGACGTTAGGAACGTTGGTCATCGGTTTCATAAGAACTTGAAAAACTATATTGGCGAATGAAAAGTTACGGCATTCCCAATACGACTGGCCGGACGTTGTAAATTATGTGAAAGTGCCGCTCATGAAGATCCAGGCGCATAAAGGACGGCCTTCGTCATAGGTTTCCCAAGAATTTGGGAAGCCATGCGTGGGAATGATATTCCAAATGTAGGTAGATGGATGCTATAAATTTGGTGAAAGGCCACTTGCACATATGTATCAGCAGTATGGATCGTAGGAAGAAAATGGGGAGAAGAACGAGCAAGGAAAAAATAGAGGACCTCATCACAATATGTATATCTTTTTACTATCGCGAATATGTGTATGACGATTACTGGTCCGTGGATCCTTCAGACAATGCTAATTACGTCCCAATATTTCTTTTCTGATTTTCTATAAACTAATATTCGATTCGTAAGACTTTTTTTGCTAACATTGTCCCGGTTATCGACAGCCGTGTTTATGTTGCTGAACCGGTAATCGTCATATATGAAAATTCGTTGAAAATAATATAAAACTATAATTTTTGTATGGTGAACGCAAAACGAAAATCCTTGTTGATCACTTGAAGGAAAACCATCTTCACGCAAGTCCACAGGCATTCTCAACTCACCCGAGATGTGACATAGTTCACGTTAACCTCCTAATGAAGGATTCTGCCGAAATGACAGCTAGATGTCGTAGCGGAATATATTTAATTTGATTATTATTTTATACGTATACTTACAGGTGTGAAAATGCAATACAACATAGTAAATACCTCCTGGAAGCTAATTTACCACAGATCTGCACGAAAGACTGATTTTTATCTTAAAATACTTATTTAATGGGTAAACATGATAATCACTAGGACCCTGAAGGCCACTGGGCCGACTACCTTACATGTATGTTTTGCGCATGCGTTATTATCAGCTATCTGTGTTGTTATTAGCTGTCGCATAAGCTGAACATTTTAATTATCTTAACCCTAATTCATTTTAAAAATAAATTTCGTGTAGCATAAGATGTTTCTACATTTGTACAGCATTGATGTTCCTGCCGAGTTTAGAACTACGCACATTCCAATACTGGAGATCGAATGGACAGATGCTCTCCGTACTCTCCATCTATCGCGTCCAAGTTCTTTTATCGAATGAATCACCATCTCTCTTCGATCCTCTTCCAGACACCGCTTGCGAGACGTTCTTCTCCATCTATATTCCTCGTGAATCACTTCTGGACCTAGTGGCTCCCTCTTTTATATATATATATATATATATATATATATATATATATATATATATATATTGTGACGGGGATATTTTTTCTTACCACGGAGACGGGAACTCAATCCGGGATCTGATGCGAGAAATCCATCACCTTCGGCCGTTCCTCCCGTGCACGTGCATCCGCAGTACCCGGGGCGCCAGAGACTGTTCCGCCGGACGTCTCAACCGGACTAAACTGGAGTCGGGGGGGGATCCAATCCGACCCACCAAGCGGAGACTGGAGCTCTCCGTGATTTTTGGTCTCCCGGAATCCTAACCGGGTTCGGAGACTGGAGCTCTCCTCGATTTTTAATCGCCGGAATCGTGTAACCGGACTAACATGGATGCAGAGCGAAACCTGAGAGAGCCCACGGAGCAAAAAGCCTGGGACAGACTGGTGGAGCTCGGTTCCGTAGGATCTGTGTGTCCGTTCCGTGAACTAAATTCTCAGCGGGTAAGTGATGGATGCAAATAAAGAAGTCTGCTCTGTATTATCTGTTCCACCGCTGAGTTCTCGGTTTTAGTTATCCACACATGTGCGCTCACACGCACGCATATTACAAAGTAAAACTGCGGTATGCCTTGGCCACTGCCGCTGTTATCGAAGATTCAGTTGCTTGCAGCAATGCGATTTCAGATGAAAGCTTGCTTCTTAAACGGATTCAGTACTTTACTCTCTCTCTCTCTCTCTCTCTCTCTCTCTCTCTCTCTCTCTCTCTCTCTCTCTCTCTCTCTCTCACCCACACTCTCTCTCGCCCGCCTCGAGAAAGAGTTGACGTGTGTCACTGTGCTCTGTGCTCTACGCTATTTTTCTCGCAGAATAAGTGATTTAATATTACTTTAATGTGGCATACTTCGTTCCCAGTGTTTGGTTTTATCGGTGGCCGAAAGCTCCTGATCGTGTGTCAATTTTTAGCCAAGTTATTAGACTTTTTTCTTTTCGATGCTTGAAAAATCGTTTCTTCCTCGCATCGAGCCTAGCGTCGCGTCTGTCACCGCGACGATTTTCTGCGCATTCCTTAATCGTGTGATTAATATGTGTGACTTTGGCGCGAATTATATTGACTGTCCAGTGGTGTGTATACTCTAAACACCAGTGTGTGGGTCATGTTATCACCAACGCCGCGCGACGAAATAATTCGATGATGTATAAGTAGGCCATCAATCTGTATACATGTCTAGTCAGCTGTATGGAATGTATAGACTGTGACTTTTGCTTGCGCGTGGTGGTCAGCGTCTGTGTGCGTGCTGTTTGCTAGCCTTACTTACAACGTACCTGGACTATATTTTCGAAATCTCGGGATATTGACCTCCTGCTGTCTATGGTAGTGTGTGTTGGTATACAGACTGAGTGTGTTGGTATACAGACCGAGTCCAGCTAATCATTGCATTAGCGTTTTAACACAGGACATTTAATTTTACGTTGGTGTTACAGACCGAGTGTTATAAACATTGATTAGCGTTTGATTACGGAGCATTTAATTTAATTTCGCTCGATTTTACGACTTGATTTTATCAACAATATCAACAATGGCAGGGCGCTGTAGTCTCTGTAGTCTCACAAATCGCCGCGGGGAAAATGTTGAGTGCATTGGTGAGTGTAGCAAAATGTTTCATACAGCATGTGTCGCTGCTAAATTTGGCTATGATTTCACGCGCACGAATAGCTAAGACGATTTTCGCTGCGATACTTGTGCCATGCAACGTTCGTCTATTGTTCAACGCACGCCTCCACCTGGAAATGATTCGATTCACAGATCAGCTCATCTAATTACACCTTCCGGAAATTCGTCAGTGACACCTTCATCGCAACAATGTTCTACCTCCTTGGATGATATAGTGCGTATTGTGCAGCACTCAAGCGCTACATCTGACAACAATTTCGAAAGGTTGCAGGTTTCGTTTGCTAATGTCGAGCGCAACGTCATCGACCTCGGTAGTGATGTTGCAGGGCTGCGTACGGATGTTGCTGAACTCGCTGCAACTCAAGATGCGCTTACCAGTCGCATTACTTTGCTTGAGGTACATTCTGAGAATACGCGTTGTGAAGTCTCGGATGTGATAAGCGAAAATCGTCTGCTTAAGGAACAAATTCGCGATTTATCTAAGCGCGTCCTGGCGCTGAACTCTGCTCACACTTCCTCGGAGCTTACGCTGATTGGGATACCCTTTACCATCGATAAAGGAGGAAGAGAGTGCAAAGGGGACGGCGGAGAAAGTGATGGAAAGAATAGGGGACAGGGACGAGAGAGAAAGCGAGAGAAATAGGGAGAGGAGCGGAACAAGGAAAAGAAACGATGATAGTAGTAAGAATGGAAAGCAATTAGAAGAAAAAGAAGATGATGAATAGGAAAAAGGAATTAAGAGGAAGGAAGGAGAGGATAGAGGATGACTTGACATGGAGGGAGAGAAGGATGCAATGGAGACTGAAAAGAATAGGGGAAAGGGAAGAAAGGAAGGGGAAGAGAGTGAGGGTACAGTATGGGAAGATCATCATGGAAAGGACAACTTGGTTTTGGGATAAGCAGGAAGACAAACTAAAGGACTGGAGAGGAAAAGAAAGGGAGGGGGAGCTAGAGGAAGGGATGAGGGAAGAAGAGAAGGGGAAGACAAAGAACAAGGGGAAAAAGGGAAGAGCTGGGGGGTGGTATTTTGGAATGTGGCGGGCCTCGCCAACAAGGATAAGGAGTTTTGGAAAGAATTAGAGAAATGGGAGGCAATGGTGTTGATGGAAACATGCATAGAGGAGAAAGGATGGGAGAGGATAAAAGAAAGATTACCGAAGGGATACGTGTGGAGGGCGCAATGGGCGGAGAAGAGGAATAGGAAGGGGAGAGCCAGAGGGGGGATGTTAATAGGAGTGAGAGAGGAAATGGAACCGGAAAAAGGAAAGGGGAGGGGACATCGATAATAATAGCGGTATACGTGAATGGGGACATAGAAAGAAAGATAGAAATTTTAAGGGAAGTAATGGAAACGCAAAGCGTAGGAGGAAGGGTGCTAGTGAGGAGGGACTTATATGCAAGGACGGGAAGAGTGGAAGGGGGTGGAAACGGGGACGAAGAGGGCGAAGTGGAGGGAAGGAAATCGAAGGACAGGAAAATAAACACGGAAGGGAGAAAACTAATAAAAATGGTAAAGGAGGTAGGGTGGGAAATTCTCAACCGAAACATAAAGGGTGATGAAGAGGGAGAATTCACGTACACAGGCGGAAGAGAGGAGACAGTGATTGACTACATAATAGGGGATAGGAGGACAAGAGAAGGGGCGGACAGTGCGCGAGTCGGAGATAGGGTGGAGTCAGACCACTACCTCATAGCTCATAGTGGAGATAAAAAAGGGAAGAAAGAAGAGGAGGACACAGAAAGAGAATAAAAGAAGGGCAGGAGGGAGGAGGTGGTCGGAGGAAATGAAGGAGGGATACAGGAGGAGGATTGAAAGGGCAAAAGAGGGAGAAGAGAGGCAGGAAACGGTAAAAGAAATAATGGAGAAGATGAAAGAGGTGATGAAGGAGAGCGAAGAGGAAGAGCGTAGAGAGAGGAGGATAGTAAGAGAAGGATGGTGGGATACGGAATGTAAAGGGAAAAAAGAGGAGGTGAGAAAAGAGCTAAGAAGATGGAGGAAAGGGGAAAGCACGGGGGAATGGCACAGAGAGAGGAAGAGGGAGTACAAGGAGATGTGCGAAAGGAAGAAGGAGGAGGAGAGAGACAGAATGATAGGGGAAGTAGCAGAAGCGAGGACAGGGAAAAAGGTATGGGACATAGTGGATAGGGGCAGGAGGGTGCGGAAAAGAGTAAATGAGAATATAAAAGGGGAGGAGTGGAAAAAATATTTCGCGGACCTGTTAGGAGGAAAGGAGGAAAGGGAGGAAAGCGTAATAGGAAGTAGAAGGGGAGGAGACGAAGAAGAAGAAATAAGGGAGGAGGAAGTAAGAAGGGCGGTAGAAAAAAGTAGGGAGGGGAAGGCGTTGGGTGGGGACAAAATTCCAAATGAGACGTGGAAATGGGGGGACAGAAGGCGATAGAATAGGTTGGACAGATATGCAGAGATATGCAGAGAGTGGAGAGGGGAGGGATGGCCAGAAGAGTGGAAGGAGGGGCTCATTGTGCCGATAAGGAAGAAAAGTGAAGGGACGAGGGTAGAGGAGTCGAGGGGAGTCACGGTGATGCCTTCCCTATAGAAGATATATGCAACGATATTGGCAACGAGGCTAGAAGAAGAGGTAGAGAGAGGAAGAAAGGTGCCGCAGAATCAAACCGGCTTCAGGAAAGGGATGGGGACCATAGACAATATTTACGTGTTGAATTATGTGATAGGAAGACAGGTGGCGAAGAAGAAGGGCAAACTGGTCACAATCTTCGTAGACCTGAAGGCAGCGTTTGACTCGGTGGATAGAAGTGTGCTTTGGGAGGCGATGGAGAGAAGAGGGTTAAGGAAGGGACTAAGAGAAAGAATAAAATAAATATACGGGGAAACAAAAAAGAGGGTGCTGGTAGCGGGGGAGCCAGGAGAAACTTTCTGGACGGAGAAAGGAGTTAGACAGGGGTGCTCGCTAAGCCCAACTTCATTTAATATATTGACGGCGGACCTGGAGGAAGAGATGAGGAACGGAAAATGGGGGGAGTGAAATTGGGGGGAAAGAAGATATACATGTTAGCATACGCGGATGACATAGTGGCGATGGCGGAGAGAGAAGAGGACATGGAAAATATGATAAAGAGGATGGAGAGATACTTTGAAGGAAAGAGACTGGAGGTAAACGTAGGGAAAACGAAAATAATGAGGTACAGGAAAGGAGGAGGGAGGCAGACGGAGAAGGAATGGAAATGGAAGGGAGAGAGAATGGAAGACGTGAAGGAGTTTAAATATCTAGAATACGTATTCAAGAGAAACGGTGGCCAGGAGGCACATATAAGGGACAGAGTGAAAAAGGCAGGCGCCGCGATAAGACAGGTATGGGGAATAGGGAAAAGGAATTTCGGGAAGGATGTAGGAAGGAGGATGTGGTTATTTGACACGATGGTGTGGACGGTAATGGGATACGGCACGGAAATATGGGGGTGGGAGGAAAGAGAGAGGATGGAGGCGGTGCAGGAGAGGTACATCAGGTGGGTTTTGGGACTGGATTGGAGGACGCCAGGATATATGGTAAGGGAAGAAATTAAAAGGGATAAGATAAAGCTGCGAGCAGGTAGGAAAGCATGGAAGTACGAGGAAAAGCTGAGCAAAGGAGGGGGGAGTGAGGTAGCAAGGCTGTGTTGGGAAGAGAAAAAGCAGAGGAAGAGAAGGGGGGTGAGCGAGCGGGCAAAATGGGAATTAGGAAGAGACGAGTTGAGAAGGGGCAGAGCAGGAACGGGAGATCGAGGGGTACGAAGGGAAGGAAAAAGAGGAAAGGGAGAAGCGAGAAAGGGAAAGAAGGGAGAGGATAGAAAGATCGAACGACCACAGATGGTACAGGGAAATCAGGGTAGAGAGGGTGCCAGAGTACTTAAAGGCGGGGTGGAGCGAAGAAAGGTACGTAAGGATAGCTAGATTTAGGATGGGAACCGAAATGAGGGAAGGGAGGTACTGGGGAACGGAGGACGAGAGAGGATGTAGATGCTGCGGGGATGAAAGGGAGACGTGGGAGAATATAATAGACAGATGTGAAGAGGGGACAGGAGAAGAAAGAGGAATAGGAGAAAGCATAAAGGAAATACTAGACGAGAAAGGAGGAGGAGAGGAATGGATGAAAAGGTTAGAGAAAAGGAGGGAGGAGAAGAAAAGAGAAATGAACGCAGAGTGAAAGAAGAATGGAGTGAAAGGAGGAAACGGAAGTCGGAGACAGGAGAGAGAAGTAGCATAAGAATAAAGAAAAGATAGAATAAGGCGGAGGGGCGAAGCGAAATAGTATGTAAGAACGTGGCGGATACGATTAAGTAGAGATAAGTTAGGATAAGAGTTATTGTAAGAAACGGAAGGCCTTGTTACCCTTAGGAGACCAATAAAGATGTACAATACAGTTTGGCTGAGTGGAAGAGATGGAAAGCACAAGTTTGATCCTAATCCGACAGTTTTTGAGTTTTGTAGAAACCATTTTGAAGTCACTAGGTTCCAATTCATTATTTGAATACGAAGTTTGAATTCAGCAACCCCAAAACCCCCGACCATCAGTTTTTATTTCAAAAAAATTAAATTTTGTTTTTTATCCGCCATTTTGAATTTTGAAAATTTAACTGCAGACGTGAATTCATTGGTCTCAAAAACCTAAGTATACTCACTCTTGTCGAAATGCAACTATATTTTTAATTTTCCTCCACGATATTGTATCCACCGTTGAAAATATAAAAAAACTTATCTTAGGTTTTAATTTAAGAACCTTGAAATCAAAAGATACCTTTGTCGGAATCAAATGTTTTTCGAATTTTTCATCCGCTATATTCCACTATATCCGCCAAAAATTGAAATGTTCTTTCTTTCGATCCGTTAATTATATCTGCCATTTTGAATTTTCAAAATCTGATTTCAGATTTGGATTCAACAACACCAAAAAGCCCCTGGGGGTTAACTTTTATTTTTTAAAAAATGTGATTTTTTTATCCGCCATGTTGGATCCGCTATTTTGAATTTTGAAAATCTGAGTTCACGTTCGGTTTCAACGACCCTGAAAACCCCCAAGTTTCAGTTTTTATTTCAAAAAAAGAAAATATCGTTTTTTTGATCCGCCATTTTGAATTTCGACATACACGCGCACGTACGCATATACGTACATGCACACATCCTTGCGAACACACATACACGCACTCGTAATGTTAGGCAGGCACTCACCCAGGTAAGCACACAGTCACATATCTTCACTTAAAGACACGCACTTGGGTACAGATAGGGTCCGCACCCTCACATAGTCTCTTTAACATTTACTCCCATCCGAATCATATGAATGTATCTAAATTGCAAATATAATTAAATAGAAACTGGAATTAAATTACAATTGTACTTTAATTCCATTTGTAATTTAATTACAGATGTAATTAAATTACAAATGTAATTCAATTACATTATTACACAAAAATTTTAACTGCGTAGAATACGTTTTAATCCATTTATCATATAGGTAGGAACATAAATGAAGCATATGGATGTAAAAATCCTACCAGATTTTTTTAATCAACATTTTTGGATTTTTTTTTCACGCTATGACACTCATATGAGCTCCATATGAGCACGGTATAGTTACGTCACGCCATGCCGCAAATATGAGCTCCGTATGAGCACTACAATTCTTTCACGCCGTGACACCCATATGCACTTACTTGTTGTTAGATATTCGTGAGCCGATTTTGCTAGTCTGATGAATTTACTGTAAGCATTTTCGCGTGACAACAACTTTGCTTCATTTGGATGTATTATTGTGAATCATCATGTAATGCAAATATTACTTCAACGGGAGCACGCATAAGGGATACACAGCTGTGAGACTTTCTATGCCACAGTGATGATGTGCATATGATGCCAATATAAGGTACATCGGTCTATCTGGGCGAGATACCAAAAAGTTTCTTGTGCGCAGTGCAAAATGTTCGGGGGGTGGGGTTTGAAAGTGAAAGACCGCGAAAAAAATGGCCGAACAAAGCAAGGATTTTTTATAAAGACAAAAATTAGCATTGTCGTATGAGGATTTAAATTTGCCAGAGAATATTTTTTGTCGTACCTTAAAATTTTACGGTATATGCGAAAATTCTCCGACAAGGTTACAGCGAAGTTACAGCGAAGTTTCTCCGGCAAGGTTACAGCGAAGGTTACAGCGATTCCTCAACATCTCGTATTATCAACACGGCCGCACACCACTCATACTCATTACAGCGAAGTAACAAAAAATGTTCAAACGTTTTTAAAATCTGTAATATCAGAGAAAACATCGAGATTTATCGTCGCGGATAGAATACAATATTATTGTTCTACGTACAATCGACGAGATGGAAAACCGAACAACAGAATCGCGATGGGCCTCGATACACGCGGGTAGGTTAAAGAAATTGCGAACGGGCTACGCGAAATACTCATTCTACATTAAAAAATTAGAACACGAACAAACTGTTGGCTAATGGATTAAGAATACGAGAATAATGGCCAAAAAGGCAGATATTTTTCACAAAGACGAAAATCTCGCTGTCCTACGAGTCATTAAGGGGAGGGTAGGGGTTTCAGCGTGCAAAAAACCCTTTTTTGCGATTTATTTTCATCTATAGGGATAGAGTAAATTTATTGAAACCTTTTGTACATTGTTAAGTGTTCTTTTCAAAAACATTCCGTGAAAGTTGCACGCAAAAATATCCCCAAACAAGCCGGTGCCGCGTTTTTCTCGAAATCACTCTTACAAAGTCCGTGGTCACTGCCATTTAAAAACTACATGACCGATTTATTTCAAACTTGGTACACTTTCTACATATAAAATACCTCCCCCCAACGGTTAGTTTGACTTTTTTTACATGGGGGGGTCCAGCCCCAAAATGGCGGAATTTTTTGTGAAAAATAGCACTTTTCACTTAATATGACCACCAAAATTTAGAAATAAAAAAAAAATTATCAAAGTCCGTTGGGGGGGGGGGATTTGATGATACTTTGACTAAATTTTAATGGTACTTTATTTCAGATAATTTCTAGCTGAGATACAGTGAACACGGCAAATCGGGTTTTTCCAAAGGCGTTCTTGGAAGAGCTTTGTCACCGGCTTGTTTGTAGATATTTTCGCGCACAAATTTTACGGAATGTTCTTAAAATGGCACTTAACAATGTACAAAAGGTTTCAATAAATTTACTCTATCCATGTAGATGGAAAAAAATCGCAAAAAAGTGTTTTTTTTTCACGCTGAAACCCCTACCCTCCCCTTAATTGTTCCAGAGATTTTTTTTTCGGAATTCAATTTTTGTGAAAAAGTTACAACAAAGTAACAAAAAATATCCAAACGTTTTTACAATCTATAATGTCGGAGAAAACGTTGAGATTCATCGTCGGTGACATAATGTATTTATTCTGCGTACGATTAACGAACTGGAAAATCGAATCGCGAAGAACCCCGATACACGCCGATAGATTGAAGAAGATGCAAACGGGCTGTGCGAAACACTAATTTTGTGTTTAAAAAATATAAAAGACGGAAAAACGTATTTCTATTCGGATTAAGAATACGAGAAAAAATGGCCAAACAACGCAACGATTTTTGACAGAGACACAAATATCGCTGTACGAATATTTAGTTTTACGGGAGAAATTGTGTTTTCATTCTTCAAAATCCGTTTTCAGCGTGCCATGCACCTTAACGGATTATCCTAATATTTGTAATGCATTCATGACAATATCGAATCATGAAAGAAAAAAGTTGGCGAATGAGCAGCAACGCGTGCTTGCAAGTGTAAGAAATACATTCCTTAAGGGGAGGGTAGGGGTTTCAGCGTGAAAAAAACACTTTTTTGCGAATTTTTTTCATCCATATGGATAGAGTAAATTTATTGAAGCCTTTTGTACATCGTTAAGTGTCATTTCAAGAATATTCTGTGAAATTTGTACGCGAAAATATCGACAAACAAGCCGGTGATAAAGCTTTTCCAAGAACGCCTTTGGAAAAACACGATTTGCGGTGTTCACTGTATCTCAGCTAGAAATTATCTGAAATCAAGTACCATTAAAATTTAGTCAAAGTATCATCAAATCCTCTCCCAACGGTCTTTGATAATTTTTTTTTCCTTTTTAAATTTTTGGTGGTCATGTAAAGTGAAGAGTGCTATTTTGCACGAAAAATTCCGCCATTTTGAGGGTGGAAAACTGCCTCAATGTAAAAAAAATCTCAACCTAACCGTTGGGGGGAGGTATTTTATATGTAGAAAGTGTGTACCAAGTTTGAAATAAATCGGTCATGTAGTTTTCAAATGGCAGAGAATACGGACTTTGAAAAAGTGGTTTCGAGAAGACGTTTGAACACGTTCGAACACGTTTGAAGTTTTAGAAGCTAGAAAGTAAATTTTTTTTCAACTTACGCTGAATCAGCGATTCCAGCTTCATTCAGTAGACTCCCTGCAGCAGCTTCGATGTCTTGTCTCTTTTTTTTTCGAGCCTTTGCCTCATCCTGGCGTCTTTGCTTTGCTTCTCAGCTTATATGTCGACCCTGTTGATGCGACAGTTATCCTCCAATCTTATATATTCGTGAGCGCTCGGCCCAACGCTGAGGTTCATATCCGACAGAAAGGTGAGAAAAGCACCAGCACCTTCATTGAAAGTGCATGCAGCCGCGTAGGATGCAAATGCAATGATTTTTTTGCTGCCAGGTAATTTTTTCGGTGCAATCCTCCGAATTAGCTGGTTCAGACTGTCGTTGGCATTTTGGGCAAAACCTCCAAGACACCTTTCAAGAACTTCATCCTTGGTCAGATCTTCGTAAATCGGTTTGATTGCTTGTAAGACATCTTCTGGAAGTGGAGTGTAATTGCGTTTAAAATGTTCCACTCACGTTGTGGCCAGATCTTTTTGATAAGAACACCACGAGTCCTTGCCGCTCAAGCACTTATCGTGTTGAGGGTTTCGTCTGTCGACTGCTGGTGGTAGTACTTTTCCCAGATGGCATTTTTAATTTTCACTACCGAATCACAATTATGTCTTATTGCTGCTCCGTAGTATCGGCTCAAATTATCGATGACTTTTCCGGTGAGTTTTTCGTTGCCGCCGAGTACTTTACTTCGCCATTTTTTTACCTGAATTTTTTCCTATTTTCACGACTTTATCTTCAACAGTATTTTTTACCAGATCTCCTAGACGTTTTCCCATTCTCTTTTGCACGTGACCTGGACAGTCTTTTGTATTTATAGTGAAATTTTCACCGTAAGGTTTGGCTTTTATTAAATTGCCATTAGTTTTGCTATCGCTGTCTCCGACATAGTTGCTGATCTTTGCTCCATACTTTTCCTCTGAGCGGCGGAACATCTCAATTACTGCGCCTACTTCCATGTTACCTGATGGTCCGGTGTAATTGGCTTGACATTCATTATTATTAACGTGTTCTTCGTGCCACTCTTCAAATTCAGTTGTATTCAATTTTTTCCCCACAATTTGCAAGACTGACAATACAAACTACTTACGAAAATATCAATAACTTTTCCATTCCAATAACCAATCAATGAAGTGACGCCAAACAAGGAGCTAAAGCCTTGCTTCTGACACGTGCCGTCGCCAGAAACGGCCAAAGTATCAGACTCCGAATTAGCCCTTGTTTTCTTTTTTTCTTCGTCTGCGGCGGAAAGGAGATATTTTTCAGCAGGCGTTGCGACGTAAGAGCAAATCGATTTCATAATATCCAAATAAGACGATGTAGCTAAAAAATTACTTGCAATGTCCATTATACCGCAAAACTTATTGCAGCCTGCCAAACCCAAACCTTACGAAAACGAATCGAGTGTTGATTTCGTAGCGTTAACCAGTTTTCTCACTCGATGGTACATAGCGTAGATCACAATTAGCACATTTTACCTGGATTTGAAAGCCAAGACCTTTTTTTTACATCTTTTGAACGCAATTGAACCGTCACACTGAGCACATTTCACAAAACTTGCAATTGTTGAGAAAACAAGCAAAAAATCGACAATTCTATAATGGTTTTCAACGTCTTCCGGCACGCTCGCACTGGTATTCAACTTTATCTTTTTCGACGATGCACTCTTCGTATTAGCTTCATCCTTATTTTTTTTTACATGGATCAGGCCTTTTTTTCGGTCTGCACAAATACTTCTTGTATATGTTCGATCACCTCTTGAAACTTTAGACAATCTCGACATTTTTAGTCAGGAAAATTCTTGACGAAATTATAAAATCACTGAGAACAAGCGCTCGACCGAACGTACAACAACAAACTGACGCTCGTTTGTCTTTTGAAAATATGATACACCTATAATATATGTATACGGCTTTTGTTACCTCTCTTTACTCAATAAAACCTTTTCGAAACAGAATAATGGGAAGGACGATCTCCAAGTGAATAAACTGCATACCTTCTCGTCAGCTGCGCGCTGCCTTTCCGACCGCCAGCAGCTGTCGGAGCTACAGTGTTAGAGGAGCGGGACTAAATAGTCAATAACTTCGAGAGTTTTGCTCTGATTGACTTGACATTTTGAGATTATATTCTTGAAATGTTTAACTATAAGAAAAGACGAAAAAAATTGATTTTTCAAAAGTGCAAACCCCTACCCTTCTCTTAAAAAAAGCCCGATGCCACGCGACGATGAACACGTGGTTTCGGGAATTAAGGGAGTCTATCAATAAGCAGCCAAATATAGCGGAAGAAAATAAACACGTACGGTTCAACAAAGTTACAATATAGTAACTAAAAATGTTCGAATGATTTTACAAGATATTACTTCAGAAAAAACATCGGGTTCTATCGTCCAGGATAGAATACAATATATTTTTTCGACGTACGATTGAAGAGCTAAAGAAAACTTTCGCCGACAAAAGCTAGATACCGTACGACAATGAACTCGTGATTCCAGAACTTAATAGAATTTTAGATATTCAGAGAAATGTAGAGAAAAAATAAGCACGTGCGGTTTTAAAAAGTTACCACATAGTAACAATAAATATCCGACCGTTTTTAGAATCTGAATTATCAGACAAAACGCGAGGATTATTGTCGCGAATATAATGTACTTGTTCTACGTACGATCGACGAGTTGGAAAAGCGAACAACCGAATAGCGATGAACCTCGAAACACGCTGGTAGATTGAAGAAATTGCAAACGTTCTACGTGAATAATTCGTGTGCGTGGGATATAAAAATCGCAAAGCGTTGTATAATGAGCGATAAAAGAATACAATACACGACAAGATCAAAATATTAGAAAACGAAAATACTTTTATGTAACCGACTAAGAATACGAGGAAAAATGGTCACACAAGGCAGAGATTTTTCACAAAGACAAAAATGTCGCTGTGTCTTTGGAATATTCACCTTTTCCGGATAAATGTTTTTTTTTTGCAAGGAATACGCGATTTTGGTAAATAAGAGAATTTATCGGGATTCAGCGAAATATAGCAGGAAAAACAGACACGCAAGGTTTAACAAAGGTACAACATATCAACGAAAAATGTCCGAACGTTCTTACAATCGATAACATCAGAGAAAATGTCGCAATTTACTGTCGCGGATAGGATATAGAATATATTTGTTCTACGTACGATCGACGAACTGGAGAACCGAATAACAGCATTGCGATGAACCTGGATACAGGACGGCCGATTGAAGAAATAGCGAACGGCTTACTCCAAAAACTGATTTTGCAGTAAGAAATTCGAACACGAAAAAACTTTTTTCCAACGAATCAAATATACACGACTGGACAATGTACGTCTTGCGAATGAGAGCGAGTGCTAGCGGCGAGAGAACGCCGGGCCACGCTCGCACCGCAATTTCAGGCCGTCAATAGTAGTGGTAGAGTAAGGAACAGAAAAATTGGGAAGAGAACAAATATATTGTTTCTCGCCACGGTTAGTAACGACGTAACCCTGCCTTCGGCGATCAAGCCCGCAATCCGAGATGGCCAAAGAGTAACGGATGGGGGGGGGGGGGAGGGCTGAAAGTCGAAGCCGAGAAAATCTGGCCAAACAACGAAAGGAATTTTGACAAAGGCAATAGCGCTGTGGTACAAGCATTTCGCTTTACCGTAGAAACCTTTTTTCGAAATTTACTTTCGACGGACCTCACAATTGTACGGGATATTCTATGATTTTTAATGCATTTATGACAATATCGAACAGTGAGAGAAAAAAAGTTGCGGAATACGCAATTTCGGAAATTAAGAGAATTTATCGATATTTAGAGACATGAAGCGACAAGAAAAACAAGCGCGTAAGGATTAAAATAGTTACAACATAGTAACAAAAAATTTCAGGACATTTTCACAATTATGATTGACGAGCTGCAAAACCTAACATCCGAATCGCGATGAACCTTGAGCCACGCCGGTAGATGAAAGAAATTGCAAACGGGCCACGAGAAACACTCTTTTTATATTAAAAAAAATTAAAATACGATAAAACTTTTTTCTATTCGGATGAAAATACGAGAAAAATTGGCCAAACAAAGCAACGATATTTTACAAAAATAAAAATATAGCTGTCGTACGAGTATTCAATTTTCCCAATGAAATTGTTTTTTGTTTCGAAATTCGTTTTTACCTCACAATTTTATTGGTTATGCTAATTTTTCTGATACATTCATGACAATATCGGAAGGTGAGAGGAAGAAGTTAGCGGATGAGTAGCAACACGTGCTTGCAAGTTTAAGAAATACATTCCACGAAAAAAAGCCCGATACCATGCGATGAGGAAAACGTGGTTTTGGGAATTGAGAGAATGTATCGATATTCGGCGAAACATAGCGAAAAAAAATCGACACGTACTGTTCAACAAAGTTACATCATAGTAACAAAAGTTGTTCGAACGTTTTTACAATCTGTAGCATCAGGGAAAACGTCAAGTTTTATCGGCGCGATTAGAATAAATTTTTTCTACATGCGGTCGATGAGCTGGAAAATACATTGCGCGAAAAAAAACCCGATAGCATACGACGAGGAACACGTGGTTTCGGAAGTTACAAGAATTTATCGATATTCAGAGGAATGTAGCAAAAAACGTGTGCGGATTATCAAAATTACATGACGGTAACAAAAAATGTCTAAACGTTTAAAAAATGTATAATATTAGAGATACTGTCGCGGATATAATGTATTTGTTCTACGTACAGGGTGTCCAATAGGAAGTTGCTGAAACTAATCGACTGTCATTTTAAAGCACGTGCACAGAATCAGAAAAGCCAAATTGCTTTAAATAGAGGAAACTCTGCAGTTTTAAACGCACATAAATAAAACCCTGTCAAATATTTTTTATGTCAATTTATTACATCTTATAAAAATAACGAAAAAGTACAGTGATTAATGATAGATATTTTCGAAGTGCGAACCGTTAGATTGTGCACAAAAATCAATTCTCTTTTGAAAACTGTAAAAAACTGTGTCCAACATATCGTTCGTAATGCCGCGAACCACTTCCTGGATGGCCGCGATCAGTTCTTCTATTGTGCTGGGGTTTTTAGCGTAACAATGATCTTTAATGTAACCCCACAAGAAAAAATCACAAGGGTTCAGGTCCGGTGAGTACGGAGGCTATTCTAGTCCGCCTTGAGCAAATTTAGGGTACCCCAGACCGATTACTCGAGTCCCATATACGCGATGATTAGCTTCAAACACCTCATGAGTCCGGTGCGGTGTCATTCCATCTTGCATGAAGTAAAAAATTTTAACCCGTCCCCTCTTTTTTGCATAAAGGAAGAATTTTGTTTTCAAAAGCTGTTTGTAACTCTCTCCTGTTACCGTAGATTCCAAGAATTTCAAATAAATTCCTTTTACTGAAATCGCTGCCCATGCCGTTACTTTCTGTGGATGAAGGTGCTTCGCTAGCGATATGTTGAGATTTTCCGTTCCCCAAAACCGGTAATTTTGCTTGTTTACGTACCCATTCATCCAAAAATGTGCTTCATCGGAATAAATAATCAATTTCTGATTAAGTTCTGCGGCTTCAAACATTCCCGTAATAGTGTTACAAAATTCGATGCGTTTCGTCATGGCATGTTCAATTAACAATTGATGAGTGCTTATTTTATACGGATGAAACTTTAAAAAATATTTCAAAATGTTGTCTAATGATGATTTGGTTATTTTTAATGCTTGAGCAGCTTTCTAAATCGAATCATTTGGATTTTGTTTGAAATAATTCTCAACTTGATCTTCTCTGATGTAGTCACCGTAACAGATGGACCTGGCAACTCGTGTCTACGGTCCTGGAGTGTACCATACTTCACGAAGTTATCGATTATCCTACAGAAATTAACGTAAAATTACTTCAATGCAGTTTAATTGAATTGAAACACAAGTTGTGTGATAGATGAATATGAATAAATATTAAATTCTTACCTTTTCAGAGTGTTTTCGCTGGCAACTCTATGAGTTCCAAACTTAGTACGAAACCCTCTATACGCATTACTATAAATTTTTCCCCTCGAGAAGAAGCACTCAATAAGATATACTTTTTCTTCCATGGTGAGCTCACTCATTTTGACGTGCGCGTACTTGCTTCAACCACGGCTGGAATAAAACTGCGGTGCCTCAGGTATGCGCCTTAGAAAAAGGGACCCCTATTGAATTCATGGAGGGAAGAGACGCTTGTTTAGTTTTAGCAACTTCCTATTGGACACCCTGTACCTACCACAAATGAGCTGGTAAGCCAAACAACAGAATCGCGATGAACCTGGATACACGCCGGACGATTGAACGAATGGCAAACGAGCTACGCAAAACACTGAATTTACAATAAAAAATTGAATACGCAAAACGTCTTACTATCGAATAAAGAATACTCTGCTGGACAACGTACGTCTTACGAATGAGAGCGGTTGCTGGCGCCGAGAGAAAGCGCAGCCCACGCTCACGATGGAATTTGAGGGTGCAAAGAGTAGCGGGTAGGGGTAAGTTGCAGAAGAGTTGGGAAGAAACGATACATTCTTTCTAGCCACCGGCTGGTCGCACCGCTACCTCTGCTTTTGGCGACCAATCCCGGGGACGGAGATGCCAAAAATATTCTTGTGCGTGGAGCTCCAAGGTCGGGGGGTGGGGGGTTGAATTTCGATGCCGCGAAAAAATGGCTGAACAAAGCGAGGACTTTGTATAAATACAAAAATTTGCGTTGTCGTATGAGGATTGTATTTTTCCAGCGAATTCTTTTTCGAAATTCTTTTTTTCCGTACCTCCCAATTTTACGGAATATGCCAATATTTTTCATGCGTTTCTTACAATATCAAACGGTGAGAGAAATAAGTTTGCGAATCAGCTGCGACACGTGCTCGAGAGTATAAAAGAATACGATCAACAAAAAAAAGCCCGATAACATACGACAAGGAACACGGGGTTTTGGAAATTGAGAGAATTTATCGACATTCGGAGAAATGCCGCGAAAAAAAACAAACGCGTGCGCATTAACGAAGTTACAATATAGTTAGAAAAAATATCCGAACGTTTTTATACTCCATATCGGAGAAACGTTGAGATTTATCGTTGCGGATATAATGTATTTATTCTACGTACGATCGACGAGCTGGAAAACCGAACGGCTGCATCGCGATGAACCTCGATAAACGCCGGTAGATTGAAGAAATTGCAAACGTCCTACGCGAACAATTAGGGTGCGTGTGATATAAAAAAACGCAAAGCGTTGTATAATGAGGAATAAAGAAATACAATATAATATCAACAAATTAGAACACGAAAATACTTTAATCGAACCGACTAAGAATACGAGAAAAAATGGCCAAATAAGGCAGAGATTTTCCACGAAGACAAAAATGTCGCTGTGTCGTACGAGCATTTACCTTTTCCGGAAAAATTGTTTTTTTTTTGCAAGGAACACGCGTTTTCGGTAATTAAGAGAATTTATCGGGATTGAGCGAAATATAGCGGAAAAAACAGATAAGCAAGGTTTAACAAAGATACGACATATCAACAAAAAATTTCCGAACGTTTTTACAGTCGATAATATCAGGGAAAATATCTAAATTTATTGTTGCGGATAAGATATATAATATATGTGTTCTACGTACGATCGACGAACTGGAAAACCGATTTCAAGAATTGCGGTGAACCTGGATCCACGACAATCGGTTGAAGAAATAGCGAACGGCTTACGCCAACAAACTGATTTTACAGTAAGAAATTCGATCACGAAAAAACTTTTTTTCCAATGGATCAAATATATACGACTGGACATGATATATCTTGCGCATGAAAGCGAGTGCTACCCAGGTAGGAAATCAAAAGGCTGACGATGGAAACAAGCTTGTGCAAGCCTTGTTTCACCGAGCCTGAGTGAGACAGACCTAGTCCAGGTTTCATTGCATCGTTTGCAGCAGCCTGGAAGCAAGACTGGCTGCTTAGCCTAAACTCAGGGTTATTTCAAGCTTCATTCAGCCGGTGAATTTTGAGGCTGATAAATCAAGGCTGGATTCAGGCTTGTTTCAGGTTGTGATAAAATAAAATAAGTTTAAAATAATATTTTTTCTGTACTTTTATGAAAAAAAAATGTAGCAATAAATTTGTCGGGTGCGAAGGCACGAAAAACGAAAGCGAAGGAGGCAGCTCAGAACATTTAAACAAATGCTCTTATCGATATTTATGAGGTACACAAAAAAGTATATACGAAAATAAAAGTACGCAATAAAATCAAGTTTTGTTTTTAAAAATATTTTTTATATATATTTTGTAACAAATAATATAACAAATAATAAATATTGTAACGTTGCGTTACGATATAGAGACTATCCGAGAAGGGTGAGGTAAGCGGGCTGGCGTAGCTCAGTTGGTCAGAGCAGTCGACCGGCAATCGAAAGGTCCCGGGTTCGAATCCCGGCCCAGAAGCGCACCGCATTTTTTTCGGATAGTTCTCCTGAGTTTT
Source organism: Ophion slaviceki (assembly GCA_944452715.1). Taxonomy (NCBI): domain Eukaryota; kingdom Metazoa; phylum Arthropoda; class Insecta; order Hymenoptera; family Ichneumonidae; genus Ophion; species Ophion slaviceki. Next base: position 8,477,351 of record OX101789.1, read on the forward strand.
TTCGGGGGATTATAAATGGCGCCCAACAGCGGGCCGCGGCCTCAGAATAATCAAGATAAATATCGAATTATCGTTGATTGCCGCGGAAAAAGAATCCCCTCCTTGAGAAGAGTCTCATTGAGCTAGCCCCTCCCTTTCCCTTCCCCCTTCCGTCCCTCAGACAATCCCCGCGTCTGTAGTACCCCTTCCCCCTTCCGTCCCTCAGACAATCCCCGCGTCTGTAGTACCCGTTGCGTATTGAGTTAGAGTTATATTGAGTAGTTTGGGCAAAAATTTCGAGTCGACCCTCCAGAGCCGGATCGACTCTGGCAGGGGGGTTTGTAACGTTGCGTTACGATATAGAGACTATCCGAGAAGGGTGAGGTAAGCGGGCTGGCGTAGCTCAGTTGGTCAGAGCAGTCGACCGGCAATCGAAAGGTCCCGGGTTCGAATCCCGGCCCAGAAGCGCACCGCATTTTTTTCGGATAGTTCTCCTGAGTTTTTTTCGGGGATTATAATATATATAACAAATCAAATGAATTCTTTACAAATTTATTAAATTTACCCCAATGTAGAATATAGAAAACTAAAAACAGGTCTCATATAGCCTCGGGAAGAGTTTGGGAAAAGCCTGGTCATAAATGCTCGTGAAGGCTTCATTAAGGCTCGTTTTGAGCCTTGTTCTTTCGTCGTTTCAGGCTTAGTACAGGCTTTTCTACCAGCCTTTGGTCAAGCCTGTGTGCAAGAGCCTGAAACCGCGTTATCATTCAGAGGTTCAGCTAGGCCTGAAATCAGGCTGGTGCTCAGCCTGAATTAAAAAATGTGAGCCTTGTTTCAGAGCTTGGCGAGCCCTTTTTTCATCGTCAATTCCTACCTGGGTAGCGGCAAGAGAGCGCCGGGCCCGCGCACGCACCATAATTGCAGGCCGGAAATGGTAGAGGTAGAGTAAGGCACGGAAAAATTGGGAACACAAAATATAAATTATTTCTCGCTACGGCCAGTAGCGATGTAACCCTGACTTCGGCGATCAAGCCCGCGATCCATGATGGCCAAAAGTTTCCTGCCTGTGTAGCAAAAAAGCGGCGGGGGGGGGCGGTAAAGGTCGAAGCCGAGAAAACCTGGCCAAACAAAGGAAGGAATTTTGACGACGACAAAAGTCCTGTAGTATTTCGCTTTGCCATAGAAACTTTTTTTCGAAATTCGTTTTCGACGGACCTCACAATTGTACGGGATATGCTATTATTTTTAATCCATTTCTGACAAGATCGAACGGTGAGAGAAAAAAGTTGGCGAATACGCCGCGACGCGCGCTGGCAAGTATAAAAAATACATTCAACAAAAAAACGCCCGACACCATGTGACAAGGAACACGTGATTTCGGAAATTAAGAAAATTTATCGATATTTAGAGACATGTAGCGACAAGAAAAACAAGCGCGTGCGGATTTAAAAAGTTACAACATAGTACCAAAAAATATCAGAACGATTTCACAATCTTGTTAATGTTGTGATGCACTTCTCCCTCTCGGTGCACCTCCACGACTAGTCGTGCACCTGCCCTTATCCTGTAGCCCGCCACGCAGGGAATTCGCGTGCATGAAAGGACGCTCACATGGACGGCAACGGGTGAAATTGAACACTCTCAGTTTATTGGCCAAAGATATAGAGATGTATATATATATAGAATAACGTTAAATAGAGATTTGCACAAAGAAGATAAATAAATAGACATAGACTACACTACGACTTCGCTCGAGTGGCTCACCGACCGCGTGGTGACCGCACTCGCTCGGCTATACAGCCCTTACGCCTCGACCTAATTGTACGTTCGCTTCGCTTCGCTACTCTAGCCCAACTGCTCTCCTGCCGCGCTCCTTCAGGGATGGTAGATGAATCTCAAACTTTTCTCGTACCAACCTAACCAAATTCACGTACTAAATATAAAATTCTCGTACGCTGTCCACCCATAGGGATATAAATGGCTGCGCCGTTATATATATATATATCCCGCAGAAGACTATTTCCACGTGATGAGTAGCGCCACGTACAGGTCAGATATAGAGTTAAGAAATCCGGACAAAAACCCAAGGAGGATTAAATGTTCTGATCGAATTCGCTCAATCGACTTCGACACTTGTTTGCTCTTCCATATCCATAGTTCATGCTTATCCGTCTTTGGTGAACTTGGTGAACAAGGCATGCGGCGACACTAATACGTATGAAGACTGACATCAAAAAGTATAATCTCGTTCTCATTTGGTCGAATTCGGATTCGATCGTTGTACATCTTCGGCTCTTGCAGCCCAATCCTGTAACTCGGTAGCGGCTACTTTTGGTGACGCTAAATAGTAATAGCCAATCGAATGGTTGATTACAACAGACATGGAGCCTCTCATTGGCTTTCGCTAGCTAACAATTACGGCCTCTACGATGAGTTATGGCCTTTTCCGTCATCTAATGAGACCTCTGCTTTGGACGCATGTGACGTTCCGAAAAGCAGGGCTCTTATTGGATGCCGCTCATCACTCATTGCGCACAGTGTACGACCGCTATTACAGAATAACAGTGCAGGTCTGAAAATCTCGATGCTAGGTGAAGACAGACTCATTTGAGGAAGCAAATTTAAACAGTTTCCCCTCTAGCTAATAAGCTGCATAAAATAAGCAATAAAGATATTTTATTTAAATCAACCATTATTTTCAACAGTTTTAAAGAAACAAAAAGTTTACAATAAATAACAATTTACAGTAAATCACAATCTTCAGTTTCTAGATCATTGTCAATGATGTCAGCTTGTGCATATAGCACTGCGGACGTCATCCGCCTTAGCATGTCGCTGGTAGGCTTGAACCCGTAGCAGCACTCCGTCGATTGCGTTTTCACGCATTGCGATGACAGGAGGCACCCCTTCACTGTTTTCGTGGATAATTTGTTCCGTAGCGTCGTTTTTGTTAAGTTATTCTTACTGAACACCCTCTCCGTATCAGCATTGCTGTGTGGCAGAGTCAATACAGAGAGTGCAAAGTCAGCAAGAACTGCATACTTTTTACCTTCTTCGGCGGAGAACCATATATTTCTCACCTAAAACAGAAAAACCATCTTTTGAAATTTTACATATTTATAATAAATTTGACAGGCCACAAAAATTAAAGCTTTATCATTTTTTAATTAACAGAAAGAATAGAATTAATTTCCTTATGCCAGAACACGTCTACTTCTTTTTCCTCTCTGATATCTTCCTCTAGATGTTCGAATGGCAGCCGGCGCCATTCATCATCCAACTGTTGCAATTTTTCTGGTGGTTTTGCTCTCGGACACAGGTCACACAGAAAAAGCAAAGAGGGTGTAGCATCTCTCTGCGTTATGGACAACGCCTTTTGCGGAGTTAAAATTCTTACTGAAGTAAGTAGTGCGTCTCCAAACGCAAAACGTTCTTTTATACCTACGCATAGATTGCATAGGTACTCCCTACATTTCTCTTTGAAATAGCGGACGAGATCTGGTCTTTGAGCTACTTCTTTTTTTTTCAATCCGTCCGCTACTTGTACTCCTAGGTACATGCTATCGAGGCGTACGAATTGGCTGTTATCCTGAGGATTGACGTTTTCGAGGACATTCTTCGCTACATAATCCTGGTACATGTAGGTCGTGAGTAGTTCCTTATACGTCATTTCCATTTTGTCATGCAGCGTCGTTACAATTACTTTTTCAGACTGAAAGAACGCATTCATGTGCATAATTTTTGGGAGTACCCACGCCAAGAAATGGTAGTACAGTTTAACGAACGGGTCATTTAGCGCTTTATGGATCTGTTCAGCTGCAATGGTGCGCTCACTTATCCAAGCATCTGTGAAATAGAGTTGAAGGGCATCCCACTGTTCCAGAACCCGTTCTACCGCAGGTAGGAAGGAGAGCCAGCGTGTTATAGCAACACCCAACATTTCATGTTCTTCAACCTGAAAAGAAATAACATTTTTTACTTAAGCATATATACTACATTTACAAATATCTATTAACACCCTGACTTTATAAATATTAGAATGTTTTAATGTTTTTACCTGGACAAATGCTTGGAATTGTTTCAACTGAGCCAATCTCTTTGCACTTTGTCTGAAGTAGCTGAAAATATTGCGGACTAGATCTTCGCATGTACGGGGCAAAACCTTACAGGCGTGGCTTGAAGCTCGATGTAGGGAATGGCACACGCACTTCATCAAGATTATTCCCGGACAGTCTTTACGGAGGCGGCTGATGACTGAGTTATACTCCCCTATATTGTTACTGGCAGAGTCACATCCGAAGCCAAGCACGTTTTCCATTGGCACACCCTTTTCATCCAAGGACGTTTTTAGCAACTCGTACAGTCTGGCGCCAGTTGCGCCTTCTTCTGCGGCCGCCACATTGCCCTTTGGGAAGACTTCAGTTAGATCGTAGAATCTGCAAGAAATAAAAGTGTATAACGCAATTGCTAATTTTGCAAAACCGCAAACATTTCTGTGTTTATGATAGAAATATACAATACTCTAACCTGGTAACGATACGGCCCACGCTCTTGTCATAGAATCGCACCATTACACACGACGTCTTGCTGTTCATGTTTGTCGACTCGTCAGTCAGAACCGAAAATTTTACATTCTTGAGCTTAGTGCACAAGTCGTCTGCATGCGAGGCTCCTATTACATTTGTAACGATATTTGTGCACTTTTTCCTTTTTATTTGCATGCCTTTACAAATTGTAGAGTCCGGAAAGCAGGTTTTCAGGGTAGGTATAAGATGATCGATTATACTGAAGGATATGTTGTGCGCTGGCAGGAATGCACTCAATTTTATTTCAGCCTCTTTTATTCCTTTATCAAGTGGGGATGGTGTATTCTTCGCTAGAAAATCCTTCATGATGTTTGGCGTAGTTGCTGCACGTCCCTTTTCCTGATTTTGGTGTCTTTTGGACTTTTGGTGATCTTTTAAGTTCGTAACGTTAGCTGTTAAAGTGAGACCGCACCACGTGCATTTCATTTTGCAATCATTGTCTGGCCACGGCCTGAGCCATAGAGACACATTAGGGCCAAAATCTTTGGTATTTTTCTGCCATTCAAATCGAAATTTCTGATCTCGGTGTTTAGACATGTCCGTTTTCTTTTTCTTTCTCACGGGGCTATCAGAACATTCTTTCAGTTTGTACTCCTCTGAGTCGTCGTCTGAATTGCTAGCCATTTGGGATCTGGTTGTATGATCATATCATTCAAAGAAAACAGAATTTGTTGTAATAACGTAGAAGAAACTATACGAAAATATATAAGGAAAAGCTACTTTGTTATTGATTACATACTTGTAAGTCGCGGGACGTAGATTTCGGTACCAAATTAGATTTATGAAGGTTATGGGCACGACACGATTCAGGTCTTCCACTCTGGTGAATCAATGTGTTTGTTATAATCACTCCCTGAACTTCATGTGTATCCCCTGGGTATTTCAAACGTTATGGGTAGTCCCTTCTTTCTAGGCAGCTCAGGGTTACCAAACTTTTAACATTTGAAATCCGATGCTACCAATATACCTGATTGTGAGTTTTGACCATAGGTTACGAAACTATACAGTCATGTGTAGCTGCGATCGGAATCGGTGCTGGCGCTTCCCCGCCCCTACTGTGTATAAAAATGGTACGCTTTTTGACTGCTTTTTTAGTTCTACCTCTCCCCGTGGCGTTAGTCGTTACCACATAATGTTCTTATTGCGTAGGCGCGTCGCCCGCACCGCGTACATAACGACCATACGACCCACCGTATGGACCGATTATGTGTGTGCGTAGGTATATATACACACAGCTCCTGTAGCGCGATTCTGCAACTCGTTATACCTCGCTAGCTAACGATAACGGGCCCCCTTCCTTCTATGATTGTGCAGGCGATTGGCTTTTACTATTTATCGATAACGAAGACTGTCGCTACTGTATTATAACGAGTTACAGAATCGCGCTATTGCGCGCGCATCAGGTTCGCAACAGTACAACTAGCGCTACGCGTGGCAGAGTAGGACACTAAAAAAAATGGTCATTTTACGTACGCAAAAATACCAAAAGATGCCAGGTCCCTGGCCAAAAGGCAAAATTCGCGTACTTTTCGGTACGAGAATGTACTTTGTCTCGTACCTCATACGGCAGGTCATATTCTCGTATCCGTACGCGAATTCTCGTACGTCTACCATCCCTGCGCTCCTTTCGAGCCTCTCCCTTGGGTTGATGACGCCTCCGCATGCTAGTGAGGACGCCACCGCACCTGTGCGAACGCGTGGCGCTAACAATCTATATAAGAGAAAACGTCGAGATTTATCGTCGCGGGCATAATGTATTTGTTCTACGTGGGATTGACGAGCTACAAAACCGAACAACCGAATCGCGATGAACCTTGAGCTACGCCGGTAGATGCAAGAAATTGCAAACGGGCTACGAGAGACACTGATTTTGAATTAAAAAATTGGACCACGAAAAAAAAAAATTCTAACCGATTAAGAGTACGAAAAAAAATTGCCAAACTTGGAGAGATTTTTCGCAAAGACAGAAATGTCGCTGTCTTACGAGCATTTACCTTTTCCGGAAAAAATGTTTTTTCCAAGGAGCTTTTAACAAAAAATATTTTTTCAAAAAATGTTTTTTTTCCAAGGATTCGGAAGTTAAGACAATTTATGGATATTCAGAGAAATGCAGCGAAAAAAATAAGCACGGATTAACAAAGCTACGACATAGTCACAACAAATAGTCGATCAATTTTAGATTCTATAATATCAGAGAAAATGTTCAGGATTATTGTCGGGATCATGATGTATTTCTTCTACGTATGATCGACCAACTGGAAACCTGCATAACAGAATCGCGATGATCGTGCACACATGATGGCCGATTGAAGACAAGACAGAGCAAACTGCTTACGCGAAAAATCTTAATTTACAGTAAAATATTTGACCACGAAGAAATTTTTTTCAACAAATACAACACCACCACTGGACAACGTACGTCTTGCACATAATGGCGACAACGTATGTCTTGCACATAATGGCGAGAGCGAACGCCGGGCCTGCGCTCGCATCACCAATACCAGTGGTAGGGTAACGGGAGAACAAATTGGAAAGAGAAAATATATATTGTTTTTTTGTCACGGCGAGTTTTCAGACCCGAGATCCGAGATAGCAAAAAGTGTCCTCTCCGTGTACCCAACGAGTTTTTGGGGCGGGGGGGGGGGGGGGGGTGAAAGTCGAAGCCGAGAAAGCATGGCCAAACAAAGGAAATTTGTTTGACACAGACAAAAGCGCTGTCGTACGAGCATTTTTTCATTTTGCCAGAGTCATAATTTTTTTTTCGTAAATTATTTTTGACGGTTCTCACAATTTTACGGGATATGTTAATATTTTCTATGCATTTTTGACAACATCGAACGGTGAGGAAAAAAGTTGGCGAATGAGAAGCAACGTGTGCTTGCAAGTTAAAAAAAAAACATTCCTCGAAAAAAAAAGCCCGATGCCACGCGACGAGGAACACGTGCTTTCGGGAATGAAGAGAGTTTATCGATAATCAGCCAAATAAAGCGGAAAAAATAAACACGTACGGTTCAACAAAGTTTCAACACAGTCACAAAAGATGTCCGAACGTTTTTACAATCTATAATATTAGGGAAAACGTCGAGATTTATCGGCGCGAATAGAATACAATTTTTATACGAACGATCGACGAGCTGAAAAATACATTCCACGAAAAAAAGTCCGATAGCATACGGCGAGGAACACGTGGTTTCGGAAATTAAAAGAGTTTATCGATATTCAGAGAAATGTAGCAAAAAACGCGTGTGGATTAACGAAATTACAACACGGTAACAAAAAACATCAGAACGTTTTTACAACCTATAACATCAATGAAAAAGTCGAGAATTACTGTCGCGGATATAATGTATTTGTTCTTCGTACCTACTATCGATTAGTTGGAAACTCGAAGAACAGAATTGCGATGAACCTCGATACACGTCGGACCCTTGAAGAAGCTGCAAACAGATTACGCAAGATACTAAATTTACAATTTAAAAAATTGAACACGAAAAATGTCTTTTTACCGGATAAAAAATATACTGCTGGACAACGTATGTCTTGCGAATGAGAGCGGTTGCTGGTGCCGAGAGAATACGAGGCCCGCGCCCGCGACGGGATTTGAGGGCGCAGAGAGTAGCGGGTAGGGGTAAGGCGCAGGGGCGTGGGACGAAATTATATATTCTTTCTAGCCACGGACTAGTCTCACCGCTACCCCAACTTTCGGCGACCAATCCTGAGGACCGAGATCCTGAAACGTGTCTTGGGCGTGGCGGGAAAAGGCCCATGGCGCGGAGCGGGTGTCGACAGTCAAAGACTAGGAACAAATGGCTAACCACAAGAAATAATGTTGACAAAGATAAAAGCGCTGTCGTACGAGCATTTTGATTTGACGGGGATTTTTTTTCTATAATTTATCGAACAATATCTAACGGTGAGGGAAAAAAGCTGTACGTATATATATATATATATATATATATATATATATATATATATATATATATATATATATATATATATATATATATATATATATATATATATATATATATATATTCCCTAAACTTTTTTCTCTCACTCAAAATGCTGGTACATTACATTACTGGTAAAAAATTCTTTTTCAAATCAAAGTGCTCGTACGACAGCGCTTTTGTCTTTGTCAAAATTATTTCTTGTGGTTAGCCATTTGTTCCTGGTCTTTGACTGTCGACACCCGCCCGCGCCATGGGCCAGTAGTGGTAATAGGCCGGTTCTAACCCAGGGATCTCAGGGGGAGCGAGGTGGGGGTCCAGCGCAGGGGAGCCTAGTATGCTTGGTGGAGGGTCGGGGGGTCCAGCGCGTGACGTTACGAGGGGGGATGTCAGGGGTCTCTATGGGGGGTAGCCATGTGGTCCGATGAGCGGGTTGCGGGAGGGGGAAGCCGCTGTCGCCGAGTGTTTTGTTGGGCGGGGATCATGGTGAGTGATCGTCGAAAACCCATAAATCTTCTAATTTATTATAGACATACAAATGTTATCATCGATGCAAGCGGAGTGTTTTCATTTCTACACTAATTTGTGTGTGTGTGTGATTGCGCGCGCGCGCGTGTGTGCGTGTGTGTGCGTGTGCATGTGTGCGTGCGTGCGCGCGCGCGTTTGCGCTCGCGCGTGTGTGTATGTGTCTGTGTGTGTGTGTGGTCGAGTGTGAGTGGATTTTCGAAAACGTGCGCACCGACGGCATTATTCTGAAACAAAACAACACACACAATTTTCCTCATTAATCTATACAGTTCCATATTTTTTTTAATTATTCAAAATTTATGATGCTGAGATTCAACAATAATAGATACCATCAGCTGAGTACCCTATTCCGGCAGGTCAAACATACGCTGCGTTCGACAACTCGATGAAGCGGATCTCGACAGTGGCTGCAGAGTATCCCCCTCATTGCAGAATACCGTTCTCGATAATGACCGATGACTGCAGTTGCGTAATTCACGCAATACACGTTTTGCACATGAAGGGTACGATGACGATGTCGCATTCCCAACACGTCTCTTGCACCTCGCGACTTTCACCAGCGTGGTCACTCTCATATGCGGAATCGACGAACTGGAGGTCATCGTCGGAATATCGATATCCATCATTTCTTTGTCGTGGTCGTCATCACTATCGTCGTCATCGTCGTCGCCGTCGATCATATTATTGTTTCCCATTTGCTCATTGTAGTCATCGACGATATGGTTTCCTTGCACGTTATGGGCTTGATGATCTATAGCCGGAAACAATGTTAAGCAGGCTGAACATGCGCTACTCACAAGGAACATCCCTCAGGTGTCCGCCTCCGATTTTTTTGAAACTCATATATGTGATAGAGCATCGAAAAATTTGAGACACGTATTTTTTTTATCGGCGGAAAAACGGATTTAAGGGGGGAAACCGCCCCGCAAAGAAAGGCGTGTCGAGGGGTGATTTTGCAGTTTCACCCAGAAGCAATCCACCGATCTGAATGAAACAAAAACGAAAATTCTTCTAATGGAAAGCGATGAAAAATCCACTATGAAAATGTTAAGAAAAAAATTAATTAGGGGGTAAACCACCCCTCAATTTGCCTTTTTTTCACCCCACACTTAAGAGGGTTGTATGCAAATTAATAAAACAGGTATCATTTTGAAGGGCAATTAAAATTAAAGTTGACGGGTTTTCGCGTTTTGGCGGCATAGCAAATGTAAGGGGGTAAACCACCCCTAACATAAATTTATTTATCATGGCCGTTTTTTCTGTGTTTAAAGTATATCCGCTGATTTTAAATACATCTATAAGCTACAATTTAATGTTTTATCATATTTCAAAATTATTACATTCGTCTTAAGGGGTAACTACCCCTCTGACGAGAAACATCATTGAAGTATCCGCTTTCGATTTCGTTGAAACTCATATATGTGGTAAAGCATTGCAAACTATTAAACATGTTTTTTTTGTCTCGGCAGAAAAACGGTGTTAGGGGATGGAACCACCCCTCAAAGTTTCTCCCACAAGCAGTCCACCGATCTGAATGAAACAAAATCGAAAATTCCTCTAATATTAAGCGATGAAAAATCCACTACAAGAGTGTTGACTAGAAATATAATTAAGGGGTAAACCATCCCTCCATTTGCCGTTTTTCACCCCACGCTTAAGAGGGTTGTATAATAATTAATAAAACAGGTATCATTTTGAAGGTGAATCAAAATTCAAGTTGACGCGTTTTTGCGTTTCAGCGGGACAGCAAATTTAAGGGGGTAAACCACCCCTAACATAAATTTGTTCATCTCCGTCGTGTTTTCTGTGTTTAACATGTATCCGCGGATTCAAAATATTCTCCCGCGTTTTTAAATTAATACGTTTTTAAATTTTTACATTTTAAGGGTAAACTACCCCCTCTAATTGCTTTTCGTTTGAAGTTTCGCGAGAGGTTTCACGAATTTCGTTGAAACTGTTTTCATTTCATCGGTAATATCAATTTTATGTTTGTGTGTGCAGGCATATTCGTTTTGAGCTTTAGGAGTGTTACTTTGGGAGTGGGGACGTGAGGCTACCCCCTACTCATAAGACTCATATTTTCGTGTCGAAACGGTTCCGATTTTAATATGCACATCCATTAAGCATCTCCATAGGAATAAACATACACTTCTACTATATGATTAATTATAATGATTTCCAGAATAAGTTATATGGCTCACTTCGTATATTTCAGAACGATGATGCGCCTGGATCAAGCGATAATTTAGCCAGCGACGTAGTTTTGTGGAGGAATGTATATTTTTATTCTTTTACCGTTTATTTAATTAAACATATTAATGAAACTGAGGGTTTTACAGTAGGTTAACGAACATGTTTTTATATATTTTGACATATTTCATTTGGGAATCATATCAGCTGATTTAATTAATAGTACTTGTGAAAAGTATCGCAGTCATATACCGTCAAATCATTTTCTTGTGATATATACTTTTTTTTCTAGTCTATCAACTATCAACCATCAACAATCATGGCTCATAATTCCTGCAATAATGATAATCGTCAAAAAAATGCTTTAAACACCACGACTTTTGCACCATGCACATCTGATAATGGCCAAATTATTGCAACCGGGTATTTCACAATGTGTGTTCGATTCACCAAAACCCAAGGCAACAGGATTTTCAAAATCTTCTGGTTTTTTAAATGAATGGAAATGAACACATTTATGTTAGGGGTGGTTTACCCCCTTAAATTTGCTGTCCCGCTGAAACGCAAAAACGCATCAACTTGATTTTTGATTCCCCTTCAAAATGATACCTGTTTTATTAATTTTCATACAACCCTCTTAAGCGTGGGTAGTATTTGACCAATACTACCACCATCAAAAAAGACATTGTTCCAATCCGTGTGGCTCAGCAGAAGAAGGAAATACATATAAATTTGCTATATATTCACGATATTGAGGACAATAATGTGGGACATTTCGCATGCATCAAGAACCTTTCGAGACTCGTCAGCGGAAAACTGAGTAGAAACAGTCCTAAAAAATATATATGCGATCGGTATGTAGAAAGTTAATATATCTAACATGTATAGACGCTCGGGCAAATAAGTTTTAAAAAAATCCTCATTATTTTTTTTTGCAGGTGTTTGCATTACTTTTCATCAGAGGATACATTGAAATCGCACGAGGTCGATTGTGGAGCGATAAATGATTGTGCCATCCGACTCCCAAAGGAAGCAAACAAATGGCTCCAATTCACGAACTTCAACCGGAAAGAGGGACATTCATTTATCGTGTATGCTGATTTGGAGTGCGTCTTAGCGAGGGCTAGTGGACCGCGACAACGTATCATCAATGGCACGAAGGATTTAGTATTGGGTACTATGTGTGCTGTTCATACGACAAATTGCTTTCTTCGTATCACTCAAGTCGTAGTACCGATCCCATGAAGTGGTTCGTTGAAGAGCTTAAAAATCTTGCACCGCCCATAAAAGAAATTTTTTGTGACAATGTGCCAATGGTCCCTCTAACACCGAGCGAATGGACATGTTTTCGAAACGCTACTCAATGTCATATATGTAAGAAAGCGTTTGCACAAGACGACGTACGCGTTCGAGATCATTGCCACCTGACGGGGCGCTATAGAGGCCCTGCCCATTCTAATTGCAACCTAAATTACACGCAGTCATTTTTCATTCCAGGGATTTTCCACAATTTATCAGGTTATGATGCACATTTTATAATCAAGGAAGTAGCCACAGCGTTCGAAGGGAAAATCGCTGTACTCCCGAAAACGAAAGAGAAGTACATCTCGTTCACCAAACACATTTAAATTGTAGACGATTCAAAGCACAAGATTCAAGTACGCTTCATTGATTCGTACAAATTTCTCAACACTAGTCTTGACAAGTTAGCATCATTTTTGACCGAGGACACATACAAAATCTTACGAAGGCAATTCGAGAGACTTTGTCTCTCGATATGTGAGAGAGAATGTATTATTACACATTGCCCGGATACACCTGGGATGCAATGTTAAAGCATACGAACGTTATATTCGAATTACTTACGGACATCGACATGGTTTTATTTGTTGAACGAGGTACACGCGGTGGTCTTAGCCAATACTCAAACACGTATGCCCGTGCTAATAATAAGTACATGGTGTCATTTGATCCATCGAAAGCATCATCATACTAAATGTATTTTGATGTCAACAATTTGTATGGCTGGGCAATGTGCCAACCTTTACCATATGCAAATTTTTAATGGGTCGACGACGTCTCCCAGTTTGATCCATCATGCATTTCGCTAGATTCACCTACAGGCTACATCCTTGAAGTTGACTTAGAATATCCACAAGCTCTACATGATGTGCACAAAGATTTGCCGTTTTGTCCAACACATGAAAAACCACCGGGTAAGCGGCAGGAGAAGCTGCTTGCAACCGTTTATGATAAGATACGCTATGTCATACATTATCGAAATTTATAACAGTCTTTACGCCATGGAATTCATCTTACGAAAATCCATAAAGTTTTACAATTTACTCAATCAACATGGCTACGTTCATATATCGAGCTAAATATTCAGTCTCAGACAGTAGCCAAAAATGGTTCTGAGAAAAACTTATTCAAATTGATAAATAACGCCGTGTTTGGCAAAACGATGGAGAATGTGCGCAATGATGTAGATCTAAAACTTTTGACAAAATAGGAGGGCAGGTATGGCGCAGAGGCAATGATTGCGAAGCCAAACTTCCATAGTGGAAGCGTCTTTTCCGAAAATCTTATTGCTGTGGAATTGTGCAAACTCGAGGTGAAATTCAAGAAGAGGTGCATTCAAGTATGCACATATGTGGGTATGTGCATACTCGACATATCCAAAACGTGCTTTTATGGATTTCATCAAGTATGTGACACCTCCGTATCGAAATTAGTGTGAAATCATGTATACCGATACAGACAGTCTCATCTATGCCATTGAGAGCGATGATGTATATGCCGACATGAAGCGTGACATTGCAAAATTCGATACGAGCGAATACGGTGCGGATAATAAGTATGGTATGCCGCTAGTGAACAAAAAGGTACCCGGTCTTACGAGAGACGAATGTAATGGTGCCATTATGATGGCGTTCATCGGACTTCGTTCGAAAATGTACGCGACACAGGTCGAAGGAAAAGAATTAAAGGTGTTCGCAATAGCGTTGTGACGAGGACGATACAATTCGAAGACTATGTTCGGTGTTTGAATGAGGACATTGAAATGATGCGTACGTATACGTGCATCAGATTAAAATTGCACAAAGTCTACACAATCCGTGAGACAAAAATTGCTCTAAGCTCACATGACAATAAGCGATATATTATACCCGGCTCCTCCAAAACTAAAGTAAATGAAGAAAAGGACTTTTCGTAATCCTATGTGTTTGTGTGTGTGTGTGTGTCTGTGTGTGCGTGTACGTGCGCGTGCGCATGTGTGTGTGTGTGTGTGTGTGTGTGTGTGTGTGTGTGTGTGTGTGTGTGTGTGTGTGTGTGTGTGTGTATGTGTGTGTGCGCGCGCGCGCGCGTGTGTGTTTATCACCCTATTTTGTCCATCTCTTCGTAGCCACGTTCCACGAAAAAGGGATTACTGAAGGCGAGAAGGAAAAAAAAGCAAGCTCGTGATGCCTGCTATGTAGTCGGTCTGAGGCCTTGGAGGGATACATGCGGAGACGACCAGCAGTTTAGGTCAAGAGTCATAAAACATATATATTTTTCCATTTTCTTTATTATCGACAAATCGGATTTACTTATCCAACTATTGTGGCTATTGTCAAATCCTAGCCATATTACGAACATTCGATTACCGCACTTCTTCAATACTGCTTCAATGAGATGGATATTGGGGTGCTCGACACTGAGAAGCTCTTGTTCGTAGAAACCACCGGCGATCGGTTCATCTCTATGGTCTTTCAAGTGGTACGTCACGGGGTGAGTTTTTTTTTCACACGATAGATTGTAAATATTTCTGTTGTCCAGTTTGGGGTGTAACCCTTTTCGAAAACAGACTTAAATTTGCTGATTCTTACTTTATGACCAACGACGAATTTCGGTGATCTTTTCATTGGAGGCTTATGGAAAATCTGCTGCAATTGCTTCTCATTTTCCGCGTTGACATTTCTCGGCTTCATCTTAATGGTGCGGTGTACTGCAACATTATATTTGGCTTCTAGATTTCAAGACCATCGATCCACTTATAATTACCACGAAGACTAAATTGCATCCACATCTTATTCTTCAATGTACGAGTGGATGCTCGCAAATGGATGCCTTCAAGTTGCTATATGTTGAATACATGTGAATATTGTACTTTTTCGTGATGGCCTTAAAGTCACAATTGTAAAATTCTTTTCCCCGATCAACGTGTAAGTTCTGTGGTATGCGTCCCTTAACGAGGATCGACTTCATTGCTGCTGCTGCATCTTTGCCATTCTTACTCAGCATTGGCACGGCCCAGGCGAATTTCGAGAAGGTATCGATGACGGTGAGGAGAAATTTGTGTTTGGAGTTTTGACGAGCGTATGATGACATATCGACGAGATCGGCTTGCCAGGTTTCGTCCAAGCCACATGTCGACGCGGACAGTTTCGTCGAGCAGGCTTATGTAGCTCCAGCATGAAAGCGCCCCTTTTTTCGTTCATTTTCCAGTTTCCTCAGTCGTGCATCTAATTCAGCAATGACGTTTAAATTACGAATCACCAAATCTTTGTAGAGTTTTGACATCGGCCTGGAGAGTCATTGCAATGTCCCGTATCGTAGCTCCAAGTCCATTAACCAACAACTGACTACGCTCATTCATTTTTTTGCGTATGTTCTTAATGATAGTTCGGGATTTCTTTTGTAACGCACTTAGAGTGATGGCGTCATCTTCTCCTTCCGGATTTGCAATGTTACACAATCGTTTCTGCCCCAAGTCATAATGGCCATCTGCGGTCATTCTAAAGCCAATCCCGGGCCGGCCTGGAGGACCTTGCTTACTATGGAGTACTCTCCTACTTGAATGACGTCCAAAAACATCGACACTCATGATGAGAATGCGTAAATTCTCCGATGTTGAGTTAATAAATGATTTCAGCTTCACGAAATTCCTCGATAATCGATATACTTTCATTCACATGTGATGAATTTCCGGGTGCTTGTGATGCCAGAAGTAAGCGAAGATGTTCTACTAGCTCATTTGGATTGTCCCAATAAATATAGTCCAATTGGCTGTTTTTTTCTAGCTAGCTTATACTTTGGCATACCCTGTCCCACATGATGATCGACTATATTTGCGATAAATATGTTAAATTTGTGGCTGGTATTACGTCGTATAGCCTCACTAGGCTTATAAATTTTTTTGTGCGCATTCGTCGAGATTACAATCGTTTCATACTTTTTCAAATCGTCCGGTGTGAGAGTTTCGACCTTGGGCACTTTTTTAAACAACAGCTCTGTTAATCCAACTGTTTTCTGAGCGTCAAAAATTATCGGAGAATTGCCAATCATTAATTTGTTTGCGAGATTTCGTACACCATAATACATCCAAGCTTGCCGTTATATTTGTTTGTAATAGCAGGAGATATTTGCTGATCAGCTCATCGACATTTTGCGAGTCATCATCATCCTCATATATCAATTTGAAAGAATCTTGTATTTCACTCTTCAAGGAATCATGTGCCTCATTTTGATTTTTCACACTATTTAACGCATCTTCTTTTTGTTCTTCAACATTATCACCCACTTTTTCATCCTTAATTTCCTCCTTCACCACCTCACCATTTTTATATGACACCAATTTCTCCAATGGCTCCATTATAGGCTTAAAGACATCCTGCATTCTCTGCTGATCGCTATCTTTTACAATTTTCATTATTTGATGCTTTCGTCTGATTGCATCGCTCGCCTTGGCAATTTCACGTAATACATCCTTTTCTCGCAACAATTGTTCGCTCTTCATGTTGTCGCTATCAAGGCGTGCACAATACTGTCTCTTCAACCACCATCGATGAGTCATTTATCAATGGTGAGAAAATATTCAAAACCTTGTTTATATCGACCATCGTTGATAAAGCATGTATAAGTCATATCCGTATTAACATGGTCATTGTACACGTGTTTGAGATTCATATCATTCTGCTTGAAAAGCACCACGAAATTTGCATTAACTCTCACGAGATGTTTATGGATACGAGTGTACGTCTCACAAAGATAAAAGCTGTCAACAATCTCGTGCCTTCCCATGGAAAAGAATGCCCGAACATTATCCTGCTTTTCGCATGCTATATCATCAAAGATGAATATAGAGTTGGATCGTGCATCACTTGGTGTTATCACTTGTTCATGTGCCTCGAATAGATGATATTCAACTCCACTCACAGGTTCGAGTGATTGTTCGAGCAACTCATACTTTGGCTGCTTCAACGATGTGGAATACAAATAAATGTTCTCAAATCTCAAACCATTCGGATGGATAATGAGGAAATCGTTGGTTTTCCCACAATTCGATGGACCGCAAAACAGTGCACGTATGCTATCCGGCAGTAAATTCCCATGATGTTTTTGTTTGTTCTTCCTCCCACCGTCTTCGACAAACTCGTCGAAATTTATCACGGGGAGTCCACCTCCGATAGTTTGCTTCTTGGACGTCATCTCATACACGACTAACGGCGAAATCATATAAACAGGCTTCTTATAGGGATTATCAATCAGTCGAATATTGTCTTTAGACATGATCATGCATGGCAAGAGTGGTAAAGGTTTAGTCAACCGCCTAATCAACAAACTCCCCGTTGAACTACATCTGCCTGGGTATCAGTATTGTGGATTAGGCACAAAGTCAAGCACCTTGTTCGTGGTGATCCGGGCATTAACCCATTGGATACGGCTTGTAAACAACACGATATTGCGTATTTGAAAAATCCGGATAATCTTGAGGCGAGACATTTGGCAGATGAAGTGTTGGCTGAACAGGCTGGACAACGTGTTACTGCGAGAGACGCTAGAATCGGTGAAAAAGCCAGTGCTTGGGGTGTGGCAAATATTATGAAGACAAAGAGAAAATTTGGCATGGGGATAAAGTCCCGCAAGGGTGGCGTTTGTATGACAAAGATAATTGGTCCTGCAAAGAAAACAATGATTCAAAGTAATGATCCGCATAAGATTATTACATCAGCTCTAAAGGGTGCTCGTGCAGCTGCAAGGTGGTAAAGTACGCACACCTCGGGTTCTAGCTGTACCCCATAAAATTGGTGGTTTATTGCCCTTCCCCATGCCCATTTTTGCGGGTCTTAGCGCTGCGGGTGCTTTGTCGGGTGCTGCGGCTAGTATAGCTAAAGCCGTAAATGCTGCTCAAGCAGCTAAACGTGAATTGGATGAAAGTAAGCGTCATAATCGGACACTTGAAGCAATTGCGTTAGGTCGGGGTCTACATCTGAAACCATATAGGCAGGGATTGGGCCTTCACATCAAGCCAAAAAAACTAGAAGTTACGCTTCCTCACCGACCCCGCATGTAAACTCCACATTTTCGTGGAGTTTACATGCGCTACACATTGCCGGCGAGCGGACCTTTCAAATGTGAAGCAGCAATTGTAAATTTGGATGAAAATGCTGGTCCTGGGACACACTGGGTCGCTTACAAAAAGACCGGATGGAAAGTCGTGTACTTTGATAGTTTCGGCGATCTTCCACCGCCATTCGAACTCATGAGATATTTTCGTGTTGGTAGCGTAAATTATAATCATAAGGGATATCAGGAATATGATACGATTGAATGTGGGCATTTGTGTCTCAAATTTCTTTGTCGACAATTGGAGCACATATACAAAGCAAATATACACTATATATAGGGGGGAATGACGTGGATAATTCAATTGTTAATTTACCAGCATCATGGATGAAAGTTTAACATTGACCATATCTGGCTAATCATCCATACTCGAGGCGCAATACTTTCCCCCCATCGAACTCTCGCCACACAAAAATTATACTCTCGGCCTCGTGGAATTGTTAACCTTCAACTCTATTCCCAATATCGACGTTGAGCACGATAAACTTTACGTGGGCGATGAGGTGTTGACGATACCTACGGGCAGTTATGAAATAGAGGATATTGAGACGTTTGTACCAGCAGAGCTCTCGCGTAAAAACATTAAAATCAGCATTAAGCCCAATGCTAAACCCAATGCTGACAAAAAGTACACACAATTCATGAATTTTTTTCATCTGTGCCACCGGGCTATAAGATCATTGAAGTTCCCTCCCACGTAATTTATCTGCCAATCACGAGCAGAACGATTGACGCGATACAGCTTCGCATTGTGGATCAGGGCGGTGATTTGGTAAATTTCCGCGGTGAAGTGATCACCATACGCCTGCATATAAAGTCGTGATGGGTATAGTTTTCGATAGATCTTCCAATAACAATAAACGGCCATGGATAAAAACAACACGAGGTGCTAACACCTCAAAACGTGCTACTCTTGATAAGTTTGAGTCTCAAAGTGCGCGGCGAAAGCGTGTAAAAAATTATTTAGTCTGTGCTCTGTGCATCTGTTGCGTGAAATGGAAAAAGAAATCGCAAACATTCAGACACCCGTGGTCTATGATGAATCCATAATCCATTGTTAGATTCACGCTCATCAGCCATATGCATCTTCAACCTTCAATAACAGCGATGAAATCCGTATTGCCATCCAACATCAAGACCTCTCCACCCTGCCAAGCAAGAGTTCCCTACACATATGTGGGAAATTCTTCAAGCTCGATGGGGCGCCCACCATTGCTACAAGCCTTGTCAACAATGCCATTTGTCATTTGTTTGAGGAAGTGCGATATTAATTGAATGGCATAGAAATCGATCGTAATAAGAATGTTGGCATTGCGAGTGTAATTAAGGGATATTTATCTCTCTCGCCGGCCAAAAGTTCTATGCTCGAGAACACTGGATGGCTCGATGTCGAAGAGACGAAGCAGATTGTAGATGTATCGGGAAACTTTGATGTGTGCATTCCGCTCAGCATGGTCCTCGGGTTTGCCGAAGATTACCGTACAATTGTCGTAAATGCCAAGCACGAATTGATTGTCACGAGCTCAAAGACTGACGATAATGCCATTGTACAAACAGCGCCCGAAGACTACAAACTCATATTGCATGAAATAGAATGGCTCGTGCTATATGTAACAGTCTCGGATCAGCGAAAAATTCAACTGTTAAAGTTTCTCGCCATAGACGCACCAATCTCCATGAGTTTTCGAACATGGGAACTACATGAATATCCATTGCTTCCTGACACCTCTAAGCACGTGTGGTCTGTAAAAACCTCGAGTCAGCTGGAGAAGCCACGATATGTCATCCTCGCGCTGCAGACAGGACGGAAAAATACGAAACACAATGCGAGCCACTTTGATCATTGTAACCTGAGCGATGTCAAACTTTACCTCAACTCACAATGTTATCCATATGGAAATTTGAATTTGAACATTGATCAAAATCAATATGCTCTACTCTACGAGATGTACGCAAACTTTCAACCGACCTATTACAACAAAGAGGCAGAATCATGGCTGAGCCGGATTGAATTTTTAGAAAAAGCCCCCCTCGTTGTCATTGACTGCTCAAAGCAAAACGATTCTCTCAAGTCCGGCCCTGTAGACGTGCGCCTTGAGTTCGAATTGAAAAATAATATTCCGCCACAAACTTCAGCATACTGCATGATCCTCCATGATCGTATTGTCGAGTACAATCCAATCATTGGGGGGGGGGGGGGGGGGGGGTTAAAAATGTACTTAATGTACAGGGCTTCAAGAGCCCCATCAACAAATTTGTCCTAAAGGAGATGTCCATCATCAAACTCCACGACAAGGATGCTGAACCGCTGATGCTCGCCTTCGACGCACCATTTGCATGCGACTCTTTACCGGCCAAGTACAAAATGACAAACAAGTGGTTGGAACGAAATTTCCATGGACTACGATGGGATCACAGCGGCATACCATACGAGGCAGCTAGTAAGACAATTCGAGAACTCTTGCAAGGAGCTCCCACCATCGATACGAAGGGATTCGAGAAATGCGCCTGGCTATCAAGATTCACAGATCCCGCAACAAAGGTCATCGACTTGGAGACTCTGGACTGTCCATCGCTTCAGAAGTTGCCGAAAATCACAAACTCCAAATGCCCCCATCATTCCTTCAACACGAAATACAACTGCGCCCATGATAATGAAAAATCGCTGAAAAGCTCGTTGAGTGTATACGAAGCGTTGTGTGAGCGAGGGATTTTTTTTTAAATGATAAAAAACATTTCGATGAAAATATATACTATTTGTATTTTTCATTTATTCTACGACGAAAATTGTTTTCTATTTCTCCTTCTCACACATTTCGATAAAACATTTTTTTTTAAATACATTTTTTACATAGTCAAACACTTAAAACGTCGAATACGATGGTGAGACGACTGTGATCTGGACGGCTGTTCCACTCAACGATGCTGCCCGACCGAATTTGCTCTTTTGCACCATACTTCAAGACGATGGACCTCGACGCTGTTGTATTTTCCACAACTGGAGTTGACTATCTAGAGTTGACTATTACGCGCCAGTTGCAGCATACTCTCGATGATGCAGACAGCCTTTCGATGATGGTGTTCCAACGAATTTCGTCTTTTTCCACCATGTGTGCTTAGACTTGAAAAAAGTCTATGCTGTTGTACTAGGTGCGCAACTAAGTTTCCGGGTTTTTTTACCAATAAAAAATTAAAAATTTCAAGACAAATACAAAAAAATGGTTCATTCGAAGTATTGTCCCTCGCTATTTACACATTTTTGTCATCTCTCTGGCAATACATAAATACCGCGACGATACAAGACGCGTCTTTGGACTGAAACCATTCGTCCAACCAATTTTGTACTGCATCGTAATTGGCCAAGTGTAGTCCACCCAAGCCATGCGCCATCGACCGGAACAAGTGATAGTCTGAAGGGGCCAGGTCTGGCGAATACGGCGGGTGCGGTAGTAGATCTCATTTCAGTGTTTTTATGGTGTCCTGGACGATGGAACTGCGATGGCACGGAGCGTTGTCGTCCTGCAATATCACACGTTCGTGTCTCGTGTCCCATTCTGGCCGTTTTTCGAGCAATGCGTGGTTCAAATTGATTAGTTATTGTCGGTAACGATACCCATCGACAGTTTCGCCTGGTTTCAGCAGGTCATAGTACACGATTCCTTTCTGGTCCCACCAAACGCAGAGCATTGTCTTTTTTCCGAAGCGATTTGGCCGTGCTGTCGGTGTTGACGCTTCGCCAAGTGAAAGCCACGATTTTCTGCGTTTGGGATTCTCGAAATATATCCATTTTTCATCGCCACTAACAATTCGATGCAGAAAACTATTTCTGTTCTGCCGCAAAAGCAAAATTTCGGAAGTGGCTTTTCGATTTTCCATTTGTCCCTCAGTCAACTCATCCGGCACCCACTTTCTTTCCTTGTGAATTTTTCCCATGGCGTACAAACGTTTAGAAATACATTGCCGAGTCACATTTGATGCCTCGGCAAGTTGATCTTCTGTTTGAGTGTCATCTTCATCCAATAACGCTTGCAGATCGGCGTCCGCAAATGTTTGCGGTCTTCCCGAGCGCTCCTTGTCCACAATCTCAAAATCGCCACTTCTGAACCGCTTGAACCAATCTTCACACGTTGTTTTTGATGGTATGTGTTCGCCCAAGGCCTCCTTAAGTAACCAACATGCTTCAGCTGCTGTTTTTTTTAGGTTGAAGCAGAAAAGCAATGCTTCCCGTAAATGCTGTTTATTTGGCACAGTTTGACATTTTCGAGGTTAGAAAAAAGGTCGTTGTCTTGCAATATTTGTTTATATTACAACTAGGTATTCTTAAGAGATGTCCAAGCTATACAGACACCCAATTTCCGACCTCTATGCCTACTACATGTGTCGCTAGCGCCATCCATGTGTGAAACCCGGGAACTTAGTTGCGCACCTAGTATTTTCCACCTTTGCAGGTCATCCAGAGACGATGATCACGTGCCGCTTGCTGCATTCGCTCGAACGTTTCCAAATCTTCATCGAAGGCCTTCACAAGTCGCCCTGGCAAGAAGACAGTGAACTCATCCGCGATATCCGAGTTGTAGCGTTTCCCAAACTTGGTTTGTACGGCCCTCCTGTCGGAGATTCGATGATCCGAGTGAACGCGGAGTTCTGACAGCTTCTTCTTTGGAAGGAATTCCGCCATCACGCTGACTTTGTTTATACTCGAGAGATCCATCTTCCCACAATTTCAAAGTTCCTTTTTTGAGAGACGTTGATGTTGCGGTGGAATAGTGCAATCTGAGCTTGGTCCACGAAATTATAAGCTTCCTCGTAACACTCCCACTCAAATTTTCAAACTTCTCCCCATTTTTTCAATCGTGAAAAATAAGTTTAAACACGTTAGAAGAAGCCCCATACGTGGAGAATTTCCCCCATCACGCCTCTACACTTCTCCAATCATAAAAAACAAGTTCAAACACGACTGAAAATCCTCGTACGTGGAGAATTTCCCCCCTAATGACATTTTCGACATTGCCGACGTTGAGGTGGGGGCCGTCAATGTGATCTCTCATTTGCGGTGTATTATAATGCTCCATGCATGGAAGATATGAAATCACTTCACTGTCTTTCCGATGATGTTCTGGCAAACGATCTCACAATAAACCAATGTAGTTTCCCCAATAATTTAAGAGCAAGACCTTTGGAATCTGTTCGAGCTCGTTTCTGCTCAAGTCCAGGGGGTGCTTGGCCGGATGCACTGCGTACATACTCGCACATGTGAACATCTTAACAGTATATTTCGGAATGACATCGAGACGTCGACGTATTGAAACTTTTTTTCAAGAGTGCAGCTCGAGTGGTCCATCTGCGGTCAAAGTCTTTGATGATAAAGTCCTAAAGTTTATAGTTTTTTTCAAGAGAACCCCTGACTTGTCAGGACCTGTATCAAGTGTCGGCGAGACTCGAGTTGATACGCATACAAACATTTTAAGGATTTCGGAAAAACGAAACCAAGGCACCGCAGCTGCATGTAATAAATAAAAGGGCTTTGAAGGGCCTCCTTTTATGTGATCTTCAAATTGTTGAAATTTTCCCCTACCCATATACCGTTGTCACACACACACGCACACACACACGCGCACACACACACACACACACACACACACACACACACACACACACACACACACACACACACACACACACACACACACCACATGGGGAGTCTGAAACCCCTACGTGGCGCGTCCCCAGGTGGCGGATAGGGGATGCCCTCGTATATAAATATGGACATGGATGTAGAAATATCTATATAGATATAGATATACGTATAGAGATATCTATCTCGATATAGATATGGATATGAAGATGTCCATATAGATATACAGGGTAGGAGGCAAATAAAATACCTCCCGTGGACCAACAGACACGGGGAACAAACCTCGACAACAAATGACTATGGGAAGTTCAATGAAGGAAGTACGGATTAGGGTGCAGGGGCACGGAACCCCAGTACCGGCGCCTCCAGGGAGTGAGCAAGCGGGCTCCCGGGCGTCGTCATCGAACGACCGCAGTACCATGGAGGTGGGCCACTTGGCTTCCACGCACGCCACTTGGCACGCACGCACGCACGCACGCACACGCACACGCACACGCACACGCACACGCCCACGCACACGCCCACGCCCACGCCCACGCACACACACACACACACACACACACATGGGGAGTTCCACATGGGGAGTCTGAAACCCCTACGTGGCGCGTCCCCAGGCGGCGGTTAGGGGAAGGCCCTCGTATATAAATATAGACATAGATGTAAAAATATCTATATAGATATAGATATACATATAGAGATATCTATCTGGATATAGATATGGATATTGAAATATCTATATAGATATACAGGGCAGGAGGCAATTAAAATACCTCCCGTGGACCAACAGACACGGGGAACAAACCTCGATAGCAAATGACCTTCAGGGAGTGACCAAGCGGGCTCCCGGGCATCGTCATCGAACAACCGCAGTACCATGGAGGTGGGCCACGTGGCCTCCATGGCGCACAATGTTTCACGTGAAGAAAACGAAGAGATAGGTGGAAACCGAAAGGAGATTTTGAAGTTGGTGGAGAGGCACGAAAAGACGCTGGAGAGCCTAGCCTCTTTTGTCCAACAGAAGAAAAACCTCCACAAAGAGATCCAGCGGTGGGTTCCTATGCTTACCAGTACTTGGAAAGGTATAGAGGACCTGGTAACGTGGAGGGCAAAGCCACAGGCGGCAACATCGACTGGAGGAACGCAAACCACGCCGACCATAACCCAAGCGAAATCGACTCTCCCTAACAAGGAGAGGAACGATGAAGGCATGGACGTGGGCGGTACCTTGACGCAAGTAAGCAAGGCGAAGAGGAGAAAGCGGGTTACACCGACGTCGACTGAAGGAAAGGAGCCGAAGAAGAAGCAGCTGGTGGAGCCATTGGCTGGTCAATCCGAGGATAAAGGCGAGAGATCAGAGCAGGAGTGGCAGACTGCGCGAAAGAAGAAAAGATCGCACAAGATATCCCAGAAGCAGCCTCAGAAGAAGCCGCAGAAACCTCGCGAACGGTCGACTCTGCCCAACACTCTCGTCATCCACAAAAAGGGTGACTTGAGCTATGCGGATATCTTGAGTCGTATAAAGAAGGATCCGGCGCTCAAGGATGCAGGTGAATGCATCCAAAAGGTACGCAGAACGAACGCGGGAGATCTGCTGATCGTTCCGAATAAGGAGAGCTCAGCCAAAGCACCGGAATTGCGAAACCAATTCGGAGGTGTTCTTGGTGAATCAGCAACGGTCCAGAGTAAAGTCCAGGAAGTTGATCTGGAGATCAAGGACTTGGAAGAGGACGCGACGAAGGAGGAGATATCGGTAGCCCTACAGAGAGTCTTGGGACCGGACTATTCAGTCACGGAATACTCTCTTAAGTCGCTGCGTAAATCATATGGCAGGACTCAAACCGCGGTAATACGACTCATGGTGCCTGCTGCCCGGAAACTTCTGGATACAGGAATCATCCGAGTCGGCTGGTATAATTGCAGAATCCGAGAGGTGGTGAGACCACTAAAGTGTTTCAAGTGCTGGACATTTTTGACACTTATCACGGAACTGCAAGAGCAACGTCGACCGAGCCGAAGACTGCATCAAGTGCGGTAACACTGGCCACAAAGTTGCCGAATGCACAGCAAGCGCAAAGTGTGTCATATGTGCAGAAGCGGGAGATGGGGCACCCACAGCCCACATCGCAGGTAGCTACCGATGTCCAGCATATACGCGGGCTCTCCAGGCTCTCCAGATACTCCAAAAATGATGCAAATGAGAGTACTCCAGCTCAACCTCAACCATTGTGAAGCAGCACAGAACCTGCTCATGCAGACTGTGCGTGAGCTGAAGCCTGACTTGGCGATACTCTCGGAACCATATAGACATCTAGACATGCAACCTTGGGAATCTGACGCAAGTGGGAAGGCCGCAATTTGGTCCTGCGGGAAGCTTCCATTTCAGGATCTTGCGAGTCGGTTGGAAACTGGTTTTGTGAGAATAAAAGCCAAAGGAGTTCATTTCTACAGTTGTTACGCACCGCCTAGCCGGACGACTGATGAGTTTGAGAATTTTCTCGACAACTTAGTCGCAGACGCTAAACAACGCTTCCCGGTAGCCATAGGCGGAGATTACAACGCATGGGCTGTGGAATGGGGTAGTAAAGTGACGAACAGGAAGGGCCAAGCCCTGCTTGAGGCTATGTCCTTATTGGATATAGTACTACTTAATGCCGGTACAAAGCCCATTTTTGTTAAAGGTGAAGCCTCCTCTATAGTGGACCTCACTTTTGTGAGTAGTAGCCTGGCCAGAGGAAACCAGTGCCACTGGGTAGTCAGTAATATCTACACTCACAGTGATCATCAAGCGATTCTCTGGGAGATTCGCGGAGACTTCAGCAGAACAGCGAAGGCGCCGAAGACAAACGGGAAGGGCTGGAAACCGAAAATGCTTGACGCGAACTTGTTTCGTGAAACTTTTGATACCAGCCACCTCGCAGCGGAAAGTGCAACCGAGAAGGTCAAGGTGGTCATGCAGAGGGTCACCGAAGCATGCGATGCCACAATGCCACGGAAACGTAACGTCGACGTAACGTACACTGGTGGAGCGAACAAATTGCCGGCCTCCGAAGGGAGTGTCATCGAACTCGCCGCCTAGCGCAAACGAGCTCGAGGCAAACGCTCGTTCCCCGATTTGGAAGAACAGCACAGGAAGGCGCGCTTGAAGCTTAAAAAGGCTATCAAGTAGAGTAAAGCTGAAAGCTGGGGCGAACTGCTCAGCGAGGTGGAAGATGCTCCCTGGGGTAGGCTGTACAAAGTAGTACTGACTCGGCTGAAAAGCCAGCCAATGCCATCGCCTGTGGACGCAGCCCTGCTGGAAAAGATTGTTACACATCTGTTCCCTGAGAAACCCGAGGAGGACTACCAGCTCGAGGAGGACGTCGATGAGGACATCCCAGCCATTACTGAAGAAGAGCTTCTTACGGCGGTTGCTAGGGTGGGCAACAATAAAGCCCCCGGCATGGATGGAATACCCAACATCGCACGCAAGGCAGCGATCAAGTTGGCACCGGCAATATTCCTGGGCATGTACAATGCGTGTCTCAAGGAAGGAATCTTTCCGAACAAGTGGAAGTGGCAGAAGCTAATGCTCCTCCCGAAAGGGAAGAAACCACCGGACGAACCTTCATCCTATCGTCCGCTCTGTATGCTGGATACCGCCGGAAAGATCTTCGAGCGCATCATCCATAACAGGATTGAGAAGGTCGTGGACCCTCTACTGACGGAGGACCAGTTTGGCTTCAGAAAGGAGCGCTCTACTCTGGATGCCATTAACACAGTGGTGAAGCAGGCGCAGGAGTCGACTGCGGGGAAACGATGGGCAAGAGGGTCCAAGAAGTACTGCG
The DNA here is from genome assembly GCA_944452715.1 of Ophion slaviceki. Classification (NCBI taxonomy): domain Eukaryota; kingdom Metazoa; phylum Arthropoda; class Insecta; order Hymenoptera; family Ichneumonidae; genus Ophion; species Ophion slaviceki. The sequence continues at coordinate 8,505,432 of OX101789.1, forward strand.
CGTTTGTCGCTCTCGACGCACAGTGGGGCAGAATCCCAAAAAGCTGGCCAAAATTCGGAAAGTGTCCAAAATGATCTCCAATTCTCTTCTCGGGGGTTTTCGGGGTCGCTGAATACGAATCTGTTATCAGAATTACGATTTTCAAAATGGCGGACATAATTCAACCAATTAGTCAAATAATTCAGTAAAAAATACCCAATCATATTTCTTAAGGGTTTTTGGGATCGCTGATTACGAATTTGTTATAGGAATGTTAATTTTCAAAATAGCAGACGCGATATATAGACGATTCCACAAAAATTTTCAATTTTTAAATATTTTTTAATAGAAAATGTTTCATAATATTTTTAGGTTTAAATGAGTAGAAAATCTCTTGAGCCATGTTTTTATTTTTGAACAATTTCTTGAGTACAAAATTTGCAATAAATCAAATATCTGTTATTTACTTCTAGTAACAAAAATCTTGTATGTCATCTTCAATGTTGGAATCATTCGATTCGGATTCTGATGTTGACCCACTTGTATCCAAATCGGAATCGTTCCTTATCTCTTGTTTGGTGACTTCAGGTTGTTTTAACATTTCTATAGCTTCTTTGTGTAAAGATTTCGCCGGTCTCTGGGGCAATTTCCTGATGCTTGAGAGAAATGGATCTGATGATACTAAGAGCCTATAGAAAATGTCTCTCATATTCGATTCTCGAGAGCATTTTCTTGAATGATGTAACCTGTAGTTCTTTATGTCCTTATTGCGTGACTCTTGGGCCTCTTCAGAAAGTTGTCCGATCGGTAAAAGGGCATATTTTACAATTTCTGCTCCGTGCATCAACACTTTGTGCACAGATGTTGGCATGTAATACCATGGATATAAAGCAACGAATAAACGGGCAGTATTTACACAATAGTCTTTGAATTTTTCTTCGTCTATATCATACCCGCTCGAAATTGCCTGCAAAATAACATGAAATCAGTGAATTAAATTTTCATCGACTCCTGTTATTTCAGCAGACATATTAGCATTTTCGAAAAAGCGGCGGGCGGTATTTCCATCGTTTGAGCTGCCATATCCTGGCTTTGGTCGATCAACGATAAGCCCCAGTGTTGTCTTAAATTGAGTCTGTATGTCTTCCTTGCGTACTTTCACAATCTTTTTCACTTCCTCTTCACGAGCTTGCCACTTTTGAGTTGTGAGCTTATACGACAAATGCAAACAGCACTCGAAAAAACGAATCCACGCATGTAATGTAGATATGCCAAATCTTAAATTATCTGTAGTAATGTCCATTTTTATAATTTTGTCGATGTTATTAAAATCTTTAGAGGTGGCTTTGCACAGGAAGCAGCGTTGTGCAGAAGTGGTACCGGTTACAGCGTTACAGACTTTGCCGTCTATCATCGTAAACGACATACAATAGGTTACTGAAATTGATTTTTCATTTTGTTCAGTAGTGTATGGTGCAAGACCCGCAATCTGCTGTTCAATGTCGGTAACTTCTTTCAATGTTGATTGTACATCTTCATGTACAAACTGCAATCGTATTGGTCTGCAGAATCGAGGAGATGAAGGTCTAGGATTTTTCCACACAATAGTTCCTCCATCCGTCTCGTGATTGTTGTAGATTAATTGCAAAGGTACCAGAGAAGTATAAAAAATGCTTTCATCAGATTTTCCAGCCTCATCAAATTTTTGCTTATAAACACTTTGACCGCTGCTTCCATCACATCCCCATTTACAGTGAAGTACTAATTTTTGCAGAATTTCAGAATTTAGAGTATCGATGACATCAGCCTGAAGTTGTATAATTCTGTATGTGGTATGATCAAGTAAAGCCTGTAGTTTAATTTGTGCGCACGACTCAGTAATATTCATGTACACAACTGATGGATAACAACGATTTTTTGCTTTTTCTACTTCATGGTATGATGGGTATAATTTGCATTTACGTGCTCTAGCTGTATTTCTGGATAGCTGATAAGAGCGCTTTGATTCTCCTTTCTCGATCATCAAAGAAAGTGCTTCGTCTGGGGTTAAAGGTGTCTCATTTTTTGACCGAACAGCAGCTATATATTTTGAGGCTTTTGTTGGGCTGGTTAATGTGACATCTTTAAGAACTTGAGCAGCATCCACTTGACCAGAAGTCCTTAAACTCATTTGAGCAGCATACGTCAATTCTTCTGTAGATAAAGTAGAACGTATTTCTTCAGTCTTTCGCCTCTTAGATCTATCGCTGGATGAAGCAAAGGATTTCGAAGGTCGTCCAGATGTTCCTTTTTCATCATTCTTCACAATCTTCTCAGATGTTGATGTTGTGCATTCAGTATCGGATAATGTTGAAAAACATACGGTGCCATTCAACCATTCTTCATTATTTTTTAGAAACTTTTCTTGGCCTCTATTTGCTGCTTTCCATCTGGATCGAAAATTTGCAAATAACAGTCCTAATGACTTTTCATCCTCGTCTACTTGTATCACATGTTCTGTTTTCTTGAAAATTGCATCTTTCAAAACTCCAATAACGAATTTCTGTTCGTTTTTTAAACTGTCTTTCACCATGAAAAAAACATCTCTTCTTGATAATTCCATATTTGAAGATTGGGAAGACTCTGTAAAATACCAATATAAACATGTACAAAATTGAATGACATTATTTTGAAATCATTTTATACTTAACAAAACTATATACGGTGTTCTGACTCGAAATGTACAAAAATAATTTATTACTACTAAAAATGATTTTATATTTATAAAGAAAACGAATATTTATGATATAAATGATTAACAAATATATTTACATACATTCTGCACGAAAAAAAAACCGAAATTACATGAAATCTGTCTTTACGAGAATCACCTCTGTGTCAGTATACAACAGGTATAATAAAGCCTGAACAGCAGGCGGGCTCCTTTCTTTCATACATGGCTGCTCTAGGAGTCCCTCGTCAGTCCTTGCCGAATCGCCGTCTACACTACGTATACACTATGTACGTATACACTAATACACCTTTACTGCCGAAAACCGTTACGCCGTACAAACATGGGGGAAACACAGTTCTAGCTACTGAGAGTTCTTGCAGGAATATTTTATAAAATGTTGAGATTTTCGTAAAGCGTACATTTAGAATAATAAATTACTGTATTAAAACTTAAATGATCTATGAATATTAATCAATAAATGAACATACTACAAATGGAATTGATAAATAAATATTAATCTATGTTAATAGACAGAAAATATACCAACGCGCTGTAACGTAATAATCAATGGATTACATTCACACGTCCGTTAATGTCGCGCCACGTATTTCTCCCTAAAAATTAGTCTAACTATTCGTTGAGCACTCCTGAGCAGCCAGTTTTTTAGTATATTATATTTAGTACTGTACACTATCAGTTTCTTGTTGAAACAAGGTCGAGACTCGCGAAGACATTTTTAAAACTACTTTAGAAAATCGATTTGCGAAAAAAAATGTATAATTTTTTATGTTTACTTGTTGCAAAATTTAGATATTTCAAACATAAAATAAGCAATAACTGTGCATAATTATATTTTCTGCATACCTTCAGAAAGTTTTTCCATTTTGCAGAATTAAAATTGAGACAGTTTCGTCCGTTTCACAGCACTTCGAAACAGGCAAAAATTTTTCGACGCGTACGCTTGTTTAATGCGTACCGAACGGCGGCTGAATGTCGACTGATGTCGAGGCGACCCTAGAGCAGGTATAAACCTGCCCGGTCCGGAATTTCGTCCTAGGACTATCAGTAAACAAGATCTGAACATATATAGACGAATATATACAACTCAAAAATTTGACTTTTGGCCAGCTTTTTGGGATTCTGCCCCACTGTGCGACGTCAGAAACGGCGATATGGAAGTGTATCATGGATGCCCTAAAAACATTAGGTGTACCATGGTACCTACGGAGAATAGGGGCGAGATAACTATGTAATAGGTGGCTCATGTACGACACAGAGGATGGACCGAAGACGTATAGGGTGACTGGAGGAGTTCCTCAGGGCTCTGTACTTGGACCGCTTCTGTGGATCATGTACAATGATCTGCTGCTATTACAATTGCCGAAAGGAGTGTCCATCGTAGCGTTCGCAGATGACGCGGCGCTGATTGTCATCGCCAAATTCCTGGAGCAAATCACCGCACTCTTCGGCGAAGCTGTCGCTAAGATAATGGAATGGATGTCTTCTGTTGGACTGCAGCTTGCAGCCCACAAAACAGAAGTACTCCTTGTATCCAGCAGGAAGGTGATGGAAACGGTGACGCTCAGGGTTGGAAACGCCAAAATCACATCCCAACCGTTCATTCGGTACCTGGGTGTGATTCTCGACGCGAGGCTAAACTTCAAAGAGCAAACCGAGCAGATCAGCAGAAAGGCCGCTGGGGTGGCTACCACACTGGCGCGACTCATGCCTAATGTTGGTGGCCCCAGACAGAAGAGAAGGAAATTGCTGTCATCAGTGACGACCTCAGTGCTCACCTATGGCATACCCATATGGGCTGATGCACTGAAAATCCAGGAGTACCGCAGGAAGGCTGCAGCAACGTATCGCGTCAGCGCCTTGAGGGTAGCCTGTGCGTTTCGCACTGTCTCCGAGGACGCTATCAACGTTATTGCGTGAATGCTGCCCATTGAGGTGCTCGCCGAGGAGCGTAGATCGATGTACCAGCAGAAGAGAGCTAGAAAACCCCAATTATGCAAGGACAGAAGCGAGAGCAACCAGTTTCAACCAGTGGCAGACGATGTGGGATGCTTCTACCAAGGGAAGGTGGACACATGGACTAATCCCAAAGGTAGATATATGGGTGAACCGTCGACACGGGGAGCTCACTCAGGTGATCTCAGGACACGGCTGTTTCCGGGCTTATCTCTATAAGTTTAATTATGAAGATTCCCCGGACTGCCCAGCAGGTGTAGCAGTCGAGGAGAACGCTGAACATGCATTGTTCCAATGCCCACGTTTAAGTGCCTCCCTCGCGATAGTCGAGGATCAGCTGGAGACACGCATCACCCCGGACAACCTGGTTGAGTTGATGCTGGAGTCAGCAGAACCATTGACAGCAATATCGGCTTATGCTGCCGCAGTAATGAAGGAGTTGCGACGTGCAGAACGTGCGAGGAAGAAGACGACGCCGGAAGACCAGGCAGTCATAGATTAAATCAGCGATACGAACCCCTAAACCACTCATACCATCTCGAGTGGAACGGGGGATGTAAGGTCGTCTGACAACACTGCAGGAAGAGCTACGGCTAAGGCCTCTCCCGCGATGTAATACATAGCGGTCGTCCCGCGGGAGAATTTGTAAGGCCACAGAGGAACGGGGGTTTTTAGTCGGTGCAAGCCCGACACACGGCAATTATTTGTTATGGTACGGAGGCATTTTCCCGCTAAACCTCTTAAAAAACACACACACACCGCACGCACGCACGAACGCACGCACGCACGCACGCACGCACGCACGCACGCACGCACACACACACACACACACACACACACACACACCACATGGGAAGTCTGAAACCCCTACGTGGCGCGTCCCCAGGTGGCGGATAGGGGGATGTCCTCGTATATAAATATGGACATGGATGTAGAAATATCTATATAGATATAGATATACGTATAGAGATATCTATCTCGATATAGATATGGATATGGAGACGTCCATATAGATATACAGGGTAGGAGGCAATTAAATACCTCCCGTGGACCAACAGACACGGAGAACAAACCTCGACAACAAATGACTATGGAAAGTTCAATGAAGGAAGTACGGATTAGGGTGCAGGGGCATGGAACCCCAGTACCGGCGCCTCCAGGGAGTGAGCAAGCGGGCTCCCGGGCGTCGTCATCGAACGACCGCAGTACCATGGAGGTGGGCCACTTGGCTTCCATGGCGCACAACGTTCCAAGTGCAGGAAATGAAGAGAAGTGGAGAGAAGAGCTGTATATGCTAGGTAACCAAATCACTAGCCTCCGGATAGTGAAATCCGAAAGCTCGCCAGCTCCATGAGCACTTCGTACAAACGGATGCTCAGGTTGGAGGAAGAAGCAGACAAGACGGTGGCAGGCATAGCACCGGCACCAACGAACGCTGCCTTCGACACAGACAGCACCGAAAACCTTCGCCTCTGTGGTGACCAGGCCAAAAATCGGCCAACGTCCGGAAAACGCGGAGAAGAAGAAGCGCACTCCGCCCCTGACAGAAGTCCGCAAGCCCAAGAGGAAGAAGAAAGTACGAGAGGAATCACCGCCGGAACCTCCCAGAGACAACGGGAACTTGACCAAGAAGGCTGCCAGTGCTGACTGGAAGCAAGTGCAATGGAAACCGCGGAGGAAGCCGCGCAAGGAGCCTGCACTCCCCACTGCACTGACCACCAAGCGGAAAGGAGATCTCAGTTATGCTGAGATCCTCTCTGAGATGAAGAAGGACGAAAAATTAAAGGAGGTGGGATAAAGTGTCTCGAAAATACGTCGAACGATGGGAGGTGACATCATCCTCGTCTTCGATAAAGCAAGCCAAGACAAAACCGCCGAGTTTTCTACGGCTATCGAGACGGCCCTCGGCGAAGAAGCGGCAATAAAAAGCAGGGTGCAGCTCACTACGATCGAAATCAAAGACCTGGCCGAAGATACGACGAAGCAGGAGATCTGCGAAGCCCTCCAGGACGTCCTAGGCGAGAACGCCTTGGTGGAAGCTGAAGCTGTCAAATCTATCCGGAAAGCGTACAGTGGCACCCTAACAGAGACGGTGATACTACCTGCCTCGGTAGCGAAAAAGCCTACCAATATAGGGAAAGTTCGAGTTGGCTGGGCAGTCTGTCGAATCCGAGAGATAGTGAAGCCAACTAAGTGCTTCAAGTGCTGGCACTATGGGCATCTGTCTAGCAGTTGCAAAAGCACGGTGGACAGATCGAAGTGCTGCATCAAATGCGGTGGCGAAGGTCACAAGGCCGAAAAGTGCGCTGCAGAGCCCCGCTGTGCTCTGTGTAGCGGCAAAGAGGATGATGATGCTTGCAAGCATGCGGCAGGAAACTTCAAATGCCCAGCGTATAAGAAGGCCTACAAGACGCTCATCCGAAAGCGAGAATGAGAGTACTGGAAATGAATCTTAATCACTGTGAAGCGGCACAGGATCTGCTTATGGAGACTGTGCGGAAGCACAAAGCTGACGTGGCGATCATCTCGGAGCCATACAGAAACCTCTACCACCATTCCTGGGTAGCGGATAAAGAGGGCAAAGCCGCGATCTGGGGCTGCGGCGAGTACCCATTCCAGGACATCTCAAAGAGACTGGAAGACGGCTTTGTTAGGGCGAAAATAAACGGCGCTCACATCTTCAGCTGCTACATGCCACCGAGCATGACACTGAAGAACTTTGGACAAAGTCTGGACCGGCTGGTAAAAGACGCCGAGGATCGGACTCCACATGCGATTGCGGCTGACTTCAATACCTGGGCACTGGACTGGGGCAGTAAAGAGACGGACAAAAGAGGTCAGGCACTCTTGGAAGCACTGTCTGTACTGAACCTAGTTCTACTCAACGATGGCAAGGTACCAACGTACTGCAAGGGAGATGCCTCCTCGGTGATAGGCCTCACCTTTGTCAGTGGCGGACTCGCTAAGGGCTGTACACGCTGACATGAATCGAGAATCTATACACATAGTGATCATCGCGCCATCACATGGGAAGCGTCGAGGGAGCAGTGAAAGCGACGGACGTTAGGTGGTTCCAAGGTCCTCGGCTGGAAAACAAACATGTTCGACATATACGTGTTTAGCGAGGCCTTAGATGGCAGTGAAATGGAAACCGACAACCAAAACGCAGAGACTGGAGCCCAAGAACCGAAGAAGAGGGTAGCAAGGGCCTGTGATGCCACGATGCCGAGAAGACGGGGAGGAAACCATCACCCCCCTATGTATTGGTGGAACGATACGATTGCCGGGCTGCGACGCGAAAACAACCGAACGAGGAGGCTAGTCCAACGAGCCAGGGGCAAGGTTTGGCACCAAGTACTGGAGGCGAAGCACGAGGCGACACGAACTGCACTGGCTAAGGCAATCAAGCGGAGCAAAAGGCAAAGCTGGATCGAGCTACTCGGTGAAGTTGAAGGTGATCCCTGGGGCAGGCCTTACAAGGTAGTCATGACCTGCCTGAAAGGGCAGTCAAGTCAACAACCTACCTGCCCAGACCAACTCAGGAGGATAGTATCAACTCTCTTCCCACAAAAAGAGGAACGCAACTATCAAGTGGAAGTTGAGGACATTGAAGCTATCCCGCCTGTTACGCAGGAGGAGCTGCTCCGAACGTGCAGAAAGGTGGGCAATAAGAAGGCATCAGGAATGGATGGCATCCCGAACATCGCTTTTAAAGCAGCCGTCAAAGAAGCTCCCGCATTATTCATAGAAGTATATAATGCATGCCTCAGGGAAGGAAAATTCCCTGATCCATGGAAATGGCAGCGACTCGTTCTCTTGCCAAAGAGCAAAAAACCGCCGGACGATCCATCGTCATATCGTCCGGTGTGCATGTTGGACACCGCAGGACAAATCCTGGAGAGAATTGTTCACAATCGGGTCGAAGCCGCTATCGGGAACTCCCTGGCAGTCAATCAGTACGGCTTCCGTAAGTCCAGATCGATGCTAGAGGCGATGAGTCACGTGGTCACCACAGCGAGCCAAGCAATCTCCGGCACCAGATGGAAAGGGAGGGGGGCAAAGAAGTATTGCCTCGTGGTCGCCCGCGATATCAAAAACGCTTTTAATTCAGCCAGGTGGAGTAACTTCTGCTCTGCGCTGGATAAGCTGAACGTGCCATCCGACCTGAAAAGGATAATAGGAAGCTACCTTGACAACAGGTTCCTGAAGTATGACACAGAAGATGGACCACAAGAGTACAAAATCACTCGGGGCGTACCTCAAGGCTCGGTGCTCGGTCCACTTCTGCGGAACATAATGTACGACGGCTTGTTGAAACTAACACCGCCTCAAGGAGTAAAGATAGTCGCCTTTGCCGATGACGCCGCAGGGGTTATCGTTGCGAAATACCTGGAAGAAGCTAACAGGATGTTCGAAAAGACATACACCCAGATCCAGCACTGGATGGGTACAGATGGCTTGAAACTTGCTGAGCACAAGACAGAGGCTGTGCTGATCACCAGCAGGAAGAAGATAGTGATGATAGAGCTGACTGTGGGACATCACATAATTACGTCACAACTCAGTATAAAATACCTGGGTCTGATGATCGATGCACGACTCAGCTTCGAGGAGCACTTAGAGTACGTCGTTGGCAAGGCGGAAAACGTTAGAGCGGCGTTAGCGCGACTGATGCCAAACATAGGCGGACTGAGGCAGACGAGGAGGAAGCTGCTGGCATCAGTGGTCACTTCGGTCCTGACCTATGGTATTGTCATTTGGGGCCATGCATTGACTACCGCGAAGTACCGACGAAAGACGGCAGCGGTCTACCGGCTCAGCGCTTTAAGGGTTTCCTGTGCATTCCGCAGAGTATCGAAAGATTCAGTGTGCGTACTCTCGGGAATGCCACCTATAGAGGTCCTGGCCGAAGAGAGAAGATCCCTATACCACCAGAGGAGGTCACCGTCAGGACTTCAAGATGAGCACAGAACTAAAATCGAGAAACGCGGCCTACAACGCTGGCAGCAGAAGTGAGATGCATCCGTGAAAGAGAGATTCGTACCGCCTACTTCCCCAGATAGATGGTTGGCTGAACCGCAAACACGGGGAGGTTAACTACTACCTGACGCAGATGCTATCAGGCCACGGCTGCTTCAGAGCATACCTGCATAGATTTGGTAACGATGAGTCTGCGGACTGTCCTAGTGGATGAGGAGTACCAGAGGATGCTGAACACACATTCTTCCAGTGCCCACGATACCAAGAAGAAAGAGAGGAACTGGAGGAGGTAATAGTGGAAGCACTAACTCCAGAGACCTTGGTGGGACTCATGATGAAAACAGAAGATAACTGGGCAGCGATTGGTAGTTTCGCTACGGCGGTGCTGAAGAAACTGCGCCAGGAAGAAAATAAGAGAAGAAGCGAGATAGCGACGATAGCCGCTGATGATTGCAAAAAGAGGAAGAAAGCCAGTCGGCACCATCGGAGGAAGAGCTACGGCTGTGATCACTCTCGCGAAGTAATGCTTGGCGGCGGGCCCGCGGGAATAGAATAGGTTAGTGAGAAAGAGGTTCAGGGTTTTAGTTGATACAGCGAGTGCGCGAGTCCAACACACGGGTTGCATGCAACCTACGGTGCATAAAGCATTTCCCCCTCTTAAAAAAACACACACGCACGTTCGCGCGCACACACACACACACACACACGCACGCTCACGCACACGCACACGCACACGCACACACACACACGCACACACACACACACACACACACACACACACACACACACACACACAAATTAGTGTAGAAATAAAAACACTCCGCTTGCATCGATGATATTTGTATGTCTATAATAGAGTATGTATATAATAAATTAGAAGATTTATGGTTTATCAACGGTCACTCACCATGATCCTCGCCCCCACAAAACACTCGGCGACAGCGACTTTCCCCTCCCGCCACCCGCTCGTCGGACCACATGGCTACCCCCTCCATAGAGACCCCTGACATCCCCCCTCGTAACGTCACGTGCTGGACCACCCTCCGCCATGCATACCAGGCTTCCCCGCGCTGGACCCCCGCCCCGCTCCCCCTGAGATCCCGCGGTTAGGAACGACCTATTACCACTAGTTGGGCCTTTTCGCGCCTCGCCCAAGGCACGCTTCGAAATCTCGGTCCTCGGGATTGGTCGCCGAAAGTGTGGGTAGCGGTGAGACCAGTCCGTGGCTAGAAAGAATATATAATTTCTTCCCAACTCTCCTGCGCCTTACCTGAACCCGCTGCTCTTCGCGCCATCAAATCCCGTCGCGAGCGTGGGCCTCGTATTCTCTCGGCACCAGCAACCGCTCTCATTCGCAAGACGTACGTTGTCCATCAGTATATTCTTTATCCGGTAAAAAGACAATTTTCGTATTCAATTTTTTAAATTGTAAATTCAGTGTCTTGCGTAGCCCGTTTGCAGCTTCTCCAAGGGTCCGACGTGTATCCAGGTTTATCACGATTCTGTTGTTCGACTTCCCAGCTCATCGATAGTAGGTACGTAGAACAAATACATTCAATCCGCGATAGTACTTCTTGACATTTTCTCTGATATTGTAGAGTTTAAAAACATTCTGACGTTTTTTATTACCGTGTTGTAATTTCGTTACTCCACACGCGTTTTTGCTACATTTCTCTGAATATCGATAAACTCTTTTAATTTCCGAAACCACGTGTTCTTCGCCGTATGCTATCGGGCTTATTTTTGTGGAATGTATGTTTCAGCTCGGCGATCATACGTAGAAAAATTGTATTCTATTCGCGCCGATAAATTTAGAGGTTTTCCCTAATATTATAGATTGTAAAAACGTTTGGACATTTTTTGTTACGATGTTGAAACTTTGTTGAACCGTACGTGTTTATTTTTTTCCGCTATATTTGGCTGATTATCGATAAATACTCTTCATTCCCGAATGCATGTGTTCCTCGTCGCGTGGCATCGGGGTTTTTTTTCGAGGAATGTTTTTTTTTAACTTGCAAGCACGCGTTGCTTCTCTTTTGCCAACTTCTTTCCTCACCGTTCGCTGTCGTCAGAAATGCATACAAAATATTAACATATCTCGTAAAATTGTGAAAACCTTTAAAAATAATTTAGGAAAAAAATGATTTCTCTAGCAAAATGAAAAAATGCTCGTACGACAGCGCTTTTGTCTGTGTCAAACAAATTTTCTTTGTTTGGCCATGCTTTCTCGGCTTCGACTTTCAGCCCCCCCCCCCCCCCAACTCTCGTCGGATACACGGTGAAGACACTTTTTGCTGTCTCGGATCTCGGGTTTGAAAGCTCGCCGTGACAAAAAAACAACATATATTTTCTTTTTCCAATTGTTTTTCCCCTTAACCTACCACTAGTATTTGCGGTACGAGCGCAGGCCCCGGCGTTCCCTCCCCACTAGCACTCGCCATCATGTGCAAGACGAACGTTGTCCAATACTCGTACTGTATCTGCTGAAAAAATTTCTTCGTGGTCGAATCTTTTACTATAAAATCAGTTTTTTCGCGTGAGCTGTTTGCTATGTCTTCAATCGACCGTCTTGTGTGCACGATCATCGCGATTCTGTTATGCACGTTTCCGGTTGGCCGATCATATGTAGAACAAATACATTATGTTCCCGACAATAATCCTCAACATTTTCTCTGATCTCACAGAATCTAAAATGGATCGGCCATTTTTTGTGACTATGTGGTAACTTTGTTAATCCGCGCTTATTTTTTTTCGCTGCATTTATCTGAATATCGATAAATTGTCTTAACTTCCGAATACCGAAACATTTTTTGCTATAAGCTACTTGGAAAAAACATTTTTTCCGGAAAAGGTAAATGCTCGTAAGACACAGCGACATTTTTGTCTTTGTGAAAAATCTCTCCCATGTTTGGCAATTTTTTCTCGTATTCTTAATCGGTTAGAATTTTTTTTTTCGTGTTCTAATTTTTTAAATACAAAATCAGTGTTTCTCGCAGCACGTTTGCAATTTCTTCCATCTACCAGCGTGGCTCAAGGTTCATCGCGATTCGATTGTTCATTTTTGCAGCTCGTCAATCCCACGTAGAACAAATACATTATGCCCGCGACGATAAATCTCGACGTTTTCTCTTATATAGATTGTGAAATCATTCGGATATTTTTTGGTACTATGTCATAACTTTTTTAATCCGCACGCGCTTGTTTTTCTTGTCGCTACATGTCTCTAAATATCGATAAATCTTCTTAATTTCTGAAATCACGTGTTCCTTGTCACATGGTATCGGGCTTTTTTGTTAAATGTATTTTATATACTTGCAAGCGCGCGTCGCGGCGTATTCGCCAACTTTTTTCTCTCAGATCGTTCGATCTTGTCAGAAATGCATTGAAAGTAACAGCATATCCCGTACAATTGTGAGGTCCGTCGAAAATGAATTTCGAAAAAAAAGTTTCTATGGAAAAGCGAAATACGACAGCACTTGTATCTTTGTCAAAATTTATTCCTTTGTTTGGCCAGGTTTTCTCGGGTTCGTCTTTGAGCCCCCCCCCCCCCTGCCGCGCTTTTTCTACACAGGCAGAACACTTTTGGCCAACTTGGGCTTGATCGCCGAAGTCAGGGTTACGTCGCTACTGGCCGTGGCGAGAAACAATATATATTTTGTCTTCCCAATTTTTGCGTGCCTTACTCTACCACTACTATTTCCGGCCTGCTATTACGGTGCGTGCGCGGGCCCGGCGCTCTCTCACCGCTAGCACTCGCTCTCATTCGCAAGACGTGTACGTTGTCCAGCCGTATATATTTTATCCGTTGGAAAAAAGTTTTTTCGTGAACGAATTTCTCACTGTGAAATCAGTTCTTTGGCGTTAGCCGTTCGCTATTTCTTCAATCGATTGTCCTGGATCTAAGTTCATCACAATTCTTTAAATCGGTTTTCCAGTTCTTTGATCGTACGTAGAACACATATATATTATATATCTTATCCGCAACAATAAATTTCGACATTTTCTCTGATGTTATCGATTGTAAAAACGTTCGGAATTTTTTTGTTGATATGTCGTATCTTTGTTGAACCGTGCCTATCTGTTTTTTCCGCTATATTTTGCTGAATCCCGATAAATTCTCTTAATTACCGACACCGCGCGTTCCTTGCAAAAAAAAACAATTTTCCGAAAAAGGTAAATGCTCGTAGGACACAGCGACATTTTTGTCTTCGTGGAAAATCTCTGCCTTGTTTGGCCATTTTTTTCGTATTCTTAGTCGGTTAGATAAAAGTATTTTCGTGTTCCAATTTTTTGATATTGTATTGTATTTTTTTATTCCTCATTATACAACGCTTTGCGTTTTTTTATATCCCACGCACACTAATTTTTCGCGTAGGACGTTTGCAATTTCTTCAATCTACCGTCGTGTTTCGAGGTTCATCGCGATTCGGCCGTTCGGTTTTCCAGGTCGTCGATCGTACGTAGAATAAATATATTATATCCGCAACGATAAATCTCAACGTTTCTCCGATATGGATTATAAAAACGTTCGGATATTTTTTGTTACTATGTTGTAAGTTCGTTAATGCGCACGCGTTTGTTTTTTTTCGCGGCATTTCTCCGAACGTCGATAAATTCTCTTAATTTCCAAAACCCCGTGTTCCTTGTCGTCTGGTATCGGGCTTTTTTCGTTGATCGTATTCTTTTATACTCTCGAGCACGCGTCGCAGCTGATTCGCAAACTTGTTTCACTCACCATTCGATATTGTCAGAAACGCATGAAAAATATTGGCATATTCCGTAACATTGTGAGGTACGGAAAAAAAGAATTTCGGAAAAAAATATTCTGGCAAAATTCAAGCTTCGTACGACAGTGCAATTTTTTGTCTTTATACAAAGTTCTTGCTTTGTTCAGCCTTTTTTCGCGGCTTCGACATTCAACCCCCCACCCCCGACCTTGGAGCTCGACGCATACGAAACTTTTTGGCATCTCGGTCCTCGGGATCGGTCGCCAAAAGCAGAGGTAGCGGTGCGGCCAGCCCGTGGCTAGAAAGAATGTAACATTTTTTCCCAACTCTTCTGCGACTTACCCCTACCCGCTACTCCTTGCGCCCTCAAATTCCACCTTGAGCGTGGGCCGCGTTTTCTTTCGGCGCCAGCAACCGCTCTCATTCGTAAGACGTACGTTGTCCAGCAGAGTATTCTTTATTCGATGGTAAGAAGTTACGCGAATTAAATTTTTTAATTATAAATTCGGTGTTTTGCCAAGCTCGTTTGCAATTTCTTCAATCGTCCGGCTTGTATCCAGGTTCATCGCGATTCGGTTGTTTGGCTTACCAGCTCATTTGTAGTAGGTACACTGCCGGCCAAAAGTATGGATACACCTAGAAAAATTTTACGCCGCATTAAAAGTTTGATATCTCTGTGAAAAAAAAGATATCCGGATTTCCAAGGCGGCATTTCAAAAGGGATAAATGAAGCTTCACTTTTCGTTTTGGAAACAAAATTCCGATTTTTTTTAGACCCGGGGCGACTTTTTAAAATGTCCGTTTTTCGGCTTTTTTGCTGTTTAAAATCGGCTACACGTCTTCGGGATATTTTTTTGGCATTTTTTTTCGAAGAACCTTAAAAGACAGAGCTATAGCTATAATTTCCTTTTTTAGAAAGTTGCGTACGATTTTTTTTCACCGAGTTATCGCATTTTTTTCTCCAAAAGACAATTTTGAAAAGATGCTGCTGAAATGAGATGATTTTTTGCTCCAACATTGGATTAAAAAAAAAAAATTCCATTTTTTTTCTCAATTTTTAGCCGCACAAAACATCCACCTCTTACCTCTTACCTCATCTAAACACAAGGAGTGGAAATAAAGCTTCTTGTCTTTATTTACATTTTACCTTTGTGGAGCGTAAAAAAGATTCTAATTCTCGCGAGTCGATATTCTATTTCTCTCCTGTTCTTTTTCTCGCTCTTTTTTTCGCACGTCGTTTTTGTTTACATTTTTGATTCTTTGGAATAATGTAACGAGTGTCGTGCTGACAAAGCCAGTTAGTTGTGCGCAAAATTCGAACGGAAACACGTGTGGTCTACAATCGACAAGTTTTTACGCAAATTTTTTTTCTTAACGGATCAAAATGGCACGGAAAAAATAAATTCCACTGTATAAAAGAGGGGCTATTGTCGCGTTGCGCGATAAGGGATTGTCGTACAGAGAAATTGCCAGACAAACTCGCGTGTCTTTGAAAGGAGTGCAGACGACCATCGGGAGATTTAAGAAGTCCGAGACGTATTTCAATCGCAATCGTCCGGGTCGACCCAAAGTGATAATGTTTAGAATTACACCGGTGGATCTGGGACGGGTGATGGTTTGCCAGGGGGGGGGGGGGGGGTTTCAGTAGACGCTACGCAGATAAAACCAAGAGAGAAAAAACGTTTGCTGATTCTGTGTTAATTATTTATTATGAATATACCGCGAGTCTATACCGCTAGAGAGATGGTAGCCACGAGGCAGACCGTGGGCGCGAACCCCGGAGAACGCGAACCGCCGAAAGTTTTGCGCGCGTGCCGCACCACTTACCGCGCAAACTGCGTAGACCAAATTTCGCCTCAACCGTCCTCACCGGCGGTCACAAACATGAACTGGCTGCAATACGCCACGCGGTGGCGGAATAACCCGGCACAGTCCGTCCACAGTGTTTCACTAGTTTTTCACCAAAACGAAGAGTCACCGAAGTCGCGAGAACCGGTTGAACCAGAAGAAAACCGGGCACAAGTCGATACGCGATGCACACGTTTCAAGCCTTTCGGAGAGAGAGAGCCGAATTGCCGCGCGTTGCCCTAAGTACCCGCTACCGTCGCTCTAGCTCGCCTTTTTCGTGAGCGATCGAGCGCGGTATCGAGCGACGCGCCTGCCAGGTGGCGCTGGGGTTGCTTGATCCGACCAAGGAGAGGTCCAATCGACCGCGAAAAATGAACGTCATTTCGCAACATTCCGCCCGCTGTGGCAACAGCGTTGTCACTGTTGGATAGAATCCCCCGAGGGCAGTTCCGAGGAAGTTGAACGGGGGAGGTCCGTGTCCGATTAAGCAACTTCGACCAGTAATACCGCCAGCTTGGCAATAGGCCGGCTAAGCGTTGAAGTTGCCGTCCTGAGGGTAACCACCCGGGTAAGCCATCCGTGCCGGGGTGGAGAGCAAGGGCCCGCGCGAAGCGCCACTTGGAGGGCGTGAACCTCTCGTCGGTGAGCAAAACGAGAGACCCGAGCTTGATGTCATGAGATGGGTGATGCCATTTAGACGTGGAGACGTACCGCTGCAAGCACTCTGTTGATCATCGAGACCAGAAATGTTGGAGGCGCTGCTGGACTAGCTGCCACCGGTGAAGTCGAGTGAGGGGAACCTCGGTAAGCGTGGGCTCCGGGACCGTGATGAGAGAGTGGCCAACCAAAAAGTGCCCTGGGGTGAGCGCGTTCAAGTCCTCTGGATCATCAGACATCGCGCTCAGGGGCCGAGAATTGAGCACCGCTTCAATCTGTGCCAGAAGGGTGGAGAGCTCGCCGAAGGTGAGGATGGTATCTTGAACGGTCCGCCGGAGATGGTGCTTCACGGACTTAACCGCGTCCTCCCATTTTCCGCCGAAGTGTGGGGCCACCGGAGGGTTGAAGGACCACGCTGTCCCGTCGTTCGCCAAGAGGCTGGCAAGCTCGCCTAGCTCGCGAGCTCCGGTGGAAAATAATCGCCGAAGAGCCACGTCGACGCCGGCGAAGTTGGTGCCGCAGTCGCTGAACAGGGTCCGGCAAATGCCCCGCCGTCCAGAGAACCTCCGGTACGCTGCAATAAACCCATCCGTGGTGTAATCTTCTACGACTTCGAGATGAACAGCCGAGGTAGAAAAGCAGACGAAGATTGCCAACCATCCCTTGTGGCATTTGGCACCCCGGCCTCGCCAAGCCTTTAGAGTGACCGGACCAGCGTAATCCACGCCCGTATTGAGGAACGGCCGAGAAGGTGTCAGGCGGGAAGGGGGAAGCTGGCCCATGAGCTGTTGCGCCCGAGCACCTCGCTGTCGGGCGCAAGGAACACAGCGGAGGATGTGTATCGGGGCGCGACCGCCAATAATCCAGTAAGTGCGTCTGACTTCCGCCAAAGTAAGCTGCGTACCTCCGTGCAGCGTTCGCCGATGAGCGTCCTCGATGATGAGCCTCGAAATAGGGGAGTCCCGAGGCAGAATGGCCTGGTGCTTGCCCTGGGGATCCAATTCGGAGTGTGCGAGACGTCCTCCGACTCGTAGCGTTCCATGCCGATCCACGAAGGGAGTGAGCCCGGTGAGCGGATGAGTACGCGTCAGTGCTGACCCGGAGGACAACACCCGAAGCTCAGTGCTGAAATGAGCCGCTTGGAATGCGCGGATCCAGTACTCGCGCGCTTGTTGCAGTTCTCCCATGAGGAGGGAAGATTGGCCGATTCCAGGGGAAGGTCCCTTGAGGCGACCAATAAACCGAAGGCATGCGGCCGTTACCCGGAGAAGCTTCTGTAGGGACGAGCACCGAGAGAACCGTTCCCACAGTACTGGTGTCGCCGGCGTCGAGGTGAGCGCGATGAACCCGGGCCGCTCCTCAAGATCTACCGTCGAACCTGCCGCAGGCAGGCCAGGCGGCCAGGCGTCCGAGTCCTGTGAGACCCAGGGTGGACCGCTCCACCACAGAGCATGCGTCGAGAGCTGGGTAGGTGTGAGGCCGCAAGATGCGCCGTCCGCCGGATTCTCCCTTCCAGGGACGAACCGCCATTGTGCCCGAGGGAGCAGCTCCTGGATGCTGCCGACTCGATTTTGAACGTAATCCCGCCATCGGGAAGGGTGACTATTAATCCACCTGAGCGTCACGGCAGAGTCCGTCCAGAGGTATGTTGGAACGTACACCAGCCCCATTGAATGATGAACAACACAAGTCGGGCACAAGTCGGGCTAAAAGTACCGCTGCTGACAGCTCCAACCTTGGGACGGTGAGACGCTTGAGGGGGGCGACCTTGGTCCTCGCGCAGACCGACGTAACTGGTGAGTCCAAGGTCGAGTTGCGCACCTTCAGGTAGACCACAGCCGCCATGGCCAGCAAGGATGCGTCCGAAAAGCTGTGAATCTCCACCGAGGAGGAACCGGAAAGACCCAGCCACCTCGGGATTGAGATGCAGGCTAAATCCTTGAGCTTCGCCCGAAACGTCAGCCACCGCTGGGTGATAGGGTGAGGCAGGAGGTCATCCAATCCGACCTTGTCGAGCCACAACTCCTGGAGCAGCATTTTCGATCGAATCACCACCGGTACTAGAAATCCGAGGGGGTCGTACAGCTGGGCTACCTCCGAGACAATGGTCCGCTTGGAAATCCGAGAATCGAACGCAACCTGTGTGGAAAACCGGAAGTCATCCGTTAGAGGCTGCCTACTCAAACCCAAGATTTTGGGGCATGGTTCTTCGAATGCGTGAATCCCGGTGGAGGCTCCGCCAACCTCAATAATTGGGAGGAGCTCGGGATGGTTGGTCTGCCATTTTGCCAACGGGAGCCCGCCCGCCGTGCAAATGCCCAGAAGTTGGCGAGCAATCTCGGCGAGCTCCTCGAGGGTATTCGCGCCGCCGTACAGATCGTCAACGTACCGCCCGCGAGTCAGCACTGATACGGCCAATGGAAAGAAGGGCCCTTCAACCGTTACCAACTGCTGAAGGACCCGACCCGCGAGGAAGGGAGCCGGTCTCGTTCCGTAGGTAACCGTCGTGAGATGGTACTGAACCGTGTTCCCGTGAGTGTCAACCCAAAGGATCCCTTGTAGGTCCCAGTCCTCGGGATGTACGCGGATCTGCCGGAACATTTTCGTAATGTCCGTGGCAAATGGGTATCGAGGCCGTCTCACCTCGAGCAGAACGTCCGAAATGTCGGCCTGCAACCGAGCTCCAGTGTGCAGGATCTCGTTGAGCGAAATCCCCGTGCTGGTGAGGCTCGATCCGTTAAATACCACCCGAAGCTTGGTGGTGTAGCTGCCCTCCCGGCGGACACCGTAATGGGGAAGGTAATAAGCCGTGGGTAGGTCAGCGCTCCCCTCCGTTGCATGTGCCCGAGCTCTTCGTATTCGGTGAGGAGGCCGTATATGTTAAGCCGTAGTGCTTGTCCCGAGCGAGCTTCCGGCCATTGATCTCCCGAGTGGTCGGGCCGTAGAAAGAACCGGAAGTCGGACTGTGTAACGGCCGGACTTGTCTCGCGAGTGCGTTGTCACAAAGTGCTGCTCGCACTCTTCTTCTGCACTGCGTTGGGCGTGGGTGGCGATAGGAACCTCTTCCTAGACCCAAAAATCGTGAGTAGCTCCCGGAGAGCTTGCGTGTCGTGGTCCACCGCCGCGTGCGAGATGAGGTGAGGGCCGGAACTAGGGAACTCCACCGGTCCGAGGACGATCCATCCGAAGATCGTGCGTTGGGCGATAGGCTCCGAATCGGAACCTTTAATGAGGGCCGGCTCCAAGAGGAGACTATAGGCATTCGCACCTAGGATGAGGTCGATTGGTCCCGGTGTGAGATAGTACGGATCCGCAAGCTGCAGCCCTATGAGATGAGGCCAGGACGAATGATGAGGCTGAAAGGTGGGCAAGGTGTTCGTTAAACGAGTCATGATGTGGGCGGTGACAGGCAGGCGCTGTTCCGAGTAAGTTGACCGGAGATTGAGCGAGACTACGCCCCGCGTGGTACCGGAGCGAACCCCGCCGACTTCGATGATGGGGATCGCCGAATGTTGCCGAGGTAGCTGAAGCTGTCGGACAAGGGGCTCCGCGACGAGGGTGAGCTCTGCACCGGGATCCACAAGCATCCTTACCCGCACCGTCGTGCCGAAGGTGCAGATGACGAAGGCCACCGCGGTGGCCAGCAGTACCGACGTCTGGTTGGAAGGAGCCGAGGAGACCGAGCCGAATAGTACCGAAGTTAGTCATTGTTCCGAAGCGTCGCCGTCGGCCTCTGAACCCGTCGAGACGTCCGAGCGACTGGGCTCTGCACGGGAAGGGCCTGCTGTAGCATGGGTGGCACCCGAGGTGGACTGCACCGGAGGAGGCCTGTCCGCTTGGTGGATGAGGGTGTGGTGTTTATTGCCACACTCCTGACATCGGTTCGCACTGCGGCAGGCGGCAGCGCTATGCCTCCCTAGGCAGTTGGAGCATAGGCGACGATCTATCACTAGTGTCACGTCCTAGAAAATTCTCCAAACCCTTATTATTTTTCGTTTATTTAATTCAGTCGGTCCGCTTCGTGTTATAACCTCGCATTTCTTCAAGGCGTAAATATTGAACTCCCAGAAGGAAATACGAGGCACCACTCGAACGATACGAGAAGACTTTGCATCCAGCCTAAACAAGTCCCGGCCGATAATCATTTAGCATGGTGCCGACAGGAAATGAGAACTCGCCGACGCTCGATCTCTTCGCGCACCCGATATAATCTCTACCATAACACAGATCATGTGCACGCTTAGGTCTCAGATACCGAGCTCTGTATCCCATGCGCTTTTTCGCCGAAACACCGGACAAAGGTCTTCTACCTTCCACGCGTGCAAATTTTATATAAGGAATGATCGAGAACGATTCTGCGAATCATGAATATCGCGACCAATCACGCTAAACCTTAAAGTTCCTTCTCCCACAATTCATCCCCACTTAATTTTCTCGTCAAGAAAGACTTCCTTCCTGAAGTCAGTCTCCCAACAATTGCCATCGCGTTCAGATCAAGTCTTCCAACAGTCTCCATCGCGTACAGATCTCAGTCTTGCAAAATCATCTTCGCTTCTTAATCTTGTTCTGACAGAATTCGAAGTGCAGTACCGATATCATAGAGCTTTGAATATTATACATCTTCGGGTTTTGACCGAAGTGTCGTATAAACGTTTAGTCGACTCTCGCGGGCTCGAGTCTATAAAATAGTTCAAGTGCTGTTTACCACGCGTATATACATAAATACTCTCAGCGCCCAAGAGTCTGGTGCTGGTGACCGCTTTCCGAACGCTAAGCGTGGCGTCCATCAACGAGACCCTTATCTGCGAGCGACAACCGATATTCTTGCGAGCGAGCGTACCTACACACCGATACACTCACGAACACAGCGACCAATGTAAGCAACCAGATTTCATTTTATGTTAATCCGATTGTTCCCCCGACTTCATAGTTATTTTCATTGTCATTTTGTCTGTATAAGTAACCTTATTCATCCGATCACTTATTTGTAATAAACCTTTAGTTTAGTTTGTACAAATTTGTCGGATTATTTCTCGATACCAAATCACTGCATGATTTCCTAATTTCAACTCATTCCAAGCACTACCCCTTTTTACCCTCATCCCGTGCTATTGCGCTTGTCGTAGGCAAAAAAGGAGGGAATCAAAAAATATATGCCCACGTCCCTTCAGGACGTGACATATTAATTTTTGGGGGCTCGTCCGGGATCTTAAAAAGGGAATGTGCCGATTGATTCAATGTCCGGGGACGAATCAACAGCTAGTTCATTGAATTTAAATATCACTGACGACTTAGGTGAATCATCGGGTTATTCTTTGAGGAGTTCTGACGCTCAATTGTTACCCGGTCTCGAACCTAAGAAACGACCAGTAAAAAAATTAGAATTACCCCAAAAAGTCGATAACGAAAACACAACAGACATGGCGCTAGGTACAAATCAGTCACTCGCTTACGTATCTTTAAGGGAAGCTATCGAAATGGTCCCGGATTTTGACGGGAAAGGTAGCTCCTTCTCAGATTTTGTAGCCGGATGCGAAGACGCATTGGCGTCGCTTCCGCCCGGATCCGAAGTACGGTTTGTGAGAGTCATTCGAAACAAACTAAAGGGTCAGGCTAAGAAGGTCATTCGGTCGTCCACGTTCGAAACAGTAGAATCTCTTCTGCAATTTTTAAAGAAACTATATGCTCCAAACAAAACTGAGGTGCAACTGTTGGGAGAACTCAGTCACATTTTTCAAGGAAGCGGTGAAACCGTGATAGATTTTTCCACTGCAATTAGGGATAAAGCTAGGGAAATACTCGACGCTCAACCAGCATCCCAAAACGGCACGGAAAGTGCCGCTCACAGAAAAACATTAGACGGCTATTTCCTCTCGTGTTTCAAACGCGGGCTAAGACTGGAGATAGAACAGCGTCTCCCTCGGTGCGACGATATCACGACCGCTATAGACCATGCGATCGAAATCGAACGCGACCTCGAAGCCCGTAAGGAACTTTTCTCGTCCTCTATTAGACCTGTTCCGAACAAATCGGTAAAAACCTGTAGCATCTGTAAAAGGGACGATCATTCGAGCGAAGCTTGCCGACTTGCGGCAATCACATGCCAAAAATGCAACAGTAAAGGTCACAAAGCCGAACAATGTGGAAAAAATCAAATTCCTCAAAAATCGGTCACGTGTCAAATTTGCGATAAACCCGGTCACATCGCGAAAAATTGCTACGTTAACCAAAAATCTTTCAATTCTTCTGGCAATCAATCACACCGCTCGCTCGGTCCTCAATGCCCACTCTGTCATAAGCAGGGACATACCGCGGACCGATGTTTGAAATTTCGAAACAATCCCCCGAATTCTAATCCGCCGACCTGTCGGTATTGCAAAAAGGTCGGGCACACTATCGAAAACTGTCGTGCTCGCGATTATAATAATTCTCGTAATCAGTCGGGAAACGGGCCGAGTGCCCCTCGGACAGACGCGCCGAGCGGGCCGCCCACTCAAACGCGTCAAGCGAACGCCGTCTCTCTCGGGGAGCCGAACGTAACTATCCGACCTACGCAATAAAGTCGGAAAATTTCAACACATTGCCCTCGGTGTGTATCGGAGTACTACCGGAAAAAGGGGCAATTTCAATGCTGTTAGATAGCGGTGCCATCCCCAATTTAATAAAGAAAGCCTATACAAAAAATATGGTAGACATCAACGAAGATGTCATTAAATTAACAGGCATATCCGAATTACTGGTCTTTGGACTAGGGAGCGTGCTACTTCGTGTATTCGACTCCGAATCGCTATTTCACATTATACCCGATAATGTGCCGCTTCCCTACCCCGGTCTGCTGGGGTCCACATATTTTTATGAAACCAAGTCCAATATCAATTACCGCACGGAATGTCTCGAGTGTGGGGATAAATCATGGCCTTTCGAAAAAAGAATCGAACCCGACGAGGTGATAGAAATCCCCGCGCGTTCGGAAACTCCCTTCTTCGTGAAGGTAAAAGACAGCGTAATAAAAGAGGGATACCTCTCGCCTTTGAAAATCCGTCAAGGTGTATACGCCGGCGATTGCCTGGTGACAAACATCGACGGAAAGGCTCATTTGAAGGTGTATAATACCACAAATGACGCTGTCAAACTGATCGTTCCAGTTGTGGAGCTGCAGGAATTCGACGCTATCGAAGACCTGTCAGAAAATACTCCCAGTTCAGACTGTACGACAGTTTCAAATTCTCGTTCAATCCCTCGTGACCCTCCTAATTCAGGCGTAAATTGCACGACAATTGCGCCGATCCAGAGCCCGAAAGTGGCCAATTCCAAAATTTCGACGACAAATGTCGAATCAAATAACAAATCTTGTAGCGAGGAAAGAACGAGAATCAACATCAATCAAAATAAAAATTTCAGTCAAATTCGGGGCCAAAAATCAAAAGCAGACAAAAATAAAAACGCGAAAAACTCAAAAATTAAATCGGTCGAAAATTCAAAAATCGAGGTCAATTGTAACGAACAGTTAACCAATGAAATAAATCAAAATAAAAGTCAAAAATCGAGTCAAAACGTGATCTGCGTTCCTGCCTCTGAATCAACATCGCGTATAAAGAAAAATAATTCAGAGCGCTCAAAAATAATAAAAAGTCTCTTGCGACTCGACCACCTTCCAAAAATCGAATTAAAACATGTCGAAAAAATAATCGAACATTATTCAGACAGATTCCATATAAAGGGCGAACCTCTAGAAGCTACACATGTGCTTCGACATAAGATTTCAACGGTCGACGACCTGCCGATAAACACTAAACAGTATCGGTTCCCCCAAGCGCTCAAGGGCGAAGTCCAGCGTCAAGTGGACGAGCTACTAGAAACAAGAGTCATAAGCCACTCGGAATCTCCAAACAACAGTCCCGTCTGGATAGTCCCGAAAAAACCAGACTCCAACGGTAACAAACGTTGGCGGATGGTAATTGACTTTCGTGCTTTGAACGAAAAAACAATCGGTGACTCATATCCGCTACCCAACATCACAGATATTCTGGATCAATTGGGACGCGCGAATTATTTTTCAGTGTTCGATTTAGCATCCGGTTTCCACCAGATCGAAATGAATCATGAAGATAAATCGAAAACCGCTTTCTCTACCCCACACGGGCACTACGAATTTTCAAGAATGCCATTCGGGCTTAAAAATGCCCCGGCAACCTTCCAGCGCTTAATGGATATCGTATTGAGTGGACTCCAAGGAGTATCCCTCTTTGTTTATCTCGACGATATCGTAGTGTATGCCAGGGACCTAGAGGAGCACGGTAAAAAGATTCACGAACTGATGGAACGATTGCGCAAAGCCAATCTCCAACTCCAACCGGATAAATGCGAATTTCTTCGACCAGAAGTCAGGTACCTAGGGCACATAATCGGTAAAGACGGACTTAAACCAGACCCGAGCAAACTCTCAGCCGTCAAAGATTTTCCTGTACCCAAAAATGTCAAAAATATTCGCCAATTTTTGGGCTTAACCGGTTACTATCGTAGGTTTATCAAAGACTTCTCCAAAATCGCGAAACCGCTAACTCGCCTCTTAGAGGACAAGGTCGACTTCAAATGGACTGACGAAGAGCAAAAAGCTTTCGATGTCCTAAGGGATAAATTATGCGAAGCTCCTATTCTCCAATACCCCGATTTCGAAAAACCGTTTATTATAACAACGGATGCTTCTGGCTACGCCTTAGGCGGAGTCTTATCACAAGGAGAAATAGGAAAAGATAAACCGATAGCTTATACGTCGTGCGTACTGCGAGGCGCGTCCCTTCGGTATGACACGTACGAAAAGGAAGCAATGGCAATCATTCATAGCGTAAAAGCCTTCCGACCGTACATCTATGGTAGGAAATTCACGCTTGTAACGGATCACAAACCTTTGGTTTGGTTCAAGACCGCCAAAGACGCGAACGCACGCGTTCTCAAATGGCGACTCAAGCTGTCCGAATACGATTACGATGTCGTATACAAACCGGGCACATTAAATTCAAACGCTGACGCATTGTCGCGTAATCCAATCGAACAACCCGAAGAACCCAAAATAGCCGCCCATTGCGATCACAAAGTAATAGAAAAATTCAAAAACGCGCCACAGGAGATAACTCGTTCAAAAACGAAATCCAGTAGTAGTGAAGAAGAAGGTGCTACTCCCATTCAAATCACGACACGGGCCGAAATCCATCCATTTCCGGAATCCGAAAAAATAAATGTAGTCACCCGTGCTCGGGCAAGGGAGACTGTACTATCCGATCCGGATACGATAATACAAGCAAACGAAATGCTCGATGACGTTAGCGTGTCAAGTGCCGATGCGCCTGCTCTCGAGAAGGCCGACGCACGCCCCGCGTCTCAACATCGTACGCGACGACCTCGCAAGGCCGTGAACTACGAGGAGAGTAGCGACGACGAGACGGAGGCCGAGGTAATAAGACCCGCACGCGTCACCCGACCTAAGAAGGCCGTCGGCCCAAAAACATTCAATGGCCCGAACCAGCGCAATGCACCTCCTATCTCTCACTCCAAAACCTCCACCGATTCCGATTCCGATAATTCGACAAATTCAGATTTCAGCTCTCTCAATTCAGAACTTTCTGAAGACGAGATCCCTCCAACGGAGGAAAGGAAAATTTCAGAATTTCAAATCGCTAATTGCATTACGACTAAGGAATTGTTCCATTTTCGAAACGATCACCTAGTCTATTTTGTCGATTCAGCTGGCAAACCATGTGACTCTGGAGCACAAAAGCTGTTAGAATTAAACAAGCTTCCCCTCTGGAAGAATTTGACGGTTGGCCAAGCTTACAGCAAAAAGATTGGAAAAAAATATCACATCGCCCTTGTTATCAAAGGCGAGTATTCGGAATCATTATCGTTCGTATCAGAGAACATTAAAGAAAGCGTAATGGAATTACGAGATCTTTGCGAAATCCTCAAACTTGAATCGTGGAGTATTTGCCAATCGAATCATGTCAAACACATAGTATGAAACGACATCATGAACATCATAAAAGAGTCCTTTAAGAATAGTCAAGTAAAGATAATCATTTGTCTGGGAACTCTACAGTACGTGCCAATCGAAAAACGAGATTCAATTTTTTATGAAATGCATAAGTCCCCAATCGGAGGACACAAGGGTGTTTCAAAAACGTACAATAGAATCAAGCGCGAATATTTCTGGGAAGATCTAAAGTCAGACATCCAAAGAAGAGTGCAGCAATGTTTAGAATGTCAATTGAAGAAATTGGTCCGAGTCAAAACCAAACAACCAATGATAATAACGGACACTCCCGGAACCGTTTTTGAGAAAATATCAATGGATATTGTTGGACCTATGCAACGCACGTCAAATCAAAACGAGTATATTCTTACGATCCAAGATCACCTCTCAAAATATTGTGTAGCAATTCCGCTTCCAAATGCACTGGCGACTACGGTCGCTGATGCATTCATAAAAAGATTCATTTGCGTTTTCGGTGCGCCAAAAGCGCTATTAACAGACCAAGGAAGCAATTTTTTGAGTGGTCTCATGAGGAGGGTCGCAAAACGTTTCCGAATTAAGCGATGTAGGACAACGGCGTTCCACCCGCAGTCCAATGGTGCCCTCGAAAGATCTCACCACGTATTAGCAGAATTTTTGAAGCAATACACAGATAAGGATAACGAGTGGGATCAATGGCTAGAATTGGCAATGCTCTCGTACAATACTAGCGTTCACGAAAGCACGAAGTACACTCCCTATGAGGTAGTCTTCGGCAAAGTTGCAAGAGTCCCATCCAGCGAACCGCTTCGGGAATCAGATCAGTTACCAACATATCGCGGTTATTTAATTGAACTGATCACACGTATCAACGGAATCCGAAACATCGCGTACGAAAATTTGGTCTCGTCCAAAAATCGTTCAAAAAAGTATTACGACAGAAACGCGAATCCAAAAAATTTCAAAGTAGGAGACTTCGTCTATCTACAGAAGGGTCCTAAACCCGGTAAACTCGGAGATCAATACACCGGACCGCATAAGGTCTTAGAAAAATTTGCAAGGGGCAACGTAAAAATTCAATACAACAATAAAACGCGAGTAGTTCATGAAAATCGTTTGCGACATTCTCATATTAACGTTGAAGCCAAGGCCAATAGGAAACCTAAGTCAACTCGAGTCGATAGATCCGACTCCAATAACTGAAGAATAATCATTCATTACTTGTTCCCAGATGATTGGCATCCATTTATTTTGGGCATTATGCTTATTCCATTCCGCCGTTGGCATGGTGGGGTACGACTGTGGATCGAGTGCCCCCAATATAACCACGCTATCTCTGCTGGATGTCAAACCCTGCGACAACTCTGAACCAAAAACGCAGAGCACAGACCAATATATACAGCTGCTACAACTCAATGATTACTCCGAAACAATGGACATCCAATGTAAGGTCGAAATATCGCGAATTATACATTATTGTGGCATGTCGTCGCATGTGTCCGTCGTTAGTAATGGTCAAATAGAATATCTCGAGACCACCAGGCGAGACACTTGCGAAGAAATGCACAAATACGGGAGTACTCAAATAGCCCATAATATAATACGCGGGTTACGGGACAATCAAACCACGACTGTCAGTATTACTCTCGCTGGCCACGTTAACAATAATGGCGAATGTGACGGAGCGTCATACTCAGATCCGTACGGTACCTGGAATAAGGTTGTAGTTCAAGGAACGGTAAAAATAACGTTAAGAAGTTCTCTCGCACAAATCACACTAAATTCAAATCAAATTCATTTGAAATCAGGCACCACTTGCGCCTTGCTCGCGACATCATGTATCGATCCCGATGGAGGATACACGTTCTGGAACGCGAGACCACGCGAAAATTGTGGGTTCGACAAATACGGAATTTTGTACGAAGGAATGTCAACTAAAATTTCCGAAATCGAATCCGGAAATCAGAATATCGTGTACTCCGTAACCTCCGATGACGTAACATTTGCGTTAGCCGTTAGGGAAACTGATAAAATTTGCGGATATAATATACTCAGCACAGAACACCCTAAACTCTTCATATTCGAAACAACTCGAAGCGCTTCTTTCGCCATTCGCGGAAAAATCCCAGTCGCAAATCTCGATATATTCGCTTACGTAAATTCGAAATTCATATACGTAGAGCGCCATATCCGACAACAAATGAAATCATTATATCGCGATATGCTAAATCAACAATGCGACAAGGAACGACAAATACTTCGAAATAGCCTGTCCCTAGCGACCCAAGCACCAGACGAATTTGCGTATAATATAATGAAAGGCCCTGGTTATATGGCGGTAGTAGCGGGCGAAGTCGTGCACATCGTCCAGTGTATACCGATAGAAGTGAATTTGATCAGGTTAAAGGAATGTTACAGTCAATTACCTGTCACTCGTGGAAACGAATCTTATTTTCTTACTCCAAAAACCCATATACTGTTGAGGAAGGGAACCCAAGCTACTTGCAATTCCTTACTCCCTCCATATTACCTGTTCGGGGACACGTGGTACAAATTCCTGCCAGTTCCGGTAGATACCACACCACCTGCGAGCATGGAGCCAATGACGAAGCCTACTTGGAAATACACCAACCCTGCAACACTAGCATCGAGCGGTATCTATTCCAAGGAGGATATTGACAACCTTCGGGAACGTATAATGTTCCCCGTAGAGAAGTCCGCTGTTCTCAACCACGTGGCGCGAGGAATCACCGGCCAACCCACCGTCGACCAAGGAATACAAGTGTTGAACCTACTCGACAGTGGCAGCCTTCAAAACCTTGCCGAATCCGTCTGGAGTCGCACGTGGGGAAGATTCATTCAATTCGGAACAGCGAGTGCCGGCGTAATCGGGATATTCATCATCGCCCGCGCCATAAAACTTCTCGTGGATACTGTAATACACGCATACAGCCTACACACTGTGTACGGCTGGTCGGTGTATCTTATAGGAGCTGTTTGGGACTCGGTGACGCATCTACTCATGCATCTGGCTAAGCGTCCTCAGAAGGAGACATCGACGGACGTAGAAGCCGCGCACGAGGCCCACGAACCCACAACAGTCGCATCAGCTGATCCTGGCACCAGCGCGGGAAGTCAGCTGCTCCCGTCGATCGACTCGAACACACTATACCCCGAACTTCCAAAAATCACTCAATCCAAGAATTCCTTTCCATAAGGTTCACACGAGTGCAACAATTTTCTCATGTTTTTTTTATTATATATATGATCATATTTCCAAAAAAAAAAAAGAGAGACAGAGAGCATTATATATATATACACGTATATATATATGTGTATTCCTTTAACCGCATCAACCCAAAAAAAAAAAAAAAAGGGGGGAGAAAATGGAGATATATAGCTACGAATAATTAAACTAAAAAAAAATATATATATATATATATATATATATATATATATATGTATAAGTAAAAGGGCGAGAGCGAAGAGAAAACGATGAATGCAGCCAAGCAATTTCAACGAGAGGAGCGATCACTCAGCAAACCATCGAAGAACCACGTAACTCGAAGTACAACGAAGAGAGCGCGCGACCAACGACGAACTCCTTGATGATTCACTCGACCAAGTGGATATCGACTGAACAACGCGAACGAGACAAACACAAAAAAAAAAAAAAAAACACGAAGACAAACAACTTTCGGAAAATTGGAAATCTTTTTTTATTTAAAAAGAGTTCGTCTTCCACACGGCGCTAGTACAATGCGCATCGACGAACTTGCAGTCGCGGAATCACTCCTCGCTGATGATCGCCGGCAGATCCCAGTCATCATACGCGGCGTACAACCCTCGCGGATCCGGCCAGGCCGGGTGGTCCCACTCGTATTCAGGGTGCTCCAATCCCTAGCGGCCTTCCAACATCCACCGGATTCTGAACACGTCAAAGCCCCACTGAAGATGGAGGAAATACAGTGCTCTCCGGTTATCCTCGCGTTCTCAGCGGCGGGCCTTCGCCACCTTAATGAAGGACACCTGTAACACGGAAAGAAATATTAGGGAATGGTTTTTCTCTCTCTCCGATCTCTTCCCCTTTTAATATCATTATCGTATTTTTTTTTTTATATTAGTGATGATTAGCGTTTTTTTATTACTCACCATAAAAGGTTCGGACCGTCGGTTCTTTGGAGCCATTTCTTATTTTTTTTTCTCCTCTTGTCTCTTCCGTAAAAATGGTATAACACGACGTGGATGCAATCAATGAATTTTTTTTCGAATGAGCTGGTCACCACGAGACCCTTGCTTAAATACACTTCGCCCCACCAATACGAAAAGTCATCTTTGTTCTAGCCAACAGTCTGATTGAGCGGGACGCCCAATCCTAAAGGGGGGAGGTGTCACGTCCTAGAAAATTCTCCAAACCCTTATTATTTTTCGTTTATTTAATTCAGTCGGTCCGCCTCGTGTTATAACCTCGCATTTCTTCAAGGCGTAAATATTGAACTCCCAGAAGGAAATACGAGGCACCACTCGAACGATACGAGAAGACTTTGCATCCAGCCTAAACAAGTCCCGGCCGATAATCATTTAGCATGGTGCCGACAGGAAATGAGAACTCGCCGACGCTCGATCTCTTCGCGCACCCGATATAATCTCTACCATAACACAGATCATGTGCACGCTTAGGTCTCAGATACCGAGCTCTGTATCCCGTGCGCTTTTTCGCCGAAACACCGGACAAAGGTCTTCTACCTTCCACGCGTGCAAATTTTATATAAGGAATGATCGAGAACGATTCTGCGAATCATGAATATCGCGACCAATCACGCTAAACCTTAAAGTTCCTTCTCCCACAATTCATCCCCACTTAATTTTCTCGTCAAGAAAGACTTCCTTCCTGAAGTCAGTCTCCCAACAATTGCCATCGCGTTCAGATGAAGTCTTCCAACAGTCTCCATCGCGTACAGATCTCAGTCTTGCAAAATCATCTTCGCTTCTTAATCTTGTTCTGACAGAATTCGAAGTGCAGTACCGATATCATAGAGCTTTGAATATTATACATCTTCGGGTTTTGACCGAAGTGTCGTATAAACGTTTAGTCGACTCTCGCGGGCTCGAGTCTATAAAATAGTTCAAGTGCTGTTTACCACGCGTATATACATAAATACTCTCAGCGCCCAAGAGTCTGGTGCTGGTGACCGCTTTCCGAACGCTAAGCGTGGCGTCCATCAACGAGACCCTTATCTGCGAGCGACAACCGATATTCTTGCGAGCGAGCGTACCTACACACCGATACACTCACGAACACAGCGACCAATGTAAGCAACCAGATTTCATTTTATGTTAATCCGATTGTTCCCCCGACTTCATAGTTATTTTCATTGTCATTTTGTCTGTATAAGTAACCTTATTCATCCGATCACTTATTTGTAATAAACCTTTAGTTTAGTTTGTACAAATTTGTCGGATTATTTCTCGATACCAAATCACTGCATGATTTCCTAATTTCAACTCATTCCAAGCACTACCCCTTTTTACCCTCATCCCGTGCTATTGCGCTTGTCGTAGGCAAAAAAGGAGGGAATCAAAAAATATATGCCCACGTCCCTTCAGGACGTGACACTAGGTCGTCGTTGATCAAGCGAAAGCGCTCTGAAGGCGGAACACGCCGAGATGAAATGGGCTGCGTCACACTTCGAGCACGTCGATGTTTGCGAGCCGGAAGGTTGAGCGAGGTGCACTTGTCGAGATGAGGAGGATCGCGAAGAGACTGCTGCCGAAGAGGTTCGAGCCGTCGAGCTCTCCGTGTGAGCCATCTGTAGCGTCTCACGAGCTCGGGCTCTTCCGGAGACGAAGGACCGGAGATCTGCGAAAGTTGGAACTACGGGGTCCGAACCGACTTGGTTTTCCCAAGCCTCTCGTGTCTTTGCGTCCAGCTTTTGAGACAGGAGGTACACCAGAATCTCATCCCACGTTTGGACTTGCACCCCCAAGGACTCGAGGGCGTGTAGAGCTTCTGAGGTCGTGCTCAGGAGACCATTGAGAGAGGCTGCTGACCAAGCCACAACATCTGGCTGACCACATAGCTTCTCAATGTGTGCCGCCACGAGGATCCGCTTGTTGTCGTACCGATGCGTGAGCAGAGCCCAAGCCGACGCAAATGCTTCCCCCGACAAGGGGAGATTGGAGACGAGCTGCGCGGCCTCTCCCGATAGACTCGTCCGGAGGTAGTGCATCCTCTCGACGCTGGAAAGATCCGGATTGTCACTTACCATGGAAACGTAGACGTCTCGAAACGGAATCCACTCGGAGAACCGGCCGGAGAACGAGAGGAGTCAGAGCACCGGAAGTTTCCTCCGTCCCGTCGGGGCACTGATCACTGATTGCGTGGTGTCTAAGAGTTCACGCCGAGCGGCGTCCTTCAGGTCCTCCTGTCTCGCGAGAAGAGCCCCCCGTGCCACGGTGTAGGCGTTGAGGACTCGAGCCATCCGCTGAATACCGAAATACTCGTCGAGCCAGGAGTCCTCCTCCGTGATGTCGAGGATCTCTGCATGAGTGGCGTTGAAGGCCGCCCAGTAATGTTCGAGCACCCCAAGCTTCGCGGAGACCTTTCCGCGAAGTACTTTCTGAAGTAATATCTTGTAAAATCATTCGAACATTTTTAGTTACTATATTGAAACTGTATTGAACCGTACGTGTTTATTTTCTTCCGCTATATTTGGCTGATTATCGATAAACTCTCTTAATTCCCGAAACCACGTGTTAATCGTCGCGTGACATCGGGCTTCTTTTTAAAGGATGTATTTCTTACACTTGCAAGCACGCGTTGCTGCTCATTCGCCAACTTTTTCCTTCCATCGTTCGATATTGTCATGAATGCATTAAAAATATTAGGATAATCCGGTAGGTGTCTGGCGCGTTGAAAACGAATTTTGAAGAAAAAAAACACAATTTCTTCGGTAAAACTAAGTACTCGTACGACAGCGATATTTTTGTCTCTGCTAAAAATCGTTGCTTTGATTGGCCATTTTTTCTCGTATTCTTAATCGGAATAGAAAGACGTTTTTCCGTGTCTTATATTTTTTAAAAACAAAATTCGTGTTTCGAACAGCCCTTTGCAATTTCTTCAATCTACCGGCGTGTATCGGGGTTCATCGCGATTCGGTTTTCCAGCTCGTTAATCGAACGTAGAATAAATACATTATGTCCTCGACGATGAATCTCGACGTTTTCTCCGATATTATAGATTGTAAAAACGTTCGGATATTTTTTGTTACTATGTTGTAACTTTTTAAATCGGCACGCGTTTGTTTTTGTTTCGCGACATTTCTCTGAATGTCCTTTTAATTTCCGAAATCCCGTGTTCCTTGTCGTATAGTATCGTACCGTTTTTCGTGGAATGTATTTTCTCGACTTGCAAGCATTCGTCGCTGCTCATTCGCCAACTTCTTTCCCTCACCGTTCGATGTCGTGAGACATGCTTTAAAAATATTAACAGTTCCCGTAACATTGTGAGCTTCGTTGAAAATAATTTACGAAAACAAATTATTTCTCTGGCAAAATGAAAAAATGCTCGTACGACAGCGCTTTAGTCTGTATCAAAATTCTTTCCTTTGTTTGGCCATGCTTTCTCGGCTTCGGCTTTCAGCCCCACCCCTCAACTCTCTTTGGATACACAGAGTAGACACATTCTGCGATCTCCGATCTCGAGTTTGAAAACTCGCCGTGACGAAAAACAATATTATATTTTACATAAAACTTATATTTCCTCTTTCCAATTTTTTCTTCACTTACCCTACCACTACTATTTGCGGCCTGAAATTGCGATGTGAGCGTGGGCCTGGCGTTCTCTCGTCACTAGCACGCGCCCGCATTCGCAAGACGTACGTTGTACAATAGTATATATTTGATCAGTTGGAAAAAGTGTCGTCGTGTTCGATTTTTTTACTGTAAAATAATTTTTTTCGCGTAAGCCGTTTGCTATTTCTTCAATCGACCGTCATGTGTGCAGGATCATCGCGATTTTGTTACGCAGGTATACAGTTCGTCGATTATACGTAGAACAAATACATTATATTACCGACAATAATCGTCGACTTTTACTCTGACATTATAGAATCTAAACATTTTCGGATATTTTTTGTGACAGTATGGTAACTTTGTTAATCCGCGCGTATTTTTTTTGCGCTAAATTTATCTGAATATCGATAAATTGTCTTGACTTCCGAACCCAGGAGTTCCGTGGAAAAAGAACATTTTTTCCGAAAAAGTTAAATGCTCGTACGACAGCAACATTTTTGTCTTTGTAAAAAAATTCCCCCTTTTTTGGCAATTTTTTCTCGTATTCTTAATCGATTAGAACTTTTTTTTCGCACTCTAATTTTTTAATTCGAAATCATTAGTAGTAAAGCTAGGTCGGTTCTATCGCTGGGATCTCAGGGGGAAGCGGTGTGAGGGGTCCAGCGCGGGGAAGGCAAGTGCGTGACGACGTCGGAGGGGGGAGGGGTCGCCGGGCGGGTGTGACGTCACAGAGGGGCCTCTGTGGAGGGGGGCCATGTGGTCCGTGAAGCGACTGGCGGGAGGGAGAAGCCGGCGGCGATGAGCGTTTTGCGCGCGCGCGCGTGTGTGTATGTGTGTGTGTGTGGAACGAAGGGGGAGAGGGGTAAAAAGAATGCCTCGAATTAAATGACAATAAAACAATAGCTTATTAATAATTAAATTGAAAAATGACCTTGCATAGTATATATTATACATAAAATCTTTGGTGTGTGTGTGGGTGTTTGCCTGTTTTTCATTGTTTCAAATGATTTTATTTTAAATACCCGCAGCGGATCCGTTATCCTCGAACATAACAAATCATGTATCTTATTAACCTATCAAACATAATCATATTTTGAATCATACTAAAGATAATACGAACTATCGACCAAGTATAAGTTCAGGCAGGTGGGGCACGTGTCGCGCATTGAAACTTGATGAGTCGGCCCGCCGCAGTTGGTACAAAATATTCCCTGGATGTTGTTAAACCGTTTGCTGAAGTGGCCACATCTTTCAATTGGTCGATCAACCGCGCCCCGCATATCAAAGTATCACAGCACGCAAAATTTCGCCCGATCATTTTCGGTGAGATATTCGTAGTTCACACAGCCCATGACGCCTTGGTTCAACCGATTTATTTGCTGCTGGTCCACTATGATTTCACGCACATAATGGACTCCCCTATCTGAGGCATCACCCAATACACTATCAAATGATTCCGTATCACTGCCCATCTTGGCCAGTTCCATGTCATCATGTGCAAACACTTCAATGTCCGCGCATTCATCATCGTCATCATCGGCGATGTCAATAACGTCTTCGTCTACGCCAACTTCCACTTCGTCGTCATGGGCGATATTCACGACAACCTCCATCTCATCATCGACGAGATCGATCACTTCAATTTGGTTCGACATTTTTCTTAACTGATTTTCCGTTTTCCGACTCTTCCACAATGACAACTCGGAGGTTGAAGACTGTAATGGCGAAAACTGCTGTTCCGATCCTTCTTCGGATTTCGATTTTTGGATCCTCATAGGCTCATAGTAGGGTGGGGGATGACCAACAGGAGGTGTAAATAGTTTTCAACATTAGTTGGGACTTATTGAAAAAAAAACTTTGCAAGATGGTGCATCCTGGCCAGGGGATAAACGAAAAAAAAAAAATTTTTCTTTAACTATCCCTGTGGGGGTAGGCATTTGCTGTCCAGAAAAGTGTGCACTCGTAGAGGTGAAAGCTGGCCAGGCTCGCCAATCATTGACTTTCGCGATCTCTACAAAACAGCGTCTAGGTCATGGAGACTGAACTGGCGTATTATAAAGAGCATCTTAGAGTTTTCAATATATATTGCCACGTGTTCCAGTATGTATAAAGTCCAGCCTATAACGAATCATAGGGCTCTTCGCAGAGCAACATCAAACCTATTCAAGTGACACTTGAAGCTATACAGTTCTTGCCAAATCAGCCATATTCTTAAGGCATTTTTTTGTTCGTCGACGTTCGAAGCCAGCCTCCGAGCATAGGGAACATTTTGAAAAAATAACATTCCGCTCAAGTAATGTCTTGGCTATCCAAAACACATACGAAAACGAGGTATTTATTACAAAACGATCAACTCTGTGGATCCATGGCCGGAGCATTTTTTTAGGCTTCGACCGCTGATCCCACTGCATGCACCATTTGAGCATAGATGCACTCGCGGTCTGGAATACTCACAAAAATACTTTTCTTTTTTGCTCCCGTTGAACCCCGACCGGCTCGTTCTGTACATGTATTTATTTTTCATGTTTTCCACGATAAAAGATATCAACGTGATATTAAAAAAACTCTGGTGGAGGTGGTTCTATTATATTTTCCGAGCTAGAAGGGAACGGCAAAAATATTTTCTGATGGGAGACCATTTTTAATCATCGGCAGCGCTCAAAAGTGGCTACACTTTGAATGAAGCAGTGAGTTCCCATATCTCTCTGGCAAGACTTTTCAACTCGGTAATTTGGAGAACAACAATGAACCATCAGAAGAAATCTTGCACAACCAAGCCACGCTCTTAAGTTCGATCGACGACTTTGCTGTGTGGGAGATACAGGTCGTCGACTTCATCGACGTACTGAAGACGCAAAGCCGAATTAAGCGCCAACAATTATCAACTAAACATCAATAGTCATTAATAGGCCAAATACCGCATCTGGAAGGATTGAAGTATTCCATGTACAGGCATTTTATATGCATCGGTGCAGGACACGGCGGTGATGGGTTAATGTGGCGAGAACTCGACTTGAACGCGTGATGGTCTATACTTTAACCCCTGCTCGATGAATTTCAACAGCATGGAAGCTTTACGAAAAATACGTAATCTTACAATAAAAGTAAATAAGTATAAATCAATATGCATTGAATGTTATATCTCATTGCCATGGGAAATGATGATTATAAGGGCTGCGATTAATGTGCAATCAAGAGATAATACACGTTTTGCATGGGTGACAGTCACAGCTTTATACCGAGCTGAAC
Organism: Ophion slaviceki; assembly: GCA_944452715.1. Classification (NCBI taxonomy): domain Eukaryota; kingdom Metazoa; phylum Arthropoda; class Insecta; order Hymenoptera; family Ichneumonidae; genus Ophion; species Ophion slaviceki. The sequence goes on from OX101789.1 coordinate 8,543,359, forward strand.
GAAACAGTGACCACGGATCTTCTTACATGCATTATTCAACGGTATTGAATCTATCGAATATTGGATTCCCAATAACTATAGGTCAAAAGAAAAATAAAAAAATTGTGCTTCAAAACAATTTATCCATTTATGTGTGTACCACCGAAGAAGACATTCCTCCGATACGCGTGGCTCAACATTAGAAGAAGAAAAGCATGTCAATTTTCTATACATACAAGATACCGAAGATAACAATGTATGAAATATTACACAGATAAAGAACCTGCCAAGCCTCGTGAGCGCAGAGGAGAGGCAACCATTAAAAAAATATATATGCCATCGGTGTGTGAAGTTAACACAATTACTATATCATCATATGTGCTAGATGAATTAAATAACAATCCATTATTTCGCAGGTGTCAATGCCTACTTGGAGTTTTTTTTACGAATTATAGAGAGAAGATGAGAGTGTTCAAAGACTGATGAGAAGAACGTAGCAGAGGATATGTATGAATATCATGAAGTATTTAGTATTGATTACCACATGTGTTTTTCATATGATGAATCGCTATCATAGTATCGATCACATCGCAGCGCCGATTTCATATCACAGTTTGTGACAGAACTGGAAAAACTAGTGCTGTACACAAAATACATTTTCTACGAAAATTAATGCTCGTCATGAGTTAATTCTAATACCTTCACGCTACGGCAATAATTGTGCATTAAGTCATCATCAACTACTAGAAGTAGAAGTTGAATTACTCAAGATAAAATGGCGTATGCCCCACATAATGTTAAATGAGATCAATAAATTATCATTACTTCGAACATTGGAAAGTGGGCGATACTTGCATGTGAGTTTTCGCTCTTGGGATCTATACGACTGTCCATCGCTTCAAAGCACAACGAAACATTCATGGACCGTAAAAGCTGCCTCCCAACTAGAGAAACCAAAATATGTAATTGGTGCGGTGCAGACTGGTAAAAAAGATAATGCATGGAAAAGGACATTATATTATTCACCGACTGCAAACTCACAAGTGTTAAACTATATCTCAATTCAGGATTCTTTTCTCAAGATGACTCGAATTTGGGCTTCCAAAAAGTTTCGACATTTTGTTCAATAGGTACTCTCGATTTTGTAAATACCTTTATGACTGCAATAGTGATCGTTCTTTACTAACCATCGCCAAGTCTTAATGTAACAACCCTCTCACGGTTAATGATTGATCGCATCAGAACGACCCTGTAAAAAAAAATGCTACCGTAGATGTGTGAATAGAGTTCGAATGCAAAGAAGATTCACCACCGAATACAATTGCATATTGTTTTAATCTTATATGATCGCGTTGTTGAATATTGTCCATTGACCGACATTATCCGTAAAAATTGCATAGATCAGCAAAATCTGCGAGATACGAAGCATCATGGTTGATTCGCAATCATCATGGTCTAAAGTGAACATATGGAAACGTTCCATATAGCATGGCTGAAGGGGTTCAATAACAGCTGGAGTTGAAGGTTCAACGGACGACGACATGTGTCCTATCGTATATGTTAAGGGTCATGAAAAACGATAATGGCTAGCTGATATAATAAGTATGAAAAATGAGCTATTTATTGAGTCGTTGAATGTAGACTTTGACGATATGGATGTCTCAAGTAAATTAGATGGAAGTTTTACTCTACGATGTGAAAAGCATAAAAACAGTTATGCCGTACAAAATGTATTTAAAATATTTAATTGGTGGCTGAATCATAAAGATTCATGCAAATAAAAGAAATGTAACATTATGTATCGGATATCGGATTGTGCAACTGAATACAATATTACTTTCGAATGTGAAACTCATTTTTTTTTATGGAATTTGATTGAAAATAAATTAATATAATTGCCCAATGATAATCGAAGACATTCATCAGTATACGTTCGTTAGATGTTCGTGAACCGTTTTGTTGGAAGTTTGCGAGGCATTCGAAGATTTTCGATAGTCATTCGTAAAATGTTCCAGAGACTTCCGAAGACATTCATAAGACGTTCGAAGCCATTTTAGGGACGTTTGGAAACATTCATAAGGCGTTTGAAGACACACATGAGGGGTTCAAAGAGTTTCAAGACACTTTCAACGACGTTCATGAGATGTTTGAAGATGTTCGTGAGACATTCAAGAGACTTTCGAAAACGTTCATAAGACGTTTGAAGACATTCATGAGAGGTGCGAAGACCTTCGGCGACTTTCGAAGACGTTCAAGAGATCTGCGACGATATTTATAATACGTTTAAAGACATCGATGAGGGGTTCGAAGACGTTTAAGAGGCTTTAAAAGACATTCACAAGGGGTTTGAAGACGTTCAAGAAACTTTCGAATACGTTCAAGAGACTTTCGACGACATTCATAATACGTTTGAAGACATTCATGAGGGGTTCGAAGACGCTTAAGAGAGGCTTTCAAAGACATTCACGAAGGGTTTGTCCGAAGACATTCATAATACGTTTGAAGACATTCAAGAGACGTTCGAAAACATTCATAAGACGTTTGAATACACGCATGAGGGGTTCAAAGAGTTTCAAGAGACTTTCTACGACGATCATGAGACGTTTGAAGATGATTGTGAGATATTCAAGAGACTTTCGAAAACGTTCATAAGAAGTTCGAAGATATTCATGAGAGGTCCGAAGACCTTCAGAGACTTTCGAAGACATTCAAGAGATCATTGACAATATTCATAATACGTTTGGAGACATCGATGAGGGGTTCGGAGACGCTTGAGAGACTTTCAAAGACATTCACGAGGGGTTTAAAGATGTTCAAGAAACTTTCCAATACGTTCAAGAGACTTTCGACGACATTCATTATACGTTTGAAGACATTCATGGGGGGGTTCGAAGACGCTTAACAGACTTTCAAACACATTCACGAGGGGTTCGAGACGTTCAAGAGACTTTCAACGACATTCATAAGACGTTTGAAGACATGCATGAGGCCTTCAAAGAGTTTCAAGAGACTTTCTACGACGATCATGAAACGTTTGAAGATGTTCGTGAGACATTCAAAAGACTTTCGAAAACATTCATAAGAAGTTTGACGACATTCATGAGAGGTGCGAAGACATTCAGAGACTTTCGAAGATATTCAAGAGTTCTTTGACAATATTCATAATACGTTTGAAGACATCGATGAGGGGATTGACGATGTTTTAGAGACTTTCAAAGACATTCATAATAGGTTTGAAGACATTTATGAGGGGTTCGAAGACGTTCAAGAGACTTTCGACGACATTCTTAATACGTTTGAAGACATTCATGAGAGGTGCGAAGACATTCAGAGACTTTCGAAGATATTCAAGAGTTCTTTGACAATATTCAAAATACGTTTGAAGACATCGATGAGGGGATCAACGATGTTTTAGAGCCTTTCAAAGACATTCATAATAGGTTTGAAGACATTCATGAGGGGTTCGAAGACGCTTGAGAGACTTTCAAAGACATTCACGGGAGGTTTGAAGACGTTCAAGAAGCTTTCGAAGACGTTTAGAAATCTTCGACCACATGCATAATACGATCTTCGACGACATCCATAAACCGAAAAGTTTCATGACGTTTGAGTTTGTTTGGGTTTGTTTGGGTGCGCACCCAAACAAACTCAAACACGTTCCACCAAAACTGTGAAAATCCCAAACAATTCCAGCGAAACTCAAACGTCAAGAAAGTCTTCGGTTTATGGATGTCGTCGAAGATCGTATTATGCATGTCGTCGAAGATTTCTAAACGTCTTCGAAAGCTTCTTGAACGTCTTCAAACCTCCTGTGAATGTCTATGAAAGTCTCTTATGCATCTTCGAACCCCACATGAATGTCTTCAAACGTATTACGAATGTCTTTGAAAGTCTCTCAAGCGTCTTCGAACCCCTCATGAATGTCTTCAAACGTATTATGAATGTCTTTGAAAGTCACTAAAACATCGTCGATCCCCTCATCGATGTCTTCAAACGTATTATGAATATTGTCAAAGAACTCTTGAATGTCTTCGAAAGTCTCTGAATGTCTTCGCACCTCTCGTGAATGTCTTTGAAAGTCTTTTAAGCGTCTTCGAACCCCACATGAATGTCTTCAAACGTATTATGTACGCCGTCGAAAGTCTCTTGAACGTCTTCGAACCCCTCGTGAATGTCTTTGAAAGTCTCTCAAGCGTATTTAAACCCGTCATGAATGAAATCAAACGTATTATGAATGTCGTCGAAAGTCTCTTGAACGTATTCGAAAGTTTCTTGAACATCTTCAAACCCCTCGTGAATGTCTTTGAAAGTCTCTAAAACGTCATCGAACCCCTCATCGATGTCTTCAAACGTATTATGAATATCGTTAAAGATCTCTTGAATGTCTTCGAAAGTCTCTGAAGGTCTTCGCACCGCTCATGAATGTCTTCAAACTTCTTATGAACGATTTCGAAAGTCTTTTCAATGTCTCACGAACATTTTCAAACGTTTCATGATTGTCGTAGAAAGTATCTTGAAACTCTTTGAAGGCCTCATGGATGTCTTCAAACGTATTATGAATGTCGTCGAAAGTCTCTTGAACGTCTTCGAACCCCTCGTGTATGTCTTTGAAAGTCTCTCAAGCGTCTTCGAACCCCTAATGAATGTCTTCAAACGTATTATGAATGTCGTCGAAAGTCTCTTGAACGTATTCGAAAGTTTCTTGAACGTCTTCAAACCCCTTGTGAATGTCTTTTAAAGTCTCTTAAACGTCTTCGAACCCCTCATCGATGTCTTTAAACGTATTATAAATATCGTCGCAGATCTCTTGAACGTCTTCGAAAGTCGCCGAAGGTCTTCGCACCTCTCATGAATGTCTTCAAACGTCTTATGAACGTTTTCGAAAGTCTCTTGAATGTCTCACGAACATCTTCAAACATCTCATGATCGACGTAGAAAGTCTCTTGAAACTCTTTGAACCCCTCATGCGTGTATTCAAACGTCTTATGAATGTTTCCGAACGTCTCTTAAATGGCTTCGAACGTCTTATGAATGTCTTCGGAAGTCTCTGGAACATTTTACGAACGACTATCGAAAATCTTCGAATGCCTCGCAAACTTCCAACAAAACGGTTCACGAACATCTAATGAACGTATACTGATGAATGTCTTCAATAATCATTGGGCGATTATATTAATTTATTTTCAATAAAATTCCATACAAAAAAATGAGTTTCACATTCGAAAGTAATATTATAGTCAGTTGCACAATCCGATATCAGGTGTTGCTGACATAACTAAGTACGGGGCGAGGAGAATAAAAAGTACATAATGTAACATTTCTTTTATTTGCCTGAATCTTTATGATTCAGTCACCAATTAAATATTTTTAATACATTTTGTACCGCATTACTGTTTTTATACTTTTCACATCGTAGAGTAAAACTTCCATCTAATTTACTTGAGACATCCATATCGTCAAAATCTATATTCAACGACTCAATAAATAGCTCATTTTTCATATTTATTATATGAGTTAGCCATTCTCGTTTTTCATGACCCTTAACATATACGATAGAACACATGTCGTCGTCCGTTGAACTTTCAACTCCAGCTGTTATTGAACCCCTTCAGCCATGCTATATGGAACGTTTCCATATGCCCACTTTAGGCCATGATGATTGCGAATAAACCATGATGCTTCGTATCTCGCACATTTTGCTGATCTATGCAATTTTTACGGATAGTGTCGGTCAATGGAAAATATTCAACAACGCGATCATGTAAGATTAAAACAATATGCAGTTGTATTCGGTGGTGAATCTTCGTGGCATTCGAACTCTATTCACACATCTACGGTAGCATTTTTTTCCAGGCTCGTTCTGATGCGATTAATCATTAACCGTGAGAGGGTCGTTACATTAAGATTTGGCGATGCTTAGTCAAGAACTATCACTATTGTAGTCATAAAGGTATTTACAAAATCGAGAGTACCTATTGAACAAAATGTCGAAACTTTTTTGAAGTCCAAATTCGAGTCATCTTGAGAAAAGAATCCTGAATTGAGATATAGTTTAACACTGTGAGTTTGCAGTCGGTGAATAATATAATGTCCTTCGCCATACATTATCTTTTTTACCAGTCTGCACCGCACCAATTACATATTTTGGTTTCTCTAGTTGTGAGGCAACTTTTGCGGTCCATGAATGTTTCGTTGTGCTTTGAAGCGATGGACAGTCGTATAGATCCCGAAAGCGAAAACTCACATTCAAGTATCGCCCACTTTCTAATATTCGAAGTAATGATAATTTATTGATCTCATCTAATATTATGTGGGGCATACGCCATTGTATCTTGAGTAATTCAACTTCTACCTCTAGTAGTTGATGATGACTGAATGCACAATTATTGCCATAGCGTGAAGGTATTATAATTAACTCATGACGAGCATTAATTTTCGTAGAAAATGTATTTTATGTACAGCACTAGTTTTTCCAGCTCTGTCACAAACTGTGATATGAAATCGGCGCTGTGATGTGATCGATACCATGATAGCGATTCATCATATGAAAAACACATGTGGTAATCAATAGTAAATACTTCATGATATTTATACATATCCTCTGCTACGTTCTTCTCATCAATCTTTGCACACTCTCATCTTCTCTCTATAATTAGTTTAAAAAAAAACACTCAAAGTAGGCATTTATAGTGAATGGATGTGTTGCTTTCCGATTGGATTTGATGATTTGAAGCCACTTATTGGTATCATTTGATAGTCGAATGGCGCAGTGCTTTATTGCTCCATAATCGATCTCATGTGATTGCAGTTTATCCGTTGACCTAATGTAATGCAGACACCTGCGAAATAATGGATTATTATTTAATTCGTCTAGCACATATGACGATATAGTAAGTGTGTTAACTTCACACCCCGATGGCATATATATATATATATATATATATATATATATATATATATATATATATATATATATATATATATATATATTTTAATGGTTGCCTCTGCTCTGCGCTCACGAGGCTTGACAGGTTCTTTATCTACGTAATATGTCATACCTTGTTATCTTCGGTATCTTGTATGTATAGAAAATCGATATGCTTTTCTTCTTCTTATGTTGAGCCACGCGTATCGGAGCAATGTCTTCTTCGGTGGTACACACATTAATGAATAAATTGTTTCGAAGCACAATTTTTTTATTTATTTTGGCCTATAGTTATTGGGAATCCAATATTCGATAGATTCAATACCGTTGAATAATGAATGTAAGAAGATCCGTGGTCACTGTTTCGTTCAGCTGGGTATAAAGCTGTGACTGTCACCCATCCGAAACGTGTATTATCTCTTGATTGCACATTAATCGCAGCCCTTATAATCATCATTTCCCGTGGCAATGAGATATAACATTCAACGCATATTGATTTATACTTATTTACATTTATTGTAAGATTGCGTATTTTTCGTAAAGCTTCCACGTTGTTGGCATTCATCGAGCAGGGGTTAAAGTATAGACCATCACGCGTTCAAGTCGAGTTCTCGCCACATTAACCCATCACCGCTGTGTCCTGCACCGATGCATATAAAATGCCTGTACATGGAATACTTCAATCCTTCCAGATGCGGTATTTGGCCTATCAAAGACTATTGATGTTTAGTTGATAATCGTTGGCGCTTAATTCGGCTTTGCGTCTTCAGTATTTCGATGAACTCGACGACCTGTATCTCCCACACAGCAAAGTCGTCGATCGAACTTCAGAGCGTGGCTTGGTTGTGCAAGATTTCTTCTGATGGTTCATTGTTGTTCTCCAAATTAACGAGTTGAAAAGTCTTGCCAGAGAGATATGTGAACTCACTGTTTCATTCAAAGTATGGCCACTTTTGAGCGCTGCCGATGATTAATAATGATCTCCCATCAGAAAATATATTTGTCGTTCCCGTCTAGCTCGCAAAATGTAATAGAATCACCTCCACCAGAGTTTTTTAATATCACGTTGATGTCTTTTATCGTGGAAAGCATGAAAAATAAATACATACACAGAACGAGCCGGTCGGGGTTCAACGGGAGCAAAAAAGAAAAGTATTTTTGTGAGTGTTCCAGATCGCGAGTGCATCTATGCTCAAATGGTGCATGCAGTGGGATCAGCGGTCGAAGCCTAAAAAAATGCTCCGGCCATAGATCCACAGAGTTGATCGTTTTGTAATAAATACCTCGTTTTCGTATGTGTTTTGGATAGCCAAGACATTACTTGAGCGGAATTTTATTTTTTCAAAATGTTCCCTATGCTCGGAATCTGGCTTCGAACGTCGACGAACAAAAAAAAATGACTTAAGAATACGACTGATTTGGTAAGAACTGTATAACCTCAACTGTCACTTAAATAGGTTTGATGTTGCTGTGCGAAGAGCCCTATGATTTGTGACAGGCTAGACTTTATACATATTGGAACACGTGGCAATATATATTAAAAACTCTAAGATGCTCTTTATAATACGCCAGTTCAGTCTCCATGACCTAGACGGTGTTCTGTAGAGATCGCGAAAGTCAATGATTGGAGAGCCTGGCCAGCTTTCACCTCTACAAGTGCACACTTTTCTGGACAGCAGATGCCTATCCCCACAGGGATAGTTAAAGAAAAAATTTTTTTTTCGTTTATCACCTGCCCGGGATGCACCATCTTGCAAGGTTTTTTTTTCTACAAGTCCCAACTAATGTTCAAAACTATTTACACATCCTGTTGGTCATCCCCCACCCTACTTTAAGCCTATGAGGATCCAAAAATCGAAATCCGAAGAAGGATCGGAACAGCAGTTTTCGCCATTCCAGTCTTCAACCTCCGAGGTGTCATTGTGGAAGAGTCGGAAAACGGAAAATCAGTTAAGAAAAATGTCGAACCAAATTGAAGTCATCGATCTCGTCGATGATGAGATGGAGGTTGTCGTGAATATCGCCCATGACGACAAAGTGGACGTTGGGGTAGACGAAGACGTTATTGATATCGCCGATGATGACGATGATGTGTGCGCGGACATTGAAGTGTTTGCACATGATGACATGGAACTGGCCGAGATGGACAGTGATACGGGATCATTTGGTAGTGGATTGGGTGATGCCTTAGATAAGGGAGTCCATTATGTGCGTGAAACCGTAGTGGACCAGCAGCAAATAAATCGGTTGAACCGGGGCGTCATGGGCTGTGTGAACGACGAATATCTCACCGAAAATGATCGGGCGGCATTTTGCGTGCTGTGATACTTTGATATGCGGGGCGTGGTTGATCGACTAATTGAAAGATGTGGCCACTTCAGCAAACGGTTCAACAACATCCAGGGGATATTTTGTACCAACTGCGGCGGGCCGACTCACCAAGTTTCAATGCGCGACACATGCCCCACCTGCGTGAACTTATACTTGGTCGATGGTTCGTATTATCTTTAGTATGATTCAAAATATGATTATGTTTGATAGGTTAATAAGATACATGATTTGTTATGTTCCAGGATAACGGATCCGGATTCCAGGATAACGGATATTTAAAATAAAATAATTTGAAACAATGAAAAACAGGCAAACATCCACACACACACACACACACACACACACACACACACACACACACACACACACACACACACACACACACACACACACACACACACACCAAAGATTTTATGTATAATATATACTATGCAAGGTCATTGTTCAATTTAATTATCAATAAACTATTGTTTTATTGTAATTTAATTGGAAGCATTCTTTTTACCCCCCTCCCCCTTCGTTCCACACACACACACACACACACAGACACACACACACACGCCCGCACGCACGCACGCACACACGCGCGCGCACACACACACACACATACACACACACACACACAAGCTGCTATCTGGATCAAGCTGCTATCTGGGCCTGCGGCGAGTACCCATTCCAGGACATTTCAAAAAGACTGGAAGACGGCTTTGTTAGGGCAAAAATAAACGGCGCTCACATCTTCAGCTGCTACATGCCACCAAGCATGACACTGGACAACTTTGAAGAAAGTCTGGACCGGCTGATATAAGATGCCAAGTATCGGACTCCACATGCGATTGCGGGTGACTTTAATGTCTGGGCACTGGACTGGGGCAGTAATAAGACGGACAAAAGACGTCAGGCACTCTTGGAAGCACTGTTCGTACTGAACCTAGTTCTGCTCAACGATGGCAAAGTACCAACGTACTGCTAGGAAGATGCCTCCTCGATGATAGACCTCACCTTCTTCAGTGGTGGACTCGCTAACGGCGGTGGCAGGTATCGGGGATCTATACACATAGTGACCATTGCGCTATCACATGGGAAGTGTCGAGGCGCAAGCGACGGACGTTAGGTGGTTCCAAGGTCCTCGGCTGGAAAACAAACATGTTTGACATAGACGTGTTCCGCGAGGCCTTGGACGGCAGTGAAATGGAAACCGACAACCAAAACGCAGAGACTAAAGCCCAAGAACTGATGAAAAGGGTAGCAAGGGCCTGTGATGCTACGATGCCGAGAAGACGGGAACGAAACCATCACCCCCCTATTGGTGGAACGATACGATTGCTGGGCTACGACGCAAAACCAACCGAACGAGGAGGCTAGCCCAAAGAGCTAGGGGCAAGGATTTGCACCAAGCACTAGAGGCGAAGCACAAGGCGACACGAACTGCGCTGGCTAAGACAATCAAGCGGAGCAAAAGGCAAAGCTGGATCGAGCTACTCGGTGAAGTCAAAGATGATCCCTGGGGCAGGCCTTACAAGGTAGTCATGACCTGCCTGAAAGGGCAGTCAAGTCAACAACCTACCTGCCCAGACCAACTCAGGAAGATAGTGTCAACTCACTTCCCCCAACAAGAGGAACTCAACTATCAAGTGGAAGTTGAGGACATTGAAGCTATCCCGCCTGTTACGCAAGAGGAGCTGCTCCGACCGTGCAGAAAGGTGGGCAATAAGAAGGCACCGGGAATGGATGGCATCTGTCGCTATTAAAGCCGAACGTCGCTATTAAAGCAGCCGTCAAAGAAGCTCCCGCATTGTTCATAGAAATGTACAATGCATGCCTCAGAGAAGGCAAATTTCCTGATCGATGGAAATGGCAGCGACTTTTTCTCTTGCCAAAGAGCAAAAAACCGCTGGACGATCCATCGTCATATCGTCCGTTGTGCATGTTGGACACCGCAGGAAAAATCCTGGAGAGAATTGTCCACAATCGGGTAGAAGCCGCTATCGGGAACTCCCTAGCAGTCAATCAGTATGGCTTCCGTAAGTCCAGATCGACGCTAGACGCGATAAGCCACGTGGTCACCACAGCGAGCCAAGCTATCTCCGGCACAAGATGGAAAGGGGGGCAAAGAAGTATTGCCTCGTGGTCGCCCTCGATATCAAAAACGCTTTTAATTCAGCCAGGTAGGGTAACATCTGCTCTGCGCTGGATAAGCTGACATGCCATCCTACCTGAAAAGGATAATAGGAAGCTACCTTGACAACAGGTTCCTGAAGTATGACACAGAAGATGGACCACGAGAGTACAAAGTCACTGGGGGCGTACGTCAAGGCTCGGTGCTCGGTGCACTACTGTGGAACATAATGTACGACGGCTTGTTGAAACTAACACCGCCACAAGGAGTAGAGATAGTCGCCTTTGCCGATGACGCCGCAGTGGTTATCGTTGCGAAATACCTGGAAGAAGCTAACAGGATGTTCGAAGAGACATACATCCAGATCCAACACTGGATGGGTACAGCTGGCTTGAAACTAGCTGAGCACAAGACAGAGGCTGTGCTGATCACCAGCAGGAAGAAGATAGAGACGATAGAGCTGACTGTGGGACATCACACAATTACGTCACAGCCCAGTATAAAATACCTGGGTCGGATGATCGACGCACGACTCAGCTTCAAAGAGCACGTAGAGTACGCCGTTGGCAAGGCGGGAAAGGTTAGAGCGGCGTTAGCGCGACTGATGCCAAACATAGACAGGCCGAGGCAGGCGAGGAGGAAGCTACTGGCATCAGTAGTCACTTCGGTCCTGACCTATGCTATTGCCATTTGGGGCAATGCATTGACTACCGAGAAGTACCGACGAAAGACGGCAGCGGTCTACCGACTCAGCGCCTTAAAGGTTTCCTGTGCGTTTCGCACAGCATCGGAAGATGCAGTGTGCGTACTCGCGGAAATGCCACCTATAGAGGGCCTGGCCGAAGAGAGAAGATCCCTATACCACCAGAAGAGGTCACCGGCAGGACTCCAAGATGAGCACAGAGACGAAATCGAGAAACACAGCCTACAACGCTGGCAGCAAAAGTGGGATGCATCCGTGGAGGGGAGATGGACATACCGCCTAATTCCCCAGATAGATGGTTGGCTGAACCGCAAACACGGGGAGGTTAACTACTACCTGACGCAGATGCTATCAGGCCACGGCTGCTTCAGAGCATGCCTGCAGAGGTTTGGTCACGATGAGTCTGCGGACTGTCCAAATGGATGTGGAGTACCAGAAGATGCTGAACACGCATTCTTCCAGTGCCCACGATACCAAGAAGAAAGAGAGGAACTGGGAGAGGTACTAGTGGAAGCACCAACTCCAGAGACCTTGGTGGGACTCATGATGAAATCAGAAGAGAACTGGGTAGTGACTAGTAGTTTCGCTACGGCGGTGCTTAAGAAACTGCGCCAAGAAGAAAAGAAGAGAAGAAGCGAGACAGCGACGATAGCCGCTGATGCTTGAAAAAGAGGAAGAAAGCCAGTCGGCACCATCGGAGGAAGAGCTACGGCTGTGATCACTCTCGCGAAGTAATGCTTGGCGGCGGTCCCGCGAGAGTACAATAGGTCAGTGAGAAAGAGGTTCAGGGTTTTAGTTGGTACAGCAAGTGCGCGAGTCCGACACACGGGTTGCATGGAACCCGTTGCAACGGGTTGCATGCAACCTACGGTGCATAAAGCATTTCCCCTCTCTAAAACACACACACACACACACACACACACACACACACACACACACACACACACACACACACACACACACACACACGCACGCACGTACGCACGCACGCACGCACGCACGCACGCACGCACGCACGCACGCACGCACGCGCGCGCGCGCTAAACACTCATCGCCGCCGGCTTCTCCCTCCCGCCAGTCGCTTCACGGGCCACATGGCCCCCCTCCACAGAGGCCCCGTGTGACGTCACACGCGCCCGGCGACTCCTCCCCCCTCCGCCGTAACCACGCACTTGGCTTCCCCGCGCTGGAGCCCACCGCCCCGCTCCCCCCTGAGATCCCTCCGTTAGAACTGGCCTAGCTCTACTACTATCATTGTTTCGCACAGCCCGTTTACAATTTCTTCAATCTACCGGGGTGTATCGAGGTTCATCGCCATTCGACCGTTCGATTTTCCAGCTCGTCGATCGCACGTAGAATAAATACATTATATCCGCAACGATAAATCTCGACGTTTCCTCCCATATCATTCTGTGGAACAATTAAAGACTCGTAGGACAGCGACGTTTTTGTCTTTGTGAAAAATCTCTGCCTTTTTGGCAATTTTTCTCGTATTCTTAATCCATTAGCCAACAGTTTGTTCGTGTACTAATTTTTGAATGTAGCATGAGTATTTCGTGTAGCCCGTTCGCAATTTCTTTAACCTACCCGCGTGTATCGAGGCTCATCGCGATTCTGTTGTTCGGTTTTCCATCTCGTCGATCGTACGTAGAACAATAATATCGTATTCTATCCGCGACGATAAATCTCGACGTTTTCTCTAATATTATAGATTGTAAAACCGTTTGAACGTTTTTCTTACTTCGCTGTAACGTTGCCGGGGAATTTTTGTATATACCATAACATTTAAAGGTACGACAAAAAAAATTCTCTGGCAAATTTAAATCGTCACACAACAGTGCTAATTTTTGTTTTTATAAAAAATCCTTGTTTTGATCGGCCATTTTTTCGCGGTCTTCGACTTTCAACCCCCCACCCCCCGACGATTTTGCACTGCGCACAAGAAACTTTTTTGTATCTCGGTCTTCGAGATTGATCGCCGAAAGTAGCGGTGCGACCAGCCCGTGGCAAGAAAGAATATATATATTTTTTTTCTAATTCTTCCGTGCCTTACCTTTACCACTACCTACTCGTTGCGCCCTCAAATTCCGTCGCGAGCGCTGGCATAGTTTTTTCTCGGCGCAGGTAATCGCTCTCATTCGCAAGACGTACGTTGTCCAGCAGTGTATTCTCAATCCGTTGAGAAAAAGTATTTTCCTGTTTGAATTTTTTATTGTAAAATCAGTCTTTCCCGTAGCTAGTTTGCAATTTCTTCGATCGTCCAGCGCGTATCAAGGTTCATCGCCATTCGGTTTTTTACCCAGCACGTTGATAGAACGTTGAATACATAAATTATATCCGCGACGATAAATCTCGACATTTTCTCTGATATTATAGATTGTAAAAACGTTGCGCGATTTTTTGTTAATATGTTGAATCATTGTTAATCCGCGAGAGTTATTTTTTTTCGCTATGTTTCGCTCAATATTGATAAATTCTCTTAATTTCCGAAACCGCGTATTTCTCGTCACATAGTGTTGGGTTTTTTGTGTAATGTATTTTTTAAATTACTTGCAAACACGCGTCGCTGATCATTCGCCATATTTTTTTCCTCACCGTTTGACATTGTCAGAGTTGCATTAAACATATTAGGTAAACATTAATTTTGAAAAAAATCCATTGCCCCGGAAAAGTTAAATTCCCGTAGGACAGTGCTTTTTTCTTTTTCCAAAATCTGTTCATCGTTTTTCCATTCTTCCCAGACTTCGAATCCGCTCCCCCGGTCCGTTTCCCTACACGGTCAAGATACTTTTTGCCATCTAAGTCCTCGGGGTTGGTTGCCGAAAGTAGGGGTAGCGTCGTGACTAGCCCGTGGCATGAAACAATATATATTTTCTTCCCAATTCTTCCGTGCCTTCCCCCTATCACTACTCTTTGCGCCCTGAAATTGCGGTCCAAGCGCGGGCCTTGCGTACTCTTGCCTCAGGCATTCGTTCTTATTAGTAAGACGTCCGTTGTGTCCAGCATTGTATTCTTATTTCGCTAATAGAATATTTGTTTGAATCGAATTTTCCATTTTTAAAGTCAGTGTTTGGTTTTCCAGCTCGTCGACCGTCCGTTGACAAATTATTTTATAGTCTATCCGCGACTATAAATCTCGGCATTTTCTTTGATATTATAAACTTTATAAACTTCAGTCAGTTTTTGTTAATATGTTCTAATTTTGTTAATCCGTACTTGTATTTTTTCGCTACATTTCGCTGAATTTCTATAAGTTTTCTGAACTTTCGAAACCACGCGTGCCTCGTCGAATCGTGTGGAGCTTTTTTTCGTGGATGATATTGTTTATACTTGCAAGCAAGTGCCGCAGTTGATTGGCTAGCTCTTTCTTCTCACCGTTAAACATTATCAAAATTACATTTTAAAAAACTATTACGTTACACGGTGAAGTCGTCAGCCATTTAAAAAATTAATTTCGAACAAGATTATTCAGGTGCGTCACATGTTTGTATTCCACCAGCGTGCCTCTCAATAGTCCAATGTTTTTTCAGCAACGGTCTTCGTTAGTCTCCGTTTTAAAACGTTATTGTTTTTGTTGGAAATTGTCACATTGTTTGTGGCATTTCTTCCATCATCCTCGAGTCACATTCCTACTTTCTCTCGGGCGTATATTTGGTATTACAAGCCTCCACTTCCTTCACGAAAACGTCAAATACGTTAGCATATCTGGTCCATTAAATATTTCAAAATTTCATTCTACGCACGCGCTTGGACTTTGGTTAAGGCGTCTGGCCACGTTGGCCGATCGACAAATGGGTATATTTAAAAAAAAAATAATAAACTCGAAAGTATGGGCCGGAATATTTTAATTTTTTTGCACAACCTCAGAAAGGGCTTTAAGAATAACGTAAATAAATTTTCGTTCAAAATATCAAAAAATGGTGCTGTTATGCACATTGCCGCGGAGGCCCTCCGCACGATACGCGCGGTCGTTGGCCCAGCTGTTTCACAGTCATGTCACCTCTTTAAAAAAATCAGCTCATTCGTGAGTAGTGTCGCTACAATGTAGCGTAGCGGTTTTTTCGACCATTAAAAAAATTATGGTGCGGAGGGCCTCCGCGGCAATGTGCATAACGGCGCCATTTTTTAATATTTTGAACGGAAATTTATTAACGTTGTTCTTAAAGCCTTCTCTGACGTTGGGTAAAAAATTAAGAATATTCCGGCCCATACTTTCGAGATTTTTTTTTTTAAATATACCCATTTTTTAATCCGCCAAGGTGGCCAGACGCCTTAAGAATAAGCGCCAGGTATACATCAGTAACTGTCATTGGGCTTTTTCATAAATTTCGTTGCTGATCCTAACAAAATTTGTAAGTAACATCCTTGAAGGCACGTGTGTATTTGATGAAGGATCTCAATTGTTTTTTGTTTTATTTATTTATTTTATTAAGATCTTAAGTTACTTCTACAACGTCAACGTCTTTTGCCGGACGGCAGCTCAACGGATTCTCTTTATTTGTGCAATTTTCGAGGAATTACGTTATGTTTGATCCCGGGGGTCGTGAAAACGGTGCTAATAGAAGAAAAATAGATTTCGTTGACCCTTTAACCGGGGAAAAAAGCTTTTGTGAAATGCGGGATAATAACGTGAAATTAAAAAAACACAACACGGTCACGTAAAATTGGATTAAAAACGATGAAAGTTGAACTTGTAACTGCCGGTCAAGTAACCGATAAAGGAAATACTTAATGATTTTCAAATGAAAACATTCGTCACGTACTGTTGTAATTCTGTACAAAATACAGACAATATTTAACACACGTTATGTTTTGTTAATCAATGGATTGATTGCAATTGTTTTAGTCGGGTAAACATCCTTTATAGGCGGTTTCTACGGGCACACGGACGTCACTGGCTCCATCAATCCAGGACCCATTGTATCCAATTGATGATATCTCCAATGCAAAGGGAGTATACTTAATGTTATTGAAATCAAATATTTTATTCTTCGACAGTAACTTGCGGAAGGTAATGACATGCCGTTGGTCCTGAAAAAAAACTCGTGGTCGCAAGTCGTACAAAAATCTGTCCGCTCTGCAACGCCGGGCAATTAAAAGGGAGATTTCGAACAATTTTTTCCGCCAATCAAGAATTTGTTTGTGTAAGGGCCCTTCGCTGAAATCTGATCAGGATGAAAGTCTGTCTTTTCCGAGAGAAATAGTTGACAATTCTGCTGTTACTGACGCTACTTCTTCAAACATTATATCGGCCTCTCCGGTCATGGGATGTATGCACATTTCATTCAAAACAAATTCAGATAACGTCGCTAATGCAACTCTTCGGATAGACGAAAACGCGTATTCGGATAACATTGAAGCATCATCATGCTCCGATGCAGCGTCTAGCGATGATTCAGCGTTAACCGAAATAATGGGGACGGTTCGGAAATGTCGTTTTCGAAATGAACTTGCTTCGTGGTCTGTCGAAAATAACATTAGTCACCGTGCCGCGGATGATTTACTGCTAACATTTATAAAACACTCATGTTTTGCTACTCTTCGAAAATCAATAAAAACACTTTTGCGTACACCACGCGAACCAGTCGGATTATTAGAGCTTTTCCCGGGACAATATCTTCATTTAGGAGTTGATACGGCTCTCACAACTATCCTCGATTCCATACCACCACACAGTAGGAGAAAAGCCCAAAAACCTGGCCAAAACCTCAAATGACCTTTGACGGGAATGAAAATTGGCTTACAGGGGTTTTCAAGGTCGCTGATTACGAATCTGAAAGCCAAATTATCGTAAACAAAATGGCCGATCCAATATGGCTGACATGAATGTTAAAAAGTTGCCAGATGTCGACAAAAATTGGTATTTACGGGTTTTCAAGGTCGCTGATTACGAATCCGCAAGCCAAATTATCGTAAAAAAAATGGCCGATCCAATATGGCCGACATGAACGTTAAAAAGTTACCAGATGTTGACAAAAATTGGTATATACGGGTTTTCAAGGTCGCTGATTACCAATCCGATATCTATTGTTTATAACTTGCAACAAAGAGCTTACAGCAAATTGTTATAAACAAAATGGCCGAGTATCCTGCTAAATAGATAAATTAATATATTTAAAAAAATCATCATAATAAAATAAACGTGAACAGTGTATTCTACGCAATTATTATTTTTATTTCCAAAATACATACGGAACGTTTCAAAAATAGAAAATTTTATTCTTAATCAAAATCGTAATCGGAGTCGGAGTCGGAGTCAGAATCATTATCCGAGTTTGTATCTATTACAACTCCCGGCACGGCTTCAATCTCGGCGCAAAATTCGTCTGCTGCAGCAGTCACTTTAGGAGCGATCAACATCGCTACAGCTTCCGGCGACAAACTCTTCAGCTTCTTCTGTGGTAGTCTTCTGACACTTGAAATGTACGGATCAGAAGTAACTAAGAGCCGATGAAAAACATCTTCCATAGTTTTAACCCTGGAACTTTTTCGCGCAAAATCTTCTCGATATCGTTTGATGTCTTTGTTTCGAGCTTCCTGAGCATCTTCGGATAATTGGCCGATTGGTAATAGAGCATGAGTTATTATCACTGGACCATGAATTAATAGTTTGTGCACCGAAGTAGGCATGGAGTACCAAGGGTATAATGCAACGGTCTTTCTTGCCGTTTCAATAGCATACTGTTCAAATCTTTCACAGTTTATCTCGTGGCCACACGATATAACTTGTAGGATTACGTACAAGCGTTTAATAACTTCTTCGTTGACCCCCGTTATCGCAGCGGAAACCGTCGAATTTTCAAAGAATCGCCGAGCTGTGTTGCCATCATTGCTGCTGCCGTATCCAGGCTTTGGGCGATCGATATTTAGACCCAATTGCTTCTTGAATCCTTCTTGAATGGCCCTCTTGCGTTCCTGGGTAATTTTTTTTTCTTCGGCACTTCGAGCTTGCCATTTTTTAATGCCGAGTTTGTAAGACACGTGTAAGCAATACTCGAAGCACCGTATCCACGCATGCAGCGTCGACAATCCGAACTTCAAATTTGTTTCATTGATTTCCCTTTGCAATACAGTGTCGATGGCATTAAAATCTTTGCTGGTTGCTCCACACAAATAGCACCGTTGAGCAGATTTCGTCAATGATACAGCGTTGCAAACTTTACCATCTATCATGGTGAACAACAACTTGTACATTACGGAGATTTCTTTTCCATCTATTACACTTTCGAATGGACGAAGTGACTTTATTTGTTCTTCAACAATTTGGACTTCATTAAGTGTTGACTCTATGTCTTCGCGTAGAAACAGTAGTCTAAGCGGTCTACAAAATCGTGGAGACGAGGGTCTGGGGTTCTTCCAAACAACTATTTCTTCCTTCGATTGTTGATCATAACACACGAGTTGTAATGGCACGACTGAAGTAAAGAATACATGCGCATCAGATTTGCTGTCATCACTGAACGTCTGCTTATATTCACTTTGCCCAGAACTTCCATCGCAACCCCACTTGCAAATCAAGTCCATTTTACGAACATTATCTGGAGTCAATCTTTGAATGAGTACATTTTGGACGAGTAAAATACGTTCAACTGTATGATCTAATAGTGCCTGTAGTTGGACTTCTGCACTACTCTCTGTAATCCTGATTGCATCACGTGGTGGATAACAACGCTTTTTTGCTTTCATCACTTTTTCGTAAGACGGATATAGCTTACAGTTATTTTCCTTCCCTAATCTTCTCATTCCCTGGTAAGTACTCTTGGAGAATTTATATTCAATCATAGCGGAAAGTGCAGCCTCTTCGGATAAAGTAATTTCATCCGTTGCTGAGTAAGCTTTACGATACTTGGAAGCTCTTAAAGGACTCGTCATTGTTACGTCCTTAATAACTTTTGCGGCGTCGGATTGTCCTGAAGAGCGAAGGCTCATCTGAGTAGCGTATGCTAACTCGACCGAGTTGAACGATGTACGAATATCTTGGGTCTTCCTTCGTTTAGATCTTTCACTGGACATTGTAAACTCAAGGGACGGGCGGCCGCCCGTATTACCCGGGCTTGTTACTACAGTGTCTGTAGGTGCGGCAAAACATACCTGCTTGCTAAGCCATTCACCGTTATTCTTGAAAAATACACAGGATTTTCTGTGAGCTTGTTGCCACCTCGTTCTCATTTGATTGAAGAGTATCGAAAAAGTCTGTTTCGAGTCCTCAGGCACTACAACTGTACGTCCGGTGTCCTTGGAAATTTTTTCTACCATAAATTCGATCAAGGAAGCGAATTTATCGGATAAATGCTCGCTGATTATCAGAAATACTTCTTTCCTTGTCAGCACCAATTCTTTGTAACCGGATCCTGTAATAAAGACATAAAATTGTAGAAAATTGGTGTTAAAGGAAAAGATAAAATTTTCAATTAATACAAAAACTTGAACAATGTACATTATTTTACCAAATAAATAACCGCAATAATTGAAATAATTTTAAGAAAATTAGATAGAAAATATTGACATGGATTTGGTTAAAAGAAAGCTTTGCTTACTATATAATATATATATATTCAAATATTTTATTTGAATGTTATAACATTTCATTCATATTTAAGAAATTTTTATGTGGTTGATTTTAATATGTATATATATATATATGCATACGTATATATCATAATTAAATCACAGAAAATTTATATATATATATATACACATACATATATATTAAAATAATTTATTTCAAGCGTATAACAGCCGTCTTGTCCGTTATGATGCTACTTCACCCATTCTCAGGTAGAGGCGCAGAGGCTGCTCAATAGTGCCGCGTGCACGCTCGGCTACCGCACGATGCGAAAAAAATCATAACGGACAAGACGCACGTTTTCCGCAGGTAACTCTTGTAAATTTCGAAAGCTTATACATTAAACTAAAGGCCGAGACTAGGAGCTTTGCAAAATGTGACAAAATATATAACTTTTCGGACCGTTGAAAATATAAGTTTTCAAAATCATTCAATTTTATTTATGCCGAAGGCTATACTACATTTCAATCATTTATACATAAACTTTAGATTCAACCGATGTAAAAACATGTTCTACATACCTCCAGAAGTCGTATCCATGTTGCAGAATTGAAATTAAACCCGTCACTTTAAAGTTATGGGTTTTTGAAGTCAGCGTTATTTTCGTCTGTTCAGCGCGTGACACGTACACTCTTCACGAACACTAACTGCCAACTGACGCTGCGGCGCAGGTATACACTTAAAGGGCTTTCCCTTCCACAATAGAATGCAGTTACTAGTCCTCTACCTGAATGACTACTCAACTGACCCTATTTCGAAAATTTATTTTTTGGGTTTTTGGCCAGGTTTTTGGGCTTTTCTCCTACTGTGCACCAGGCGCAATGCCTCGTTATTTGGAAATGGATTTTAACACGGATAGAACAAGTCTTGATAATTCGGGTTACAATCAAATTTGGCCCTTTTAATGTAGAATAGCGAATATCGCCAATAGTCCAGTTGAAGTAATAGGTATATACAAGGGTGAAAATAAGCCTGCGAGTGCGATTGAATTTTTCCGACCTTTCATCGACGAAGTAAATTGTATCACCGGGGAAGGCGGTGTTACTAATCACGGCTCGGTCTATCCTTTTCTTCTTCGAGCCTTTATCGCTGATGCACCTGCTCGTGCTTTCATAATGAACCATGTGGGTCATAGTTCGTTCTAAACTTGCTCGAAATGCAAAGTTTACGGCGAGCGTGTAGCTAATCGAACCGTTTATCTGTCGTTAAACAACATTCCGCGAACCGATGAAGAATCTATAACTGAAAATGATGAAGATCATCAACATGTAGGGGAGAGCCCTCTTTCTCTCCTTTCAATCGGTCTGGTATCTCAAGTCTTGTTCGATCCTACGCATATGGTATATCTGAGCGTGATGAAGCGAATGATAAGTGCTTGGATCGAAGGAAAGCGAGTGTTACTTTGTTGTGAAAAAAATTCAGTTTCGTAAAACCTTTTTCGATGTCGATATTCCATCGTCAGAGTTTGGATTTTTCAAGTGCACATCACTACAACAAATAGAGTTTTAGTGCCGTTCGATAATGTTTCCAGCAAATGCTACGCTATGCCACTATGGGCATCGCGTCATTTGGATGTAAATGGTAGGGAGGTGCTTACTGGCGATGTATTTATAGGAGCTGCCATACTAACCGATGTTCGTAAGTTTTTTTTGTTCCTTCTAGCGTTCGATGAGGAGTTACACGCAACTTGTCAGTGCGACTGTATCACAACGTTCTGCAACACTCCCACCATCCCCAGCTCTGCACGATGCGACATCGTTAATCGGCTTCAACGTAACGCAACACCACTACGTTGTAACACGACTCCGCCGCAACAGAACACCATGGTGATTACAACACGAAATTTCGAGATACCAAAATTGGCACAAACTACAACACGAAACGTTAGTGTACCCTCGTATAATCGATCTGATCAAGAAGTCGCACTACTCGAACAGAACCCATCATCGACCACACCGCCACTGCAGGCTTCCCAGCCACAATTGCAGCAAGGTATTGCCTGGAACGGCTATGGACAATGGCAGGGCCAAAACACGATGTCACCACCGATCAACGAATCAATCAATCTCTTGAGAAAATAATTTACGTAAGTGTGCACCTTGGGTTACTATATTTTCGCGCGCTCCTCGCTTCCGACACAACAATCATTGCTATTATATTTTAAATTCAGCTCGGGGCTGAACTCGTTGAAAAAGGACATATGGTGCGTATGAAATAAATATTAACATTCTTTGTTATTAGTATTAATGACCCGTTTCTGATATGAAACATGATTTCTTCCGTTAGGATTTTGAAATCTTTTTTCTTCTCGTTCTCTCTCTCTCTCTCTCTCTCTCTCTCTCTCTCTCCCTCTCTCTCCCCCCTCTCTTTTGTCGACACACTAGAATAATTTCGAGCTAAGATTGTACTGTGGAATTAATAAATGTGTAGCCAACTGAAGAGTCTCTTCGAGAGAGAACTGGCGCCCGACTTTCCCACGAAGCCCGACTCCTTGCCGTTGTCCAGTCCAAAAGAGATAGAGGAGTTTGAGCACATTTCGGATGAAGAATACCGAAATATCGTAAAAATAATAAACAACGATTGGTTGGAATAAAAACATTTTTGCTTCCCTGGAAAATTTAATTATGACTTTTTGTATTTCAGACTAGGTATCTCGGTTCACTCGGAGGACACATACTCGCCGAGGCGTGAAATGACGTTTTGAAAAATGCCGTCAGAGATGCTTTAACACCGGATGTCACCTGGCATGGCCGCATGGAAAACAAGATCGCACTTGGTAGAACTAGGTTTGGAAAGGCACTGTACGGTACGTTAAAGCCACATTATTTAATAACTTTTCAATGTTCTCGTTCTGTATGAATGTATCTTATACGCTTACGAAAGAGTGGCTTAAAAAAAAGAAACGTAATTTCGCATGTTGATATTGTTAACAGTTTCGGTTGCTAGGAACCGCATCTATCCGAAACCGACTGGTCGGAATTCACAGAAGGGATTACCAATGCGCTCAGAAGCGCCAAACAACGCGATCACAACTCGTTGCAGCCGTTGCAGAATCGGAGGCGACATGAGAAGATCAATCGACCAACGTACCACCGACGACACGAGACAGTACGCCGGGAGGGTCGTGAATCGGACGATGGAATGTCGGATAGAGGATCCTGTTGCCACCGTAGCTCGCGAGGTCCTCGAGACCAGAACGAACAGCTGCATCGTGACCGATGGAACCGTCATGAAGGTCGACGCGACCCACTGTCCGTAGAATCAGACACCCTCAGCGACGTTTTCAGACCCTCATGTTAATTAATTAAGGAAACATTAACTCCCTCCTTCTCCTTATCGTTTTCGATGGAGTATTTTGATCGTTAGGCGCTGGTCTCAAAATCCGTCTGCATTTAAAAAATCATTGCTGATTGCAATTTAGCTATTCATGGGTACTCCCAGTGTCCAATGACGTTTTTTGGGGTTACGATTTTTGGCCACGCCAATTTTGAGGCAGTGCCTGACCACTAGTAGTCGTTTATTAACGGTCTCACCTAATGTTAAGAGTGAAATGTACCAAGCTTTTCCTATCCTAGATTTTGACAGCTCTCCCAATCTCTTATTTCCACGAATTAATATTCTCAAATTTATTGACTTAATGGACATAGAATATCTTTCAAATTCAAACTTCAAGAGATTGCCAAACCTATTTTTATATAAAGAAAAATATCAGTTCTGTTGTGCTCCGGCTTCTGATGATGCGCGAAGAGCACGGAAATTCGCTCTCGAGTAAGTTGACACCGTGGGTTGTCGGATGCTCGAGGGCGAGGGTATGTGGGGACTTTTCCCGTTCCGAGTAAATCTCCAACTCGGGATATTGCAACTTCAACAACTTATATTTTATTTAAAATTAGGCAACAATATTACAATTCTTTTTTATGCCTTGAGACCGACCTCCTCGGCTTCTGGCCGAAGACTGCCTTCCGATTGAATCTTTCGGCTAATTGTTAACTCGGGTTTTCGCAACCAATCGTTCGAGAACGTTCGATTCGTTCGATTGCGATTCAGCGCTTTTCCGGCTGAGTCGAGCGGAATATCGGGCTTGTGAAATATCGCGCTCGATATCGTCGCTTGGGGTCTTTGAACCTCATGCGTTAGCAAAATGAAAATTCCTGTCTTTTGAGGGCACAACATTCCTCCACCTTGGGAAGACGAAATTCCCAATTTCGGCGATATAATACATTTTTTTTTTTTTTTTTTTTTCATAGCTTTGGCAAGTTTTGTCTCTCGGTCGTCTCTCGGCTTACAATAATACAATAGATTATGAAGGTACAAGTGCCTTTCTAATATTATATTATATACCCTTTTTTTTTTAATATTTCGATTTTCTTTTTTTTTTCATACACATTTACGTTGTGCGTGTGCGAGGTGCATTTCGCGTGAATATGACTCGCGGGTTTTGTGAGTCAGCTGTTGCCTTGCGTTTGGCAGCTCGCGGTCTGGCCGGAGCTACGTCAGCAAGGTCGTCTTTCGGCGATGTAGCATTTAAACGTCGCCGTTGCAACGCTTTAATTCCGAAATACGATATAATCATTGCGAAGGGAATAATTCCGCTGAGGGCATAATTCCCTATGATGTGACTCTGTGTTGTCACATGATCGTAATTTTTGTTTAATTTTGTTTTCAATATTTCGATTCGTTCGCCAATTTTGTTAACTTCGTATGGATCATTGATTATCGTATGAGGAATATTTTCCAATATTAAAGGTTGAGGTATTTCGTTTTCTGTAGTCAGAAAAGATAGGTTGAATGGCGGTAAAAATTGTAGGAATTTTTCGTGTACAGTTTCCTTCAAATTTTCAATCTTAAAATCTATGGAGGTGACGGAACATTTCCCATCCAAAGCCAATAATCCTGTTCCAGTAATTGTTGCATGAGTCGTCGCAGAGTTTTTACAGTTTATCGTGAGAGCTATTGTCTCTGGGGCTACATATATCCATTGCCCCTCTTGTTCTAGAGCAATGACCAAAGAATTTTCTAATTTAACTAAACGATGTGTACAATTCGCTTTTTCGGGGTCTTTTCCTAAAAATATCGACAGTTCGCACGACACTCCTGATCGTATTATTTGTCTCGCGTTTTTCGGATGACAGTAATATTGATAATTTTGTCGTTTACATTTGGATAATTCGTTTTCTGAGAATGACAGATATTCTCGACGCTCTCGATCAATTATAACATTTTTTACAGTCGTTTCTATGAACCGAAACGTGTCTTTTTCTACTCTTACGGGTAGAGGATAAACTTTATTCACATTGAATTCGTTGTTGTTGATTAATGGGATTTTTATCACAACGGTGAGGGTATTCTGAATACTATATGCGCCTAATTCAGAAATTTCCAGTAATTCGTTAATTTTTTCTGGACGTATTTTTGTCGGAAAATTCAATCCTATTGGTAGGTTTGGCAATGCTTCTATTAGATACGCGTAGAGTTGTCTAGGCGGCAATATTGTAGGATTAACGATTCCTTTTGGCAAGCCTACTAAAAAGTTAGATAATTGACGTATGTCGTTTAATAAGGATTCGATTATTACGCTAATAGTTGTTAATTTCTCGTCCAATTGTTGACGTGTTAAAATATCTATTACGAGATTTTGCACTCCATGGTGTAAATTATTTACTAAACGGCCTAGTGTTTCCTCGTTTGCCGCGAGGCGATTCGTTGTGCGATTGAACATTTCCAGTGTAATTTGCTGGATTTGCAAATTTTCTTTTAATGCATCTTCTGTTGTTTCTTGCTTTTTCGTTATCGCTGTAATTTGTCGTTCGATGTTCGCAGCGTCATTCGCATCTAAGTTACCTGTTATCGACTTTATGATGGATCCTAATCCGTCTATTAATCCTCTTTTATTTATTCTACCTTTTGTGCCAGTTATATCATAAATGGACTGCATTTCAGAATCTATTTTTCCTTTCATGTTTTCGAGAGAACTCGTTACGAGAGAACATAGCTTGTCCTCTGGCATCGTTTGACATAATTTTAATAGCTTTTCCAACTTTTCCCTAATACTCTTTTTTCTATTTGCTATTGGTAGAAGATCCATGCGGATTACCAGTTTCCACATTTCCTGAATCGTGATTCTGCATTTTCCTTTCTTTCGTTAGTCCCTTCTCTCATCCTAACTGTTGAGATTAATAACCTGCAAAAAGGGTTTGTCTTTTTATTTTCAATAAATTTTTCTTGCTCGTTTCCCTATTTCTAGGTGCAATACTTTTCTTCCTTTTTTTACATTGCGATTTCTTCTCTCTCTATTCTCTTTCTTTCTTTCTTTTTTTAACTTGGAATGTAACCATATGCGAAAAATTTAGTTTATATTTGTTTTTCCTTTCATTTTCCTCTCTTTGTTTAATTATTATTATCCTTTTTATTTATTATTTTCTTTTTGTATTCACTCGAAAAATTTATTTGCATAGTATTCAATATATATATATATATATTTTTAATTCTTTAAACTCTTGCTCTCATTGGATTTTTCATTTATATATCTATACGCCATTTTTGTATTTTTTAATTTATTATTCGTTTTATTTCTTTAGAAATCTAGAGCTCTTCCTATTGTTCCTTTTGTACATTTTATTTAATTTATTTATTCTCTCTTTTCGACTATTTCATTCGCTTATTTTTGTTATAGATTCTTTCTTTCATTTGAACGTTATTTTATTTTGTTTTATTTACTTTATCTTTCCATTTCATTTCATATTAGTTCATTTATTTATTTATTCTTTTATTTTTATCACTGTATTTCATTTTCTTCTATTTTATGATTTCGTTTTATTTTTATTTCTATTTTTTTTTTTGTTGAACAGGTGGCAGCTCGCCACCCGTACGCGAATCCGTCGCGTGACGTTGGTTGCTCGGGCGTGCACCAATGGTGGTGCTTGCCACCTACTTCTCACTCGGGAGCGAGTGGCGGGGGTACCTCGCGGTTCGGCCTCGCTGGCCCCGCGATAATGTATCTACTCTATCGGTTAGTGGGTAATGTAGGGCTTGATGCGGTCTACATGTACCCGTACAGCCTTGCGTCCACGGCCGATAGTGTAGTTCACGTCGGAGTCTTTGTTCCGTACTGTGTAGGGCCCTGTCCACTTGGGGGAAAGCTTTGCTGATCGGCCTCGGCGTACAGTAGTGTCGTGGAGGAGGACTCGGTCGCCGGGGCGGTACTCCACCGTACCAGCGGCGATATCATGCCCTTCTTTTACCCTTTCCTTTCCTTTTTCCAATCGTTCTTTCGCCACGTGCCATGTGGCTCGGAGCCGTTCGCGTAACTCGGAGACATAATCGTCGTATGAGTACGTCTTTCGTGGTGCTTCTTTGAGCACCGTCGGTAAATCGGCTACCTTACCAAACACCAACTCGTACGGAGTGAACCCTGTCGCTGTGTGCGGGGTGGTATCGTAGGTGAACATCGCGTATGGCAACCACTCATCCCAATCCGTTTGATCCTCCTTTATGAAACATTTCAGGTATTCTGCGAGAGTTCGGTGTGAACGCTCCAATGCTCCGTTTGATTGGGGATGGTATGCTGTCGTTTGAATCTTTTAATTCGGAATAATTGGCACATCTCCTTGAAAGTTTCGCTCAGAAAATTCGTTCCTTGGTCGGACAATAATTCTTTCGGAGTGCCGTACTTGCAAACAATTTGAGTTGCAAATCCTTTGGCTACTTCCTTGGCTTCTTGCGTTTTTAGCGGTATAGCTGCGCTATACTTGGACAATGCGTCTTGAAAAGTCAGGATGTATTTATTCCCGGCTTCGGTCTCGGGTAAGGGACCTACTATATCGACTGCACATTTGACGAATGGTGTCTTGGGTGTGTCGGTAATAGTCATGGGGGCATGCTTGCGTCGCGAGATTTTATTTTTCTGGCATTTGTCGCATGATTTTACGTAGTTTTTTATTTCGTTATTCATTCCAGGCCAGCTATACTTTATCTTTATTCGTTGTTTCATCCTTTTTTCGCCTGGATAGCCTCCGAGAGGGGCGTCGTGGTATTCTTGCAGAATCGTACCTCGCTCCTCTTCACTCGGGCACTCTCGATCTCCTATTTCCGTCTCTGTCTCGCTATCGCTTGTTGTCTCGCTTGCGCTTGAGTCTTTTTCTATTTCCTTCTCTTTTTCGCTCGGGCCTGCTGCCTGGTCCGCCTCCACTGGTGGGAGTGGCGGTCCGTTCTCGCTCGCGCGGGCCTCTGTCGCCTTGCGTGGGCGTTCCTCTCTAGCGGGCTGCATTGTTTTTTTCGGCCGGCCACGTGCTCGCGGGACCAGCTGACCACGGCCATGCTGGCTCGGGTCTGTTGATGCTGGCGGCGGTGGCGCGGAGCGGGGGGCCTTCCGCGGCCTTCCTCTACCACGCTTCTCGGCGTCCTTGTGACGTACCACCGTCTCGGGTTCTTGCCGCGTCAGCATCAACACATACAAACGGCTTAAAGCATCCGCATTTGTATTCTTCTTGCCAGCCTTATACTCGATGGTATAGTTGAATTCCTCTATTTTTATTCTCCAGCGCATCAGTCGTGATCCTGGATCTTTTACGTTGAAAAGCCATGTGAGGGGCTTATGATCCGTCACGATGGTGAATTTTGTTCCATATATATATGGTCGGAATTGCGCTACTGCCCAGATTATTGCTAGCATTTCCTTCTCCGTTGTTGAATAATTCGTTTCTGCCTTGTTCAGAGTACGACTCGCGTAACAGACGGGTAGATCTTCTCCGATTTTTCCTTGCGATAAAATCGCGCCGATTGCCTTGTCAGAGGCATCAGTTGTCACCACGAAGGGTTTCTCGAAATCCGGATACTGCAGGATCGGTGCAGTGCTGAGAGTTTCCTTCAATTTTTTGAAAGCTTGTTCGCAGTTTTCGTCCCAAATGAATTTGTTTTCTTTCTTAATCAGTTCTGTTAACGGCTTTGAAAGTTTTGAAAAATCCTGTATGGATTTTCGGTAATATCCGGCTAGTCCCAGAAATGATTGAACCTCTTTTACGTTTTTTGGGGCTGGAAATCGTTGTACAGCCTCTATTTTTTCTGGATCCGGTTTTACTCCTACTTCGGTAATAATGTGTCCCAAGTACTGGGTTTCTTTTCGCAGAAATCGACATTTCCTAGGTTGAACCTTTAATTGGGCTACTCTCAGTCGATCGAATACTTCTGTCAGCCTTTTGTTATGTTCTTCGAACGATGATCCGTATACTACTATATCGTCGAGATATACGTAGCATTTTAGTCCTTGTAATCCAGCAAGCACAGCGTCCATCAGCCTTTGAAAGGTTGGTGGGGCGTTTTTTAATCCAAATGGCATTCGGTTGTACTCGTAATGTCCAAGAGGAGTGGAGAAAGCGGTTTTCTCCTTGTCTTTTTCGGCCATTGGGATTTGATGAAATCCCGATGCCAAATCGAGAGTCGTGAAGTATTTTGCTCGTCCCAATTGGTCCAATATTTCGGTAATATTAGGCAATGGATACGAGTCTCCTTCCGTTGCTTCGTTGAGTTTTCGGAAGTCTACTACCACTCTCTTGCGTATTTTTCCGTTGGCGTCAGGCTTTTTTGGAACGACGAGTAGAGGAGCGTTCCATGGGCTCTTGCTCGGTCGAATTATTTCGTTTTTTAGCATCTCTTTTGTCTGCGCCATAACTTCTTGCTTGTGGACTTCTGGTAATCGATATGGACGAATTTTTATTGGCATTGTCCCTGATCGTACGCTTATGCGGTGCTCCACTATAGCGGTGCACCCAAGCGACTCTTCCTCCAAATGGAAGACGTCAGCGTATGCGTCAGCAAATTCGCGTAGGAATTTTTCTTCTTCTGGGTTTAAGTTCGAATCTCTTTTGATTTCTTCCCATATTTTGTTTTTTCTTCTTAATTTTTCTTTGATCGTTACAGCACTTATTTCCTTTTCTTCGGTTGGCTGTTCTTCTTTAATTTCTTCAATTTGCACGGTTGGCCTTTCTATTTCGATTTCTTCATTGTTTGAGTTTCGCACTACTATGAGGCAGGAATGTCCTTCTGGGTGGACGTAACATCCGCCTATCTTTACTCCTGGTGGCAGTTCTTTTGCTGCGACACAGCCTATTTTTGCCGTCAATGTTTTTGCGTATAGCATTTGCTCTGTTCTGGGAGGTAGTTTAATTTTATTCGTTCCGTCCAGCATGGGGATCGGATGTCCGTATATTTTAATATGTCTTCCGCTTAGGATGTCGACATTGTGCTCTCTCATGAAGTCCAAACCCATTATTCCGTCTACTTCCAGTGGTACTGTGTCATCTATTACGTAGAATCCGTGTTCTACGTTTACTGCGGGTGTTTCTAGCACGAGCATAATTTTACACAGTGCGTAGAATTTTTTTCCTCCGATTCCTTTGAGTTCGATCGTTTCTTCTATTATTTCTGTGTCCTTTTTTAATACACTCTTTTTTATGAGACTACATTGTGCTCCGGTGTCTCCTTTCAACGTGAGGATTTTGTCTTTAGCCTGGGGAGACGCGATGTGGAAGTCGCTAGCGGCTCCTCCAGAATTGATCGTCGTTATCCAGTACGATTTTATTTTCTTCCTTGTATTTTTTCTTTTGGACGGACCTGTATTCGATGCTTCGGTTATTTTTCTGACGTTGCAGTTTTTGTCTCCGCTCGTTGTCGTTGCCATATCGAGCGAAAATGACCTAATTGTTTTCCTGTTTTCGCTGTCGTTGCGGTTATCTTCTCTTGGCCTGTCTACGTTTGTTGCCGTTACCATATCGAGCGAAAATGATCCAATTGTTTTTTTCTTTTCGCTGTCGTTGCGATTTTCTTCCTTCGGTCTGTCTTCTTTTGGCCTATTTTTATTTGCGTTCCAGTGATACTGATTTGGGCGCCCTGTGGGCCCACTCTTGTTGTAGTAGCTGGTTCCTTGGCCCTGCTGATAATTCGTTTGATGATTTTGATGATACCCGGTTCCCGGTGCCTGTCGGTATCCGTTTCCTTGTCCTTGTTACCAATTCCTTTTTCGGCAATCCTTGTACGCGTGTCCCGGTTTCTTGCAGTAATTGCAAGTAATGTTGAATTGATGCACGCTTTTCGATGGTGCTGGTAGACTGTATCGTCCGTAAGACGATGTATTGGATCGGCAATCCTTCGCTAAATGTCCCATTTTGTGACATTTATTGCACGTCATCGGCGGTCGTTTTTCCAGATGAGTCTGTTTGTTTATAGATTCGCCTCCTTGTAGCGATTTTTCCTCTTCCATTGCTCCTTTAAGGGCTGATCCGAGATCCTTAAATCCTCGAGCCTTTACGATGACTTGGTATTCCCTTCGAAGTCCTCTTTCGAAGTTGTATAGGGCTAATTGCCTTACATATGTCTCTATTGTTCTTTTTTCCGCAGGCGATCTTGCTTCGGTTCTGCTGGCTTCGATTAATTCCATCATTATGGCCTCGAGTCGTTGACCGTATGCTAACACGCTCTCATTGTATTTTTGCTTGCACGTATTAAAATCGACCTGTAACGCGGCTACTGTACGTCGCGTTCCATATAATGCTGTCATTTCTTCTTTAAATTGTTCGTACGATTCTATTTCTTTATATCGGGTATCTTTTCGCGCTTTTCCTACTACTTTTGTTGCTAACACGGATTGTAAAAGGGAATGTCTATCGGCTGCTGCAACGCACGCGTTTGCATAACCGAATGCTTCAATTATATCGTCGACTTCTTCAGGTTTTTCGCCATCAAATCGGGAAATGAGGCTTCGCGCCTCCTTTAGGGTCATGAAAGCATTTTCTTGTGCCATGTTATCTGAATTAAGTTGGAGTAGGGAAAATTCTTGAATTTCTATTTCGCGACCACGCCTAGTGTCTATATTTTCTGGAGATTGATCAGAAAAATGGACGGTTCGATCTGCTGTGGATCGAATTTTGGTACGTTTCGCAGCTGTCGGCCTATTTGAGGAATTTTGTGAATTTGGGCTTTCGTCTGAACTTGTTGCGGATCGAAATCGCTTTTTCCTAGGTTCCTGTAGTTCTTGTTCGACTCTTTGTTTCTCGGGACGATCTCTTGCAATGAGTTCGTCGAAAATTGAATTTAATGAACGCGATAATTTGTTGTGACCAAGTAATCGGTATAATTTACGACGCTCGTCTTCGTTTGACATTAATGTTTAATTGTTTGGCTTTGGAGGGTGTTTTTTGATAAATGTTCCGTCACTTACAGTACGATGATGCGCCTCATGTTGATCGATGCTTCGTAGTCGGTTGTTCACAAGATGTTGACCTCGTTCTTGTAGCTGTTTGGCAGGAAATTGCCAGTGTTGTTCCCTGTTGTCGTGTTGCTTTGG
This sequence comes from Ophion slaviceki, assembly GCA_944452715.1. Classification (NCBI taxonomy): domain Eukaryota; kingdom Metazoa; phylum Arthropoda; class Insecta; order Hymenoptera; family Ichneumonidae; genus Ophion; species Ophion slaviceki. The sequence continues at coordinate 8,576,319 of OX101789.1, forward strand.
TTTGCTGTTCTCGTGCGCTCTGTTGTTCCGTTGTAGAAGGTATTTGGTGAGTCTTCGTCCTGGGGTCGGTCTGGTATCGATGATCCTCGGGATCTGGTTGCTTTTGGACAGCTCTGTACGGTTGACTCGGGCGTTTGCTTACGCCGCACGTTTTCTTTTTATTTGTCCGGTTCGACGGTCGTCGATCGGGTTACTCGTTGACCTCCTTTTCAGCACTTGCTGCGTTTAGTTTATTTTGGACGTTGGATAGGATGTTTCCTTCTTCTTTTTTTTTGAAGTTGTGCAATGCAAGGTTGCGGTATCCCTAATTGCGGGAATCCCACCGCTGCCACCAATGTTGTGCTCCGGCTTCTGATGATGCGCGAAGAGCACGGAAATTCGCTCTCGAGTAAGTTGACACCGTGGGTTGTCGGATGCTCGAGGGCGAGGGTATGTGGGGACTTTTCCCGTTCCGAGTAAATCTCCAACTCGGGATATTGCAACTTCAACAACTTATATTTTATTTAAAATTAGGCAACAATATTACAATTCTTTTTTATGCCTTGAGACCGACCTCCTCGGCTTCTGGCCGAAGACTGCCTTCCGATTGAATCTTTCGGCTAATTGTTAACTCGGGTTTTCGCAACCAATCGTTCGAGAACGTTCGATTCATTCGATTGCGATTCAGCGCTTTTCCGGCTGAGTCGAGCGGAATATCGGGCTTGTGAAATATCGCGCTCGATATCGTCGCTTGGGGTCTTTGAACCTCATGCGTTAGCAAAATGAAAATTCCTGTCTTTTGAGGGCACAACAGTTCCAAGTGCATTAATTTTTACAGTGTCGGACATTGTCGTAATCCAATATTTTTCTGTTGTCGATGAATTATGTGCATTGTTTTTTGTCCGATTACCGAAAGTGTAGCAGTGTAAACTTTTTAGAACACTAATTTTTTAAAATTTCATTAAGTCCACACTCTTCGCCCTATTTGTTTCCGCAATATAGACTGAACTCATGAAATAAACGGCTTGGTACGTTTTGGCTCATAACTACAGTCGGACCTCGATATAACGAAGATTTCTCCATTCCCTTCGGATAGACACCCGAAACCTTGATACAACGACGTAATCATATACATTAAACTCTAATGGTTAATTGCTTGTAAAAATGCTCTAATTTAAACCTTTCTTTCTTTGAAGAATATCCCTATATTTATAATACTAATATATTTTTTTAAATAACATTTTAAGGTAGAATGAGCGTGCGCTCTGGACTTCTATAGATTTTGCTCAAATTTTAATCAGACATTGTTCATATCATTATGCATGTTTGGGTGAAATATCACAACAGTAGACTATTTAGATTGGGAGATAATGGGTTATAAAATTGCAACTTTTAACAGTGCATGGTCTCCATTGAAAATTAGAATTATTTTCCGTAAAAACTATTTGTCCCCTATAATAAGATGACATATGGCAACAACGCATCGTTCCACGTATCCAATGACGTAAGTTTGCGCGGCATATTTAAAATAATACTGCAACACTAAT